>LNAC01000771.1:106224-233693 GCA_002007465.1 Ailurus styani
AAATAAATAAATAAAATCTTTAAAAATAAATAAATAAATCTATGCAGTTAAATTTTAAAATAAGACCCTGAAAACCTGATAGAATATTGGCAGTATTTAGTAACAAAATGGGAAATGATCATTAAGTATTTTAAATACATGATTCACATATTCTTTCATGGCAAAGCAGCTAAAAGAATTGCTGAACTTAAAGATGTGACCTTTTTTTTAAAAAAAGATTTTATTTATTTATTTATTTGACAGAGAGAGAGAGATCACAAGTAGGCAGAGAGGCAGGCAGAAAGAGAGGAAGAAGCAGGCTCCCTGCTGAGCAGAGAGCCCGATGTGGGCCTGATCCCAGGACCCTGAGATCATGACCTGAGCCAAAGGCAGAGGGTTTAACCCACTGAACCACCCAGGCTCCCAGAGATGTTATTTTTTAAAAAAAATTATTTATTATTTGCCCCAGGGGTACAGGTCTGTGAATCATCATGCCCACAACTTTCACAGCATTCACCATAGCACAAACCCTCCCCAATGTCCATAACCCATCCACCCTATCCCTACTCTCCCACCACCCAGTAACCCTCAGTTTGTTCTGTGAGATTGAGTCTCTTATTGTTTGTCTCCTTCCTGATCCCATAGATGTTATTTTTATTAATTAAAAAATGGCATTCCACAGTTTGGTGACTGTGGCCATTGCTGCTATGAACATTCGGGTACATATGGCTCCTCTTTACACTACATCTGTATCTTTGGGGTAAATACCCAGTTGTGCAATTGCAGGGTTATAGGGTAGCTCTATTTTTAATTTTTTGAGGAATCTCCACACCGTTTTCCAAAGTGGCTGCACAAATTTGCATTTCCACCAACAGTGAAAGAGGATTCCCCTTTCTCCACATCCTCTCAACCACTTGTTGTTTCTTGTCCTTTTAATTTTGGCCATTCTAACCGGTGTAAGGTGGTATCTCAACATGGTTTTGATTTGAGTTTACCTCATGGCTAGTGATGATAAACATTTTTCATGTGTCTTTTGGCCATTTGTATGTCTTCTTTGGAGAAGTGTCTGCTCATGTATTCTGCCCATTTTGTATTCTGCCCATTGACATGATTATCTGTTTTTTTGGGCGTTGAGCTTGAGAAGTTCTTTATAGATCTTGCATATCAGCCCTTTGTCTGTAGTGTCCTTTGTGAATATCTTCTCCCATTCTGTGGGTTGCCTCTTTGTTTTGTTGACAGTTTCCTTTGCTGTGTAGAAGCTTTTTATCTTGATGAAGTACCAGAAGTTCATTTTTGCTTTTGTTTCCTTTGTCTTTGGAAATGTGTCATGAAAGAAGTTGCTGTGGCTGATGTCAAAGAGGTTACTGCCTATGTTCTCCTCTAGCATTTTGATAGATTCCTGCCTCATGATGAGGTCTTTCATCCATTTTGAGTTTATCTTTGTGTATGGTGTGAGAGAATGGTCAAGTTTCATTGTTCTATACATAGCTGTCCAATTTTCCCAGCACCATTTATTGAAGAGACTGTCTTTTTTTCCACTGGATATTGTTTCCTGCTCTGTCGAAGATTATTTGACCATAGAGTCGAGGGTTCACTCCACTCTGTTCCATTGGTCTATGTGTCTGTTTTTGTGCCAGTACCATGCTCTCTTGGTGATCACAGCTTTGTAGTAAAGCTTGAAATCGGGCAATGTGATGCTCACAGCTTTGTTTATCTTTTTCAACACTTCTTTTGCGATTCGGGGTCTTTCCTGGTTCCATACAAATTTTAAGATTGTTTGTTCCAGCACTTCGAAAAATGCTGGTGGAATTTTGATTGGGATGGCATTGAAATTATAGATTTCTCTGGGCAGTATAGACATTTTAACAATGTTTATTATTCCAATCCATGAGCATGGAATGCTTTTCCATCTTTCTGTATCGTTTTCAATTTCTTTCATGAGTGTTCTGTAGTTCCTTGAGTACAGATCCTTTACCTCTTTGGTTAGGTTTATTCCAAGGTATCTCAAGGTTCTTGGTTCAATAGTAAATGGAATGGATTCTCTAATTTCCTTTTCTATATTTTCATTGCTAGTGGATTACAAAGCAACTGATTTCTGTGGATTGATTTTGTTTCCTGCCACATTACTGAACTGCTGTATGAGTTCTAGTAGTTTGGGTGTGGAGTCTTTGGGTTACCCATATAAAGTATCATGGCATCTGCGAAGAGATAGAATTTGACTTCTTTGCCAATTTGAATACCTTTTATTTCTTTTTGTTGTCTGATTGCCGTTGCTAGGACTTCTAGTACTATGTTGGACAACCGTGGTGAGAGTGGGCATCCTTGTTGTGTTCCTGATTTCAATGGGAAGGCTGTCAGTTTTTCCCCATTGAGAATGATATTCAGTGTGGGTTTTTCACAGATAGATTTTATGAAGTTGAGGAATATTCCCTTTATCCCTGTATTTTGAAGAGTTTTAATCAGGAACAGATGCTGTATTTTGTCAAGTGCTTTTGACGCACCAATTTAGAGGACCATGTGGTTCTTTTCTGTCTTCTTTTATTGATTTTTTCTATCACATTGGCTGATTTGTGAATGTTGAACCACCCTTGCATCCCAGGGATAAATCCCACCTGGTCACGGTGGATAATGTTTTTAATGTACTGTTGGATCCTATTAACTAGGATCTTGTTGAGAATCATGGCATCCATATTCATCAGGGATATTGGTCTGAAATTCTCCTTTCTGATGGGTCTTTGCCTGGTTTGGGGATCAAGACAATGATGGCCTCATAGAAAGAGTCTGGAAGTTTTCCCTTTGTTTCTATTTTTTGAAACAGTTTCAGGAGAATAGGCATTATTTCTTCTTTGAATGTTTGGTAGAATTCCCCAGGGAATCCGTCAGGTCCTGCACTCATGTTTTTTGGGAGGTTTTTGATCACCACTTCAATCTCGTTGCTAGATACTAGTCTATTCAGGCTGTCAATTTCCTCCTGTTTCAGTCTTGGAAGTTTATAGGTTTCCAGAAATGCATCCATTTCTTCTAAGTTGTTTAACTTATTGGCATATAGCTGTTGATAATAGTTTCTGATTATTGTTTCTATTTCCTTGGTGTTAGTCGTGATCTCTTCCCTTCCATTCATAATTTTATTAATTTGGGTCCTCCCTCTTTTCTTTTGGATTAGTTTGGCTAGTGGTTTATTGATCTTATTAATTCTTTCAAAGAACCAGCTTCTAGTTTTGTTGATGTGTTCTACTGTATCTCTAGTTTCTAACTCATTGATCTTTGTTCTAATCTTAATTATTTCCTTTCTTGTGCATGGGGTTGGCTTAATTTGTTGTTGATTTTCTTGTTCCTTAAGGTGCAAAGAGAGTTGGTGTATTTGAGATCTTTCCATTTTTTTGAGTGAGGCTTGGATGGTTAGGTATTTCCCCCTTAGGACAACCTTTGCTGTATCCCACAGGCTTTGGACCAATGTGTCTTCATTCTTGTTGGTTTCTATGAATTGTTTAAGTTCTTCTTTGATTTCCTGGTTGATCCAAACATTCTTGAGCATGATGGCCTTTAGCTTCCAAGTGTTTGATTTCCTTCCAAACTTTTTCTTGTGGTGAGTTCCAGTTTCAAAGAATTGTGGTCTGAGATGATGCAGGGGATAATCTCAAGCTTTTGGTATCGGTTGAGCCCTGATTTGTGACCGACTCTGTGGTCTATTCTGGAGAAAGTTCCATGTATGCTCGAAAGAATCAGTATTCTCTTGTTTTACGGTGGAATGATCTGTATATATCTATGAGGTCCATCTGATCCAATGTGTCATTAAAAGCTTTTGTTTCTTTGTTGATTTTCTGTTTAGATGATCTGTCTATTGCTGAGAGTGGCATGTTAAGATCTCCTACAATTAATGTATTCATATCATATCAATATGAGTCATATCAATATGACTCTTTATTTTGTTGACTCTTTAACAGTTGGCTTATGTAGTTGGCTGCTCACATGTTGGGGGCATAAATATTTACAATTGTTAGATCTTCTTGATGGATAGACCCCTTAAGAATGTAGTGTCCTTCTGTATCTCTGACTACAGTCTTTAGCTTAAAATCTAATTTATCTGATATGAGAATTGCTACCCCAGCTTTCTTTTGAGGCCCATTGGCATGAAAGATGGTTCTCCATCCCTTCACTTTCAGTCTGGATATATCTTTAGGTTTAAAATGTGTCTCTTGTAGACAGTATATGGATGGGTCCTATCATTTTATCTAGTCTGCAACCCTGTGCCTTTTTATAGGAGCATTTAGGCAGTTCATGTTGAGAGTGATTATCGAAAGGTAAGGTTTTATTGACATAATGTTGCTTGTGAAATCCTTGTTTCTATGCATTGTCTCTGTAACTTTCTGTTCTATGTCACTCTTGGGTTCTTTGTTCTTTTATAGAACCCCCCTTAATATTTCTTGTAGTGTCGGCTTTTTGGTCACATAATCTTTTAGACCTTGCCAATCTTGGAAGCTCTTTATATCTTCTTCCATTTTGAATGTCAGCCTTGCTGGATAAAGTATTATTGGCTGCATGTTCTTCTCATGTAGTGCCCTGAATATGTCTTGCCAGCCCTTTCTGGCTTACCAGGTTTCTGTGGACAGATCCAACATTATTCTGATGGTCCTTCCTCTGTATGTAAGGAATCTCTTCTCCCTAGCTGCCCTTAAGACCTCCTGTCTGAATTTATGATTCATGAATCTCACAATTAAGTGTCTGGGGGTCTTTCTAGACTCAGTGATCTTGGGGAGGTGTCCTCTCTGCCTCTAGAACATGAACACTTGTTCCATTCCCCAGAGTAGGGAAATTTTCATCCAGTATTTGATCAACCACCTCTTTGAGTCTTCTCTTTTTTTCCACCCCCTCAGGGATGTCAATAATTCTGACATTGGAACGTTTCATGGTGTCATTTATTTCCCTAATTCTATTTTCATGGCTTCTAAATTGTTTGTTCCATGCCTCCTCCTGATCCTTCTTCTCTATCAGCCTGTCTTCTAGATCACTAATTTGATCTTCTGCCTCAGTTATCCTAGCTGTTAGAGTATTTAGATTAGATTGAATCTCCTTGATAGCATTTTTGACTTCCACCAGATCAGCTCTCACTTCCACCCTTAGAGATTCTATGTTACCACTAATGGTCTTCTCCAATCTAGCAATTGCCTGGACAATTTTTACCCTGAATTCCATTTCTAACATATTGTTTTTTTGTTTTGTTTTGTTTTTGTTTTTGTTTTTGTTTTTTTTAATTTTATTTTTATTATTTGCCCAAGGGGTACAGGTCTGTGAATCATCAGGCTTACCACAGCGAGATACCACCTTACACCAGTCAGAATGGCTAACATATTGTTTATGTCCATATTCAATAGTTCTGTGGCAGAGGTCACAGTCTCTGAATTTTTCCTCTGCTGGGTGTTCCTCCTTCTAGCCATTTTGGTGGGAGGTGGTTGAGGAGATGAATAGCTGAATATGTTAATCACGATCTAGTCAAGGTGCCCCTTGGAAAGTTTTGGAGCAATCAGAGGTCACCACCAAAAAGAAAGAGAAGAGAAAACAACAACAACAACAACAACAACAACAAAAACTGAGCCCAAATGAGTTCCAATAATAAGATTTTTAAGGTACATAAACCAAAAATGAACAAACAAAAGGACTGACAAATATAAAGGACAAGAAAGAAAAAAGAAGAAATACCTAGCCAAAATTAACTCCAAGAATAAGATTTATATGGTACAAAAACAAAATCAAATGCACAGAAACACTAACAGAAAAATAAGATGGGAAGGTGGCCCATGATGTGGGTGAGTAAGGTTACTTCAGTACTTCCTATGTGGATCTTGTTATCTTTGTTAAAGGACTCAACTTTCCAGAGATGCAGGGAAATTAAAACTAGCTTATATATAGGGGTAGTATTGAATAGGGAAAAAGGATTACCTTGAAGCCTATATCTATCTATCTATATATATTAAAAAGAAAACAAGAAAAAGAAAAAGAAACCCAGGTATATGTATGAAAAAATTCGAGTTAAAAAGTTATTATGAGGGGCGCCTGGGTGGCTCAGTGGGTTAAAGCCTCTGCCTTCAGCTCAGGTCATGATCTCAGGGTCCTGGAATGGAGCCCCACATCGGGCTCCCTGCTTGGCGGGGAGCCCGCCTCTTCCTCTCTGCCTGCCTCTCTGCCTACTTGCAATTTCTCTCTGTCAAATAAATAAATAAAATCTTTTTAAAAAGTTATTATGAACTATGTTGTATTAAATATCTAGTTGTAATGGTAAGTAGGTTAAAAAATAAAAGAAAGATCATGAGAATGAATTAAAAAGAAAGTAGTATCTATGAAATATACAGGTTTTGGGGCTATACCGGGAGCTTAATTATTGTTTTCCCCTGATATTGGGGTTTTATGAGGGCCCTGTGGTTATTTTCCTCTTATTCTTTTGACTCCTCTTCTGGGGGAGGGGGCTGCCACATTGTTTTTTCAGTCTGGCTTGAGGTCCTGCCCCCTATCAGGGGGCTAGGCTCTGAGGAAACCGGTTTTTCAGGTTTGTTTTCTGGAGGTTTTTGTTCTTGGGCAACTTTTTGAGGCTTTTCAGAGGGCTAGTGGAGAAAGCAAAACAAAACAAAAATGACAACAAAAAAAAACCACTCTGCCCCCAGTCCTTTGCTTCAGAGAGAAGCCTCAGTGTGCTCCCCCCGGATGGTCCAGAGCACGCAGACTCCCCCTCTGCAAACTCCGCTGAACACCGCCACTTCACACAGGCGGTGTGCACTCCGAGCCACTGTCTCAGGGGTCGCCCGAGGCCTCTGCTTGTCTCTGCATCCCTGTGCCACCAAGCCTGCAAGGGATCTTGGCTCCCAGGAGCCAGTCCTGGTGGCTGTCAGGACTGCTGTCTGGGGTCCAGGCCCACGACCCAGCAACAGTGCAAGTCGAGGATGGTTGTGGATTCAGAGACTGCAGGCTGGCACCCACAACAAGTTCTCTCAAGTGCAGGAGGGGGTGTGCTCAGCCTAGGTGGCACAGAGCCAGGGGCCCAGGGACCACTGACAGGGTCCTGCCGCTGGGCTTTCTCAGGCATGGGTGGTTGCCGGCTGTGACTGTCCTGGGACCCTGGGCTTAGGACCGTGCCTCTGGCCGTCCAATTCCACCAGTTGCCCCTTAAAACATTTTGCTCTTTTTGAGTGCTTTTAACCAGACTCCAAGTTAATGCTGGCCCCCAAGCACAGGGCACTTTCATATTGGGGTGTTACTTTCCAGTGTGTTGCTTTGGTGGCTCCCTCCCCCTTCTGTTTATCCTTTGATATCAGTCTGAGCACTCCCACCTCGCTTTACCTCACTGTTGATGATCTTCTGCCCGGGTAGAGATCCAGAAGTGTATAATCTTACTTCTCAGGCTGATTTCATGGGTGCTCAGAGTGTTCTGGTAGCTATTTAGCTCACTTCAGGGGACCCATTGAAACAGGGACTCCTACTTCTCCACCATCTTGCCCCTTGTCCTTGTTGTTTTCAATTGGCCTCAAGTTGTACAGAGACTGAGGTGAATGTTTTCCAGGGTACTACTTAAGGAAAAATTTCCTCAATTTACAGTCCAATCAGTTTCAGATATAAAGGAAAGATTTCTATTTACAAAGGATCCTTTAGGAGTGACAATCTCAGAGAAATAAATTATATACATATGTTTGTATGTAGATTCTCTAAGTGAGTAAAACCTGTTGCCTTTGGCAGGAATAATCACTAGCCTCATGTTCTACTTAGCATATATCTATAATCAAGGAACTCTATTCACCTGAGATCATTAACACAGTGGTATGTATAACCCTTGGTAGAAGGTCTCACTGAAAATCAAGAGAGAAAAGGCAATGACCCTCAAGTGTGCCTTACTATTAGGAGATATGGATCATTAAACAAAGCATAAAGTATGGGCAAGAGTTCATTTTTCATTTAGAACTTCATAGACAGGTCAGGAGCACGTGGGATTCCTGCAAGGGACTGATTAAAACCTCAAAGACTATTGTTCTTGGAAGGAAATAAGGAACCACAACATCCTGTCCCAGGGTTGACACTGAGATTGGGCTCCAGTGTAATCCTACTGAGCATAATTTTTAGATCATTAGCTCTCTTCGAGACAATATAAACTTTCATCATTTACGCAGCCAAGCTACACATGCATCCACACATTTGGACCTGCATATGCTTTTAGCAGGGAAGGATTAGGAAAAATCTGATGCCAGGGTAGACGTGATTTTCCATGTATTCTATGCTGGACACCTCACTGATGTAGGTTGTATACAGTTATGTTGAGACAGTGAGTGAACTTGTCCCAAATCCTCACCTTATTTACTATTTTTGACCACTCCCAGTACATCTTCTGTTACTTTGTGTATGCCAGAAAGCTTGCACAGAACCAGGATTATCTGCAAGAAATTTATTTAAAGAAGAAGCAGGAAAAAGTTAGATTGTTTTTAGCCCATTCTCAGGTATAACCCATCTGGAAGGAGAGCAGGAAAGTAGGGTATTGGCTAGGAAGCATCTCAACTGTAGTGTATTTCCCAGAAATTTTTGGCCAGGCTGATAGAGAGCTCATGAGCCCCCAAACTGCCCGTTGGAGGAGAGAGATTTCAGCTGGGTAGCAGCAAGGCCATCAGGCAAATTTACGGCTTTCTGCAGGGTATGTGAGCATATTTTCAGGGATGCCACATCAACTATTAAAATAAGAATTGATGAGAACCATTATTCTGTAATGGAACAAAACTGGATTTGAATCCTTACTCTTTAACCTTGGAATAGTTCTTGAACTTCTTTAAGTCTCAATATTTTTCATTTGTAAATATGGAAATCATAATAAATATTTCACAGTGTTGGGAGCAAGTATAAAATGTGATGGTTCTGTAAAGCCCTTAGCATGGCACCTGGTTTGTAAATGTAAGTTCCTCTGAGTATAAGGATATGAGAGACTTCTGCATCTTCTGACCAGATGGCTATTTTCTGCTTCTGCTATAGACTGCAAAATTCAGTCATTAAAAAAAGAAAGCCTTTTCTTATAGTATGTATGAAGAATATATACAGATTCATTTAATATTGTTTAAAATAGCACGTAAAGTATTACTGATGCCATAGGAATGAAGACAACATTTGCTGGTTAAACATCAGTTTAGTATCTAAAACTTAACAGTAAAAACAAATTTAACTATAATAACTTTTATGACAAATAAGAAATAGGGTATACTGTATTTTCTGGAGTTTCTTACTAACTACTTTCAAAAATTACAATCCACCTGTCCTAACTCTCAAAATAATGTTCAGGTGAAGCAACAACTTTGTCATGGATGAGTAATTAATTCTGGCTTAATGGTTAATTTCAGATATTACAGAGTTTCATACTTCTTACTGTAAATTTAATATGAGATTGTAGATTTACTTGTTTTTATATTTGGCCTAGTTTTTTGGATTACTGTGAATGAGAGTTCTATTATTTACTTGAAAATGTTTCACTTAGGTTAACCATTTAAAGACAATTCAGATTTGAAAATTTTATATTATTAGCAATTCCACTATGGAAATCAATTCCTGCATATTGGGAAAAATTAAAAAACTGAGAAGATAAACATGATGCATAAAATATTATTTTAATAATAATTATATAATGGAAAATATTATGAGAATTCACTCAAAGCAATTGTGTCCCCTGACTGTGTCCACTGGTGTCTAGTAGCTAGGAATTATTAGACCAAAATCTGAGGTTTATGATAGCCTTCTTTTGAATTATGTTTATGGAAAAAAGGTGAATAGAATTCTGGCAGGTTAGATTTTTCTAAGTGAAAGGTCATCCAGAGTTGTTTTTTATTGGTTTAAAAAAAGAGAAGAAAAACTCTGGTGTAAAAAGCACAGTTATTTATACTATACTATTTGATTTATTATCTCTCTTTGGGGCTCACTTGGAGAAGCTGAAGTCCTGCAGAGAGGAATCAGGCCATCATTAAAAATTTTCCTCTCCCCATTCCAGATTTTCTTTCTGGGTGGTCTGTGACTAGCAAACTTTACACTGGATTCTTACAGCAGATTGGGTGAAGAGAAGTTGGATTAGATGCCAAATCTGTCATTGTCCCTCTAGTCTTTGGCGCTCCCCCAGTAGTGCAGTGGTTGGCAATAAAGGGTTGAACTTCCAGCTTCTCCCTTCCATCTGGTCTCTTCCATGGCACCCACACATTCATCCATGTGTCTGTGGCAGAATCAAACCAGGGTAAAGAGATTGACTCTCCATGTCATTTTATAATTACTGCATAGTTATTATGATCAGGTATTTCACAATATTTGTGGAGACTTTGAATCAGATACAGTGAGTCCTGTAGTTATTATTAAACATCCCACACCTTTTCTCCATCTTAAGGTCCATCTCTTTTATTATTTTTGTTATTCTGTTTATGTCCCAAATAGGAGGTTCCTGTATCACATTACTCACCAAAGCTAACCTTCTGATCTTTCAGTGCCTCCTTACTGGAGCAAATCATAGTACTGAAGATAGTCACAGGTTCTGAGATACTGATGTCTTTGGTTTCAAGGAAGCATGGGGCAGTCTTTAGGTTGGTGCTCTCCAGGTAGGAGCAGCATTGTGCATTTGTTCCAATAAGCTGCACAAATTCTGACATGCTCTATGTGGAAAAGTTGTGGGACAGCATGGCCCTAGACTTGTCTGGACACTTCTTCCCTGCCTCCCCCAGAACTTGGTCCCATCACTTTCTTATACTCTCTGATTTTAAGTGTCTGCACCATGTCATTTGACTCCAGACAGCAGAACCAGGACCTCCCAGTCTAGCATCCAAATACAAAAATGGACATATAAAGATGCAGTTACCTATTTTTAATAGCATAAATTACTAGTAACAATAAAGAAAAAGAAAACCTCCATTTCAATTAAAACAGGAGACCTCTGTAAACTCAAACCACGATAATTAAGGAAGGATGACCATAAGCAGAAAGGAAGTCCAGCAGATGTTGAGAGGGAAAGATGCCTGAGGCTGGAGAGCTCAGACAAAATTCCCTGAGAATAATTCTCCACTTGTTCTTTTTTTTTTCCCACTTGGTTTTTCAAAGCGAGTCCAATATTCTACGAGAAAATAACTAAAACAAAATATATTTGCTGTGCAAAGCAATGGGAACTTGGTGCACAAACTGAATGTGGGGGTCTTCCTGAGACTCATTTTGACAGGAAAGATTGAAGAAGAAATGAGGCAGATGCTATATTTGTAGGAAGTGGTGTATTGTTGAGGTGGAGGAGAGTCTCCTTACAGGGAGCAGCTAATAAATTACAGGTTATTGTAGCCTGGACACCTCATACACTCACACAAGTTTGTGTCATGAAGAACTTTGCTTTGCACCAGGGAGATTTCCTAAGAGCCTCCATCTTGAAGCGTTGAAAGCCCTGGCCCCTTCCTCATGAAACTGCCCACTACAACTGACTCAGGAAAAACTTTCTTCTTCAAAACTCTACTTTGAATAGAAAGTACCAACAGATTGGTTTTTTTAAAAGAAAAGGGAAAAGGAATAGAAAAAAAACAAACTAAAGAAAAAGAACACTTAGAAAAATGTTGGAAGAGAACAGTGAAAATTTTGCCCAAGTGGATTTTTATGAATTCAAAAATTTGATGAAGCAAATCGGTGATAAAATGGAATCCAAAGCAAAGATGTATTGCAGTTACATGACTTGGAGAAGGGATCAGGAACCCTGACCCTGAGCCACACTGCCACCCATGATTAAGGAACCACCCTGGGGAAAAAGCCCTCCTGGGCAGAGCTATTGTACCTGGGTCCAGACCCAGGCCTATGCCTGGTCCCCAGCAACAGAATAAATACCCCATGTCCTTCATCATGACGCCCATGGTGCTGGTTACCAGACACTGGGCTGCTGTAGTAATCCATATAACATCACTGCACTTGCCAATAGAAACAGCAGAAATAATATTTCCAAGTCACCTCTGCCTCCCAGTGCTCATGGGAGTGCATCTGCTTTATCAAATCTAAATCACATCTGGAACTGTAGATGCAAAAATGTCTGAAAAAAATGGAAACTTCAGCTTTTCAGTCACTGCATCACAGGGAAACATCTAGAAGGAGAACAGGTAGGACCAACTTACCACATCCATCAGAAAATTCTTAAAGGGAATATAAATGAAAATCAAATAATCAATGAAATTTGGGTTGTGGAAGAGAGAAAGGGGAACTGATATCATGTAAATGTAATGATTTCATTTCTGCTCATATTAGGTAATAGATATTTAATATATGTTTTTTCGAATAGTGAGCCACATAGAAAATACTATTTATAAAAAAAGAAAATGTTTCTATACTAAATACAGCATATAGATGAGCCTCCACTTCCACACTATTACTAATGGCAGACCTATAAGCCACCATATAGTGTGCTGTGCTATATACTGATTGAGAAGCTCTGTTCTAAAGAATAAGAGAATTAAGTGTGAAATGTGCTTTGTGAATTTTAATCACAATTAAATTAAATTATAAATTAAAATACCCTAGGTGTTTATTTTTCACATATATATTCACATGTGTAAAATGACATATTTATACAGATATTCATTGAAACATTATTTGCAATGGCAAAAGCTTAGAACCAATATTTATCTAAACAGGGGAACAGTAAAATAAATTATAATGTATCTATAATATAGATAATAATATACAGTAGTTAAAAGTAAGAAAATTTTCTGTGTGTCAATACAGAATGGTCTCTGAGATGCACATGGAGTAAAATCAGTAATATGAAATTAATGTGTATTTTAAAAAAAGATATATCGGTGCACTTGAATGTGTGTGTGCATGTGTGTGTTCGTGTGTGTGTGTGTATGTGTGTGTGTGTGTGTGTTTGCAGTCTGTTCTAATGATCCTCTGTCTGCCTCTGCAGGTGTGCTCTCCATCCTTCTCTGCCTGGCTGTCTGTTCTGTGAGACTGATCTGTACAGGCTATATCAGTGCGCTTGCCTGCCCTCTGGGCTCCTGTTGGCCTCTATAGATAGGAAACACTGAGAATAGGTTGGAGGGAAGGACAGGGGACCTAATGTCTGTGTCAC
Organism: Ailurus styani; assembly: GCA_002007465.1. Classification (NCBI taxonomy): domain Eukaryota; kingdom Metazoa; phylum Chordata; class Mammalia; order Carnivora; family Ailuridae; genus Ailurus; species Ailurus styani. The sequence goes on from LNAC01000771.1 coordinate 119,285, forward strand.
CCCCTCCAATCTTCCTCCCTGTGGGTTAATTGTGGAGATTCATGACTGTTTGTTTAGTTCTCAGACCTAAGCCAGTTTTTAGATCAGAGGCACAACTGAGATAACACTCTCTACATGGGGATTCTTCTCCTAAACTTTCTCTAGAGGGGCCTTGGCTGTTTATCAGGGTGACTGCCCTAGGAAAAAGGAAATGCATAGATTTTCTAAGGATTATTATTTCTGGGTTTAAATTGTTGCTAATACCCAGAGACTGGAAATACCCCTGCGGTACACTGGTCAAAGTGGGAGCTTCTGGAAGTCATGTGATTGATGGAGTGTGGCTTGAGTTTGTTCCAGAGAGAATACAGTAAGAGTGCAGACCCATCCTTTGGTTACTTCCCCAAACCACACATGTATAATAGGATAACAAGATAATAATACTAATAACAAGATAGTAAACCAAAGGCAATACCACACTCCTAAGGAAATGAAAGAGTTTTTGCTACCATCAACAAATTGAGAGGTGCAGGAGTAATTATTCCTACCATACTTCCATTTTACTGGCCTTTACAGACAATACAAAACTGGATGGATCTTGAGGACAGATTCTATATTGCTGCAAACCTTATCAGGTGATGATGCAATTGCATCTGTGATTCCAGATTTTATTTCTTTATTGCAGAAATAAACACAGCCCCTGATACCTATTTACTATCACTGTATTTTCCCCACTGATATCAGCATAGATAACCAGAAACAGTTTGTCTTCATATGGCAAAGATAAAAGGAAGACCTTCATCAACAACTGTTCTCTGTCATCATATTGCATAAGGCTGTGCTGACCAATCTGGTAGCCACTAGCCACAAGTGGCTATTGACCACTAGTAATGTAGCTGGTACATTTATACATGTGCTGTGGGAATAAAATATGTACCAGCTTTTCTATACTGAATATGAAAAAAAATTTAAATGTTATTAATATTTTTATATTAGTCACATATTGAAATGCTATTTTGCTGTACGGGACTAAAAAAATATATTATCAAACTAAATTTATTTTTACTCTTTAATTGTAGTACCAGAAAATATTAGGGGGTAAATGTGGCTTGCATTTTCTATTTATATTATATTTCTTTTTTTTTCCTGGGGTAGCGAGAGTGAGTGCAAATGGGGGTGGGGAGAGGCAGAGGGAGATGGAGAGAGAGAATCTTAAGTAGGCTCCACCCTCAGCATAGAGCCTAATCCTGGGCTCAATCTCAAGACCCTGAGATCATGACCTGAGCCAAAATCAAGAGTCACACACTTAACCAACTGAGCTACCTGGGGAACTTCTGTTCACATGACATTTCTATTGGACAACATTGGTCTAGAGGAAACTAGATTGTATTAGTAACCAACGGAACATCATGAATATCCATTAAATTGATGAAATTAAAATAACTGGACCTAGTAAGGAGGAAGTAGGGCATCTCTGATGCCTTTGTAAGTTTTACATGATTGAGGAGTAAATGATTCAAGGACCGGCCACACAAGTGAAGATTCTGAGGTTCAGGAGTCTTTGTGATATCTCTCTTAAAGGGAGAAATACACTGGTGCATCTTGCATTACACACCATATATAAAGAAATACAATGTTTCAATTTGGACTTTAGAGGCAACAGGTCTTATATTTGGGCATGCTGCTTTGACCTACTTATCTGGTAACCAATAAGATTGATAATCTTGAGTAAGACCAAGGGTAAAGCCAACCAAGCAAGGAACAAAGACATTTTTAAAGGCTCAGCAGTAGATCCCACTGCCCTGCCTCATTGGCTTTATGTCACAATAGACCCCATGATCTTAGAAGGTCTGCTGCAAGCTCCAGAAGGGGAATCAGTGTGAGTCTCCTGGGCTCCAGAGAGAGTAGTAAAAAGAGAATTATTCTAGTTCTGAAAAGAATCTCATAGATTGCTACTGTACCTGATACACAATGCATGCTCAGCCATGGTATATCAAAGAACTGGCTGGCATGAACTGGGTATTATACAATCAAACTATTCACAAAAATTGACATACTCCAAACATTCCATTATAAAGCAACATAAGTAAATAGTGCTGGCAAGTAACTCAGGCACCCAAGATAGTTTTTCCTAATCATTTGCCATTTTCCCTCTCAGTACAATTCCATGGCCTCATGGGATGTCCTGATGACCAATTAACTGATGAGGAAAAAGCACAGGCCTGGTCTACTTCTGTGTCTGTGGCACTTCTGCTCTGTTCTGGGGTGGCCCTGAAGGCAGCCATGGAGGGAACTCTCAGTGGCTACAACCTTACATTGGAAACATTTTGTGAAAAGAGAGATTACTTCAAGTACAAATCTACACTGATTGACAAGCACTGGTTAAAGGGCTGGCAGGCTGGATGTGGTCTGAAAAGTAAAACAAGACTGGATAGTTGTTGAAAAGGTGGTTTGAAGGAGGGATACACAAGTGGAACTTTGGAGTTGTTCTGGGGCATGGAAATATTCGTATGGCAGGTTAGTGTGCCTCATAGCTTCTTTCAACAAACCCTCTAGTCAGTAGGACTATGTGCAAAGTAAGTATGGTGGTGGAGAGGGAGGAGGACATGGATAAGCTCAACAAAATGTACTTTGTCTCATCAAAATGTTTCTGGCTGTTGTGATTGCTGAACACACAGTTTGTAAACAGGCAAGGACAACACTGAGATGTAGTGTGTGATTGTCCTCTGCAGAGTCCCCTTCTGGCAGGTTGAGTACAACTGACCTGTTCCATCAACCACTGACTACCTTCAGAAGCTTCAGGGGTGGCTATAGAAATAACAGCTATGTTTATGTTATCTGTTTCTTCTATCTTCTCCTTATCCCATTAATTTATGTAAAGTACATTAGTAATGGCTAATGTTTTAAGTTTTAGGGAGAAATAGGATCAAATTAATATCACTCTGTGATGATAGTGTACCTCTGTTCGTGGAGTATGTCCTTTGTGTAGAAATACAAACTTTTCACTGGACAGAAAGAGAACTCTGGTGGCTAAAGGACTATGCTGGATACCTTCCATTTGTACCTCTAGATCCACTTCCCACCTCTCCACAGTATTCTCTGTCCTTTTGTTTGACCTATATGGGCCACATCGCTGAACACTCTTGCCTTCTTCAGTTGGGTTTAGTCAATGTGATGCACTAGAAGAATGTGTCGTTAAAGGTTTTTTGTCATTTTTTGAGGTGAGAAAACAGTGTCCTTATGGACTTTACAGTTTATTTTATTTTTTAAAAAGTTGTTATTCTTTATTTTTTATTCTTTTTTATATCATTTTAAAAAATTAATTGTAGCATAGTCAGCATACAGTATTAGATTAGTTTCAGGTGTACAATACCATAATTCAATACTTCCATACATTACTCAGTGCTCATCATGGTAAATATTCTCTTGAGCCCCTTCACCTATTTCACCCATCCCCCCCACCCATCTCCCTTCTGGTAACCACCAGTTTTTGTTTCTTTAATGTTATGTTAGTCACCATACCGTACATCATTAGGGTTTTTTTTTAAGATTTTATTTATTTATTTGTCACAGAGAGAGAGAGATCACAAGTAGGCAGAGAGGCAGACAGAGAGAGAGGAGGAAACAGTCTCTCTGCTGAGCAGGGAGCCCGTTATGGGGCTTGATCCCAGGACCCTGAGATCATGACCTGAGCCGAAGGCAGAGGCTTTAACCCACTAAGCCACCCAGGTGCCCCATATCATTAGTTTTTGATGTAGTGTTCCATGATTCATTGTTTGTATATAACACCCAGTGCTCCAAGCAATACATGCCTTCCTTAGTAACCATCACCAGGCTAACCCACTGCCCTACCCCACTCCCCTCTATACTTAAGAGTCTATTTTTTGGTTTATTGGCTTGTTTCTTTTTTCATTTGTTTGTTTTTTAAATTCCACATCTGATTGAAATCATATGGTATTTGTCTTTCTCTGACTTATTTTGCTTAGCATTATACTTTCTAGGTCTATCCATGGCAAGATTTCTTTCTATTTTTATGGCTGAATAATTTTTACTCTGTGTGTGTGTGTGTGTGTGCGTGTGTGTGTGTGTGTATGTGTGTGTACATATGTAGGCTGCTTCCATAATTCAGCTATTGTAAATAATGCTACAATGAACATAGGGGTGCATATATCTTTTCAAGTTAGTGTTTTTGTATTCTTTGGGTAAATACCCAGCAGTAGAATTACTGGATCAAATACCAATTCTATTTTTAATTTTTTGAGGCACCTCCATACTGTTTTCCACAGTGGCTGCATAGGTTTGCATTCCTACAAGTAGTGCATGAGGGTTTCTTTTTCTCCATGTCCTTGCCATCACCTGTTGTTTCTTATGTTGTTGATTTTAGCTATTTTGACAGGTGTGAGGTGATCTCTCATTGTAGTTTTGATTTGCATTTCCCTGATGATGAGTGATGTTGAGCGTTTTTTCATGTGTGTGTTGGCCATCTGAATGTCTTCTTTGAAGAAATGTCTGTTCATGACTTCTACCCATTTTAAATTGGATTATTTGACTTTTCTGGTGTTGAGTTATATGGATGACACTTACATTTTAGCAGGTGAGACAAAAAATAAACAAACAAGATTATAAAATAATGTCAAGTAGCACAATGAAAAACCATAAACAGTTAGATGGGGACTTATCAAGAGGCCGATCTTGGACAGATTGATCAGACAAGACCTTGCTGAGGGGATTTGGTTTGACTATGACCTTAATAAAATGAGAGGTGGTTCCAGAGAAGATCTGGGGAAGAGTATTCAGGCAGAGAAAAGTACACTTGGGGTGTTACTAGATGGTGGAGAAGAAAATGGAGAGAGGTAAGAGGTAAGTTTGGAGCAGTAGAGGTTCAGATTGTATAGAGCTTTGGAAAGCATCACATGTATCTTAAATGGACTTGGACTGTAGAAGGAAGTCAGTAGGTGGTTAGAGAACTAGAGAGTGGTGTGATCTAATTTACGTGAAAAAGATCACCCTGGCTGCCACCTAGAGAATTGGCTGGAGGGGGCAAGAGTGGAGACATAAATTGACTATTGCAATACCCTTCCTGTGAGCTGGTGTCTGCTTAGAGTAATATGGAAGCAGGGAAAGTGGGAACAGTTGTTTAGATTGGAGGAAATACTTTAAAGGTAGGGTTGACAGGTCAATAGACTATACTTTCAGAATGAATGTGGGCTTGGATGCAAAGAATTTGTTAACTAGGTTATGGCCTCAACAGCTAGGCCCACAGTATTGCCATTAACTAAAACAGGGAAGATGGGAAGGAGGTTTGTGGGTAGGAGAAAATTGATAATTCTGATTTTGGACCCCTTTAAGTTTGAGACTGCTATTTTCCAAGTAGAGTATATTGGAAAGGCAGTTGGGGATAATCAACTTCGATACTCAAGGGAAAGTCTGGAAAAAAGGGATAAATTTGAGGTACATTAGTGTATAGGTGAATTTTAAAACTGAATACTGGCTGAAGAAACCTAGGAAATTTGTTCAGATAAAAACAGGAAATGGCTGAGGTTTGAGATATGAGTCATGCCAACATTTAGACTTTAGGAAGGAAGAGGTGGCAGCAAAGAAGAGAAGAGATGAACAATGAATTCAGAAGGAAATAGCATGGTATCCTGAAATCCAAGTGAAAAAAAATGTCTGTAGTTAGAGGAAATGATCAATTGTGCCAAATATTCATGACAAATGAAGTCTGGGAATTGACCGTACAGTTTGGCAAGATGGAGGTCATTGTTGATCTTGAAGAGATTACAACATAGTGGTGGTACCAAAAGTCTAAGTCAGAGTGGAGTAAGAAGCAAATGGGAAGTAATCAGTTGCCACATCTGGTAAGAAAAGTTCTTTGAGGGGGGCGCCTGGGTGGCTCAGTTGGTTAGGTATCTGCCTTCAGCTCAGGTCATGATCTCAGGAATTAAGCCCCATATCGGGGTCCCTGCTCATCAGCAAGTCTATTTCTCCCTCTTCCTCTGTTATTTCTCTGGCTCTCATTCTCTCTCAAATAAATAAAATCTTTACCAAAATAAAGAAAAATTCATTGAGGAATTTTGATATTAGAGAGAGCAGAGAATTGGGCTAGTAACTGACAGAATCTAGGGGTTCTACAAATAATTTTGAAGGGGGAACATCAAATGTATTTGAAAATGACAACTAGAAGGCAGATAGAAAGTAGTTAGCCAGCATATAGCACACCATAAGTTTTTGTTGTACTATTCAATGATTCATTGGTTGCACATAACACCCAGTGCTCATCACAACATGTGCCCTCCTTAATACCCATTATCCAGTCACCCCACCCCCCACCCCCTTCTCTTCTATAACCCTCAGTTTGTTTCCTGGAGTCCAGAGTCTCTAATGGTTTGTTTCCCTCTCTGATTTCTTCCCATTTAGTTTTCCCTCCCTTCCCCTATGGTCCTCTGCTCTAGTCCTTATGTTGCACAAATGAGTGAAACCATATGATAATTGTCTTTCTCTGCTTGACTTATTTCACTTAGCATAATCCCCTCCACTTCCATCCATGCAATGCAAATGGTAGGTATTCATCATTTCTAATGATTGAGTAATATTCCATTGTACTATACTCTGGTTAACTGAACATAATTAAAAAAATTAAAACATCACATGTAAAAAAAAAGAAAGAAAGTAGTTAGAAATATTTTATGTAGTGGATAATGAGGTTCAGATTGGAATGGAAAGGAAATAAGACCAGGAAATAGGGTACTCGTAAAATGGGAGCACTTTTCAGGGGGACAAAACAATGAGAGCTAGAAAGACAGACAAGGTTGATCACAGTTAGCTGTGTAACATTGTCCTTTAGATTCAGATGATATTGGTAGGAATCCCCATTCTCGTGCCATGAAAGCCTCATTCTTCCCATTGTCTCTGCAGATTCCATGCTAAAAGCAGAGACTTTGTCCTCTCAGGCTCCAGGCTTCCTGAAGCCACGCCAGTTTAATGGGTGGGAACTTCACTTTGTGTACACTGCCCCTATTCCTTCCTTGACAAAGGAATGTAAATCCAGATGTGGATTTACCAATTTTCTATGGCCTCTACATGTGAGAAGCTACATGGAAGAGGCCTCATATAAAGCAGACTTTATAGGAGTTCACATCACAGAACACAAATAGCTTAAAATGGGGTGTTTAAACACCCTGTTTTGAAAAAACCTCTCTCTGCAAATTCAGGCTCCAGCTTCATGCTATGAAACATAACACTCTCCTTGTCTGTCTGGTCTCCCTTGACTTTTCCTCTCTCATTCCTGTTTACCCCATATTACTGAAGGTTTAACCTAGTTTTTTTTTCCTTTTCTCCCACCAAACCATAACATGGAGACTTGTCTGCTATTCCCAGATCAGTTTTAAAAGCATTTTCTTAAAAATAAGTAAAATAATAAAATAAAATAATAAAATAAAAGCATGTTCTTAAACCAAGACAATTCTCTCCTTCCTAAAATTTCTAGCTCCAGTAGTTATGGCCATCTTCCCACGACATGGGGGGTGGTGGGGGCTATAGCAAGTTCACCTTTGATGAGAAGCTGTTTTGGAGTGAAGTTCTTGGAGTGCCCCTGGGAGTTATTATTGTGATATTTTGAGGATTTGTGAAGTTAGAATGTTGGTTGTGTGTCCATGTGGATGTTAAAATTAATCCATCTGGACCATAACATGGGGGATGAAGAGACAGACAGCAGAAAGGGCCAAAGTTACCCAAAACCTACAACCAAGATGGTAGCAATGAGCTCTCAGTTAGGAGCTGAATTGTGTCTTCCCTAAATCTATATGTTGAAGCCCAAACCCCCTGGCTCCGCAGAATGTGACTGTTTTTGGAGGTAGGGGCTTTAATGAGGTAATTAAGTTAAAATGAAGCCATTAGGGTGGGCCCTGGGCCAATAAGCAAACTGGTTCTTCACCTTCCTGTGTTCACAACACATCTTCCAATATGGGAATTTATGATGGCAACACGGAAGGATGTAAAAAGTAAACACCATTAAAAAAAATTCTAGAAAATGGAAAAAAATATTTCTACAGTTGTTACACTATTCACTTTGTGCTCCAAACTTGTGTGGCTCTGTGTTGATAGAACTGCTGACAGTCCTGGCTTGGCCCCATTTTAGATACGGTCAGAGGTTTTTCTTATGCATCTTACAATATACAACCAGTTGTGCCCCACTCTGAGTTGTTTCCTGGGATCCCTCAGCTTCCATCTCTACCTGATAAAGGTCACCCAGGGTATGTGTCCTCATTTTTCAAAAAAACAAACTGTATGCATTGGTAAAAACTTGGAAGCACTTGTTAGGCTTTTAAGGACCATCAGTATGCTCTAGCACACTAATTGTAAACTACTGGTATTGAAATGTGAAACAAAATGAATGCATTCAACCACAGTGCTGTGGCTGAAATCCTCACTTAAAGGGATCCCTATAGGTGGAAATGAAGAAATTTTGCTGTTAACTGCCTCGGTGTTTCAGTATTGATCTTTCCTACACATTCTAACAACAACACCCACAAACCATCACATGTGCATATCGGAATTCACTCTTCTATCAAAGACATTTGAGTATTCCTGTGTTGTTTTTGTCATTTGCTCCTGATCAGTTGAACACCTTCAGTCCGTGTGCAGGTGACCTGGCAGGTAAGGACAGGTACCTGTTAAACAAGGGTATGCTGGAGGTCATCTGTCATCTGGAGGTTATCCAGGAATAGGGAGGAGTGACAACACCTTTGCCTTTCCCTGCCAGAAAGGCTTCATGGTGAAGTTAGTGATGGATAAACTGGAAGGGAGGTGAAGTTCCTTGGCTGGATAAAGAGATAGTACTGCTTGGTAATAGTCAATGGAAGCTGTCCTTTCCAAGAAGCTATACAAGGGAACCACTGGACTGAAAATGGCTTTTCCCCCCAATATTTGTGTGTGTGTGTGTGCGTGTGTGTGTAGAATACTTTTCATATCTTTAAAAATTTTATTCTTTAGAAAATTAACCACTATGGTAAAATATACTTGAAGAGTTTGCATAACTATTTTCTTATAGATACCTCAAATTATGTATTCAGGACTGGCATTATTATTTCAGATGATACATTAAATAAAAATTATGTACACTCAAAGTGGGAACTTTCATACTCTAAGCAAAATTTCTGGGTCCTCCTGAGGTACAGAATGAGTTATCCAGAACTAGTTGCAGAACTAAATCCTTACAGGGTTTCTGGGTGCATCTGGTTTATCTAATGTGCCTGTCTATATTCAGTTATATGATGGATTAGTACAGTTTTTGCTAAAATCAGTCATGTCAAAACATGTTATCTTTACATTTACTTAATTAGTTGTCTGGTCAATTGAAATGGCTGTATTCAATAATTTTTATATATAAAGCTTATAGCTCTTTGACTTTATTTCTGCTTTCCTCCAACACAAAATGATATTGACTATGACACCCTAAATATAATGATTTTCTGCATAATCTTTTTTGCAGTAATTTTTCTTGTCCAACCCATTAAATGTGGGGACAGGAGCAAAATACAAAGGCTGTTTCATTGTTAACTCATGCTTACTACAGCTGTTCATGGAACATAAGAGAGGCAATTATCTGCTAATATCTGATTGTCCTCAAGTGCTAGGTAAAGTTGACAGATCAAAAGCCACCAAACATCAATGCAAGTAACCATATGTGCAATTTTTTACTCACATATAATGATATCATTTTCACACCTTTTCTCTACCCCCAGACAGTTCTTTACTATATTACTGGCATTCTTAAATCATCCAAGTTCAAGTTCCAACTTCCTATAGACATCTAACAAGTCATGATCCATGTCAGACCTCAGCGACTTGTTTCTTCTGCTAATATCTTATTTCTCACAAGACTGACTTACTTTTGTGCACAAAAACCACAACTGGTACCCTGTGCTAACTCCCTCTTTGCTGAACTACTTAACAAAGATGTTGCTAGTCCACACAAGCATCATCGTGAGAATTAGAAGTGTCCTTTCTTCAAATATTTCACTTCCATTTGTAGAAACTGCAGTACAAATTTACAATTATAAATCAGTAACGACTATTGGGTAAAGGTGGCTCCCAGAATAATGCCTGAATGCCAGTATTTAATTCCTCCAGGGCTGTGATTCTGGATACCTCTTTTTATTTTAATTGAAGTACAGTTCACACTCAATGTCACATTAGTTTCACATGTACAACATAGTGATTCAACAACTCTATACATTATGCTATGCTCACCACACATATAGCTACCATCTGTCAGCATACAACACAGTAAAACACCATTAACTATATTCCTTGTGTTGTGGCTTTCATCCCTGTGACTTATTCATTCCATGAATGGAAGACTGTACCTCCTGCTCCTGTTCATCCATTTTGCCCACACCTGCACTTTCCTCTCCTCTGGCAACTACAAGTTTGTTCTTTGCATTTATGGGTCTGTTTCTGCTTTTGTTTTTATTAATTTGCTTTATTATTTATTTATTCATTATTTATTTTTTTAAAGATTTTATTTATTTATTTGACAGAGAGAGAGATTACAAGTAGGCAGAGAGGCAGACAGAGGGAGAGGGGGAAGCAGGCTCCCCGCTGAGCAGAGAACCCGATGTGGGGCTCGATCCCAGGACCCGGAGATCATGACCCAAGCCGAAGGCAGAGACTTAACCCACTGAACCACCCAGGCACCCCTAATTTGTTTTTCTTTTTAGATTCTACATACAAGAGAAATCATATGGTATTCATCTTTCTCTGTCTGACTTTTTTCAGTTAGCATAGTTCCCTTTAGGTCCACTAGAGACTTTATTTATTTAATAAAATTATGTTTTTAATATTATCTATTTATTTGAGAGAGAGGTCATGTGCATGCACATGTGAGAGAAAGAGAGAAGGAGCTAGGGCAGAGGAAGAAGCAGACCCCCTGCTGAGCAGGGAGCCCTCCATGGCTTGATCCCAGGACCCCGGGATCAGGACCTAAGCCGAAGGCAGATGCTAAACTGAGTGAGCCACCCAAGTGGCTCAAGAGACCTCTTCTTAAATGCTGATTATAAAAGTAATATTGGACAAATAAAGAAATTATAAAAGTATAATAAACATAAAAACACAATGCCACTACCCAGAAATAATCACATAGCTAAGGGATTCTTTTGGTCAACTGACGAAAACTCAAAGTAGCTAAAGTAAGAGGACTTTTATCAAAGCAAACAATAAGCAATTTCACAAAACATTTTTAAAAAATAGGAACAGGAACAAGAAAGTCAGGATCAACTCTGAGTCTCTATTCCATTGATACACTGCTCTCAGCAGAGGAACATTGCTGCAGTTCTGATTCCCTATTACTTCTCCACCTGGACTTGACTGCATCATTGTCTGACTTACTCTGCATCTCTTAATTCAAATCTTCAGCAAGATCAATTGAATAGGTCATTCATCCCAGGATTGGTTGTGCTTGGGTCAGAGGCTCACTACTATCCCAGTTTTTAAAAAAAAATCATGTTTGGATTTTGGTTGCATTTGCATTAAGCTTTTAAATTAACTTAGAGATTACTAGTAATTTTAGAATGCTAACTTACATAATGGGGAAACATGGTATGTCCATCTATTTTGTCAAATATTTCTTCTTTTATATTTTAGTAGTTTTGAGTTTCCAGATCATTTTAATTCCTAAGTATTTTCTATTTGTTGTTGGTTTTATAAACAGAATGATTTCCTAATATACTTTCAAACTCATTTTTGATGATATATTCAATAATTACAAATTTGCACATATTTATCAAGCACGACTTGTTCTAAAAATTAGCTACTTGCCTTTTGTTTGTTTCCTCTTTGAAGATGTTGGGGAGGTATAGGAAATCTCACTTTTCTGAAACTGACCAACTGATAGAATGCGAATCGGAGATTATTCGATCACAGTTCATTAGATAAATGCTGTACCCCTGCTATCTATTACATAATCTCCTTGATTGCAAACTAGGATCTTTGCATTTCTTGTTCAGAGATTTTCTCTCTACTATGTCCAAAATTAAGGATACCATTTGCTTCTTGTGGCAGCTTCTTTATGCTCCTGATGACTAGGTCTCTAATCTTTTGATACACTCTGTATGTTCAAGATACTATCTTCCATCTGTCTGAGTGTGACCTTCATACCATCAAAGCTGGTTGATTATGTTTTTGTGGTCTCTATTCAGACATTTTTGAAATTTAAAATTAACTGATTGGTTACATATCACACTTTGGTAGTGCTCTAAAAGGTGTGGCTGTTTACATGTTCTTCCTCCCCCCCGCCCGGGGTACAGGTCCGTGTATCATCAGGCTTACACCTTTTACAGTACTCACCATAGCACAAACCCTCCCCAATGTCCAGAACTCATCCACCCTATCCCTACCCTCCCACCCCCAGCTACCCTCAGTTTTTTTCGTGAGATTAATAGGCTCTTATGGTTTGTCTCCTTCCCAATCCCATCTTCTTTCATTTTTTCCCTCCCTAACACCCACCACCCCCCCGCCCTGCCCTTCAAACTTCTCATATCATAGAGATCATATGATAATTGTCTTTCTCTGATTGCCTTATTTCGCTTAGCATAATACCCTCTAGTTACATCACATCATTGCAAATGGCAAGATTTTGTTTCTTTTGATGTCTGCATAGTATTCCATTTTAAGTATATACCTCATCTTCTTTATCCATTCATCTGTTGATGGACATCTAGGTTCTTTCCATAGTTTGGCTATTGCAGATATTGCTGCTATAAACATTGGGGTGCATGTACCCATGTAGATCACTACCTTTGTATCTTTAGGGTAAATATCCAGTAGTGTGATTTCTGGGTCATAGGGTAGCTCTATTTTCAACTTTTTGAGGAACCTCCATATGGTTTTCCAGAGTGGCTGCACCAGCTTGCATTCCCACCAACAGTGTAGGAGGGTTCTCCTTTCTCCCCAACCTCACCAACATCTGTTGTTTACTGACTTGTTGATTTTAGCCATTCTGACAGGTGTGAGGTGGTATTGCTGTGGTTTTGATTTGTATTTCTCTGATGCTGAGTGATGTTGAGCACTTTCTCATGTGTCTGTTGGCCATTTGGATGTCTTCTTTGGAGAAATGTCTGTTCATGTCTTCTGCCCATTTCTTGACTGGGTTATTTGTTTTATGGGTGTTGAGTTTGAGAAGCTCTTTATAGATTTTGGATACTAGCCCTTTATCTGATATGTCATTTGCAAATATCTTCTCCCATTCTGTCAGTTGTCTTTTGGTTTTGTTGACTGTTTCCTTTGCTGTGCAAAAGCTTTTAATCTTGATGAAGTCCCAATAGTTCATTTTTGCCCTTGCTTCCCTTGCCTTTGGTGATGTTCCTAGGAAGAAGTTGCTGCGGTTGAGGGTCAGAGAGGTTGCTGCCTGGTCCTCCTCAAGAATTTTGATGGATTCCTGTCTCACATTGAGGTCTTTCATCCATTTTGAGTCTATTTTTGTGTGTGGTGTAAGGAAATGATCCAGTTTCATTTTTCTGCATGTGGCTGACCAGTTTTCCCAACACCATTTGTTGAAGAGACTGTCTTTTTCCCACTGGACATTCTTTCCTGCTTTGTCGAAGATTAGTTGACCATAGAGTTGAGGGTCCATTTTTGGGTTCTCTATTCTGTTCCACTGGTCTATGTGTCTGTTTTTGTGCCAGTACCATACTGTCTTGATGATGACAGCTTTGTAATAGAGCTTGAAATCTGGAATTGTGATGCCACCAACTTTGCTTTTTTTTTTCTCAACATTCCTTTGGCTATTTGGGGTCTTTTCTGGTTCCATTTCTTTGAAATAAATTGCTGATATTTTAATGAGGATTACTTTAAATGTGTAGGTTGCTCTAGGTAGCATAGACATTTCACAATATTTGTTCTTCCAATCCATAAGCATGGAATGTTTTTCCACATCTTTGTGTCTTCCTCAATTTCTTTCATGAGTACTTTATAGTTTTCTGAGTACAGATTCTTTGCCTCTTTGGTTAGGTTTATTCCTAGGTATCTTATGATTTTGGGTGCAATTGTAAATGGGATTGACTCCTTAATTTCTCTTTCTTCTGTTTTGTTGTTGGTGTATAGAAATGCAACTGATTTTTGTGCATTGATTTTATATCCTGACACTTTACTGAATTCCTGTATGAGTTCTAGCAGTTTTGGAGTGGAGTCTTTTGGATGTTCCACATAAAGTATCATATCATCTACAAAGAGTGAGAGTTTGACTTCTTCCTTGCCGATTCAGATGCCTTTTATTTCTTTTTGTTGTCTGATTGCTGAGACTAGGACTTCTAGTACTATGGTGAATAGCAGTGGTGATAGTGGACAGCCCTGCCGTGTTCCTGACTTTAGGGGAAAAGCTCTCAGTTTTTCTCCATTGAGAATGAATGTGGATTTCTCATAGATGGCTTTGATCATATTGAGGTATGGACCCTCTATGCATACACTGTGAAGAGTTTTGATCAAGAAAGGATGCTGTACTTTATCAAATGCTTTTTCAGCATCTATTGAGAGGATCACATGGTTCTTGTTCTTTCTTTTATTAATGTCTTGTATCACATTGATTGATCTGCAGGGGTTAAACCAACCTTGCAGCCTGAGAATACATCCCACTTGGTCATAGTGAATAATACTTTTGAAGTGCTGTTGGATTGGTGCACCTGGGTGGCTCAGTGGGTTGAAGCCTCTGCCTTTGTCTCAGGTCGTGATCTCGGGGTCCTGGGATTGAGCCCTACGTCAAGGTCCCTGCTCAGCAGGGATCCTGCTTCCTCCCCTCTCTGCCTGCCTCTCTACCTACTTGTAATCTCTCTCTCTCTGTCAAATAAATAAGTAAAATCTTAAAAAAATAAAGTGCTGTAGGATCTTATTGACTAGTATTTTGTTGAGGATTTTTGCATCTGTGTTCATCAAGGATATTGGTGTGTGATTCTCCTTTTGATGGAATCTTTGCCTGGTTTTGGGATCAAAGCAATGCTGGCCTCATAAAATGAGTTTGGAAGTTTTCCTTCCATTTCTATTTTTTGGAGCAGTTTCAGGAGAATAGGTATTAATTCTTTTTTAAATGTTTGGTAGAATTCCCCTGGGAAGCTGTCTGGGCCTGGGTTCTTGTTTGTTGGGAGATTTTTGATTACTGCTTCAATCTCCGTACTGGTTATGGGTCTATTCAGGTTTTCTATTTCTTCCTGGTTCAGTTTTGCTGGGTTATATTTCTTTAGGAATGCAACCATTTCTTCCAGATAGTCAAGTTTGCTGGTGTAGAGTTCCTCATAATATGTTCTTATAACTGTATTTCTTTGGTGTTGGTTGTGATCTCTCCTCTTTCATTCATGATTTTATAATTTGAGTCCTTTCTCTTTTCTTTTGGATAAGTCTGGCCATGGGCTTATTAATCTTATTAATTCTTTCAAAGAATCAGCTTCTGGTTTCATTGATTTGTCCTACTGTTGTTTTGGCTTCTATTTCATTGATTTCTGCTCTGATCTTTATTATTTCTCTTCTCCTGCTAAGCTTACCTTTCTTTGCTTTTCTTTCTCCAGCTCCTTTAGGTGTAGGGTTAGCTTGTGTACTTGAAACCTTTCTGGTTTCTTGAGAAAGGCTGGTTTTGCTATATACTTTCCCCTCAAGACTGCTTTGGATGTGTCCCAAAGATTTTGAACAGTTGTGTTTTCATTTTCATTTATTTTCATGAATTTTTAAAAATTCTTCTTTAACTTCCCAGTTGACCCATTCATTCTTTCATAGGATGTTCTTTAGCTTCCATGTATTTGAGTACTTTCCAACTTTCCTCTTGTGATTGAGTTCTAGTTTCAGACTACTATGATCTGAAAATATGCAGGAAATGATCCCAATCTTTTGGTACTGGTTGAAACCTGATTTGTGACCCAGGATGTGATAGGTTCTAGATAATGTTCTATGTGCATTAGAGAAGAATTCTGTGTATTCTGTTGTTTTGGAGTGGAATGTTCTGAATATATCTGTGATGTCCAAGTGGTCCAATGTGTCATTTACAACATTTATTTCCTTGTTGACCTTTTAGTTAGATGATCTTTCCATTTCAGTAAGGGGAGTGTTAAAGTCCCCACCAAGATTGTATTATTGTCGATGTGTTTCTTTGATTTTGTTATTAATTGGTTTATATAATTGGCTGCTCCCATGTTAGGGGCATAGATATTTACAATTGTTAGATCTTCTTGTTGGACAGATCCTTTAAGTATGATATAGTGCCATTCCTCATCCCTTATTATAGTCTTTGGCTTAAATTCTAGTTTATCTGATATAAGGATTGCCACTCCAGCTTTCTTTTGATGTCCATTAACATGGTAAATTGTTTTCCACCCCCTCACTTTAAATCTGGAGGTGTCTTTGCGTGTAAGATGANATTTCTTGTAGACAGCATATCAATGGGTCTTGTTTTTTTTTATCCATTCTGATACACTGTATCTTTTAATTGGGGCATTTAGCATGTTTACATTCAGGGTAACTATTGAGAGATATGAATTTAGATCCACTGTATTGCCTATAAGGTGACTATTACTGTATATTGTGTTTCTTCCTTTCTGGTCTATGTTTCTTTTAGGTTCTCTTTGCTTAGAGGACCCCTTTCAATATTTCCTGTAGGGCTGGCTTGGTGTTTGCAAATGCCTTTAGTTTTTGTTTGTCCTGGAAGATTTTTATCTCTCCTTCTATTTTCAATGACAGCCTAGCTGGATATAGTATTCTTGGCTGCATATTTTTCTCGTTTAGTGCTCTGAATATATCATGCCAGCTCTTTCTGGCCTGTCAGTCTAATATTTCTACCATTGGATGTTACAGACCTCTTGTCCCAAGCTGCTTTCAGGATTTTCTCTTTGTCACTAAGACTTGTAAGTTGTAGTATTAGATGACCGGGTGTGCATCTACTTTTATTGATTTTGAGGGGGGTTCTCTGTTCCTACTGCATTTTGATGCTTGTTCCCTTCACCAAATTAGGGAAATTCTGTACGATAATTTGCTCTGACATACCTTCTTCCTCTCTCTTTCTTTCTTCTTCTTCTGGGATCCCAATTATTCTAATATTGTTTCATCTTATGGTATCACTTATCTCTCAAATTCTCCCCTCATGGTCCAGTAGTTGTTTGTCTCTCTCTTCCTCAGCTTCTTTATTCTCTATCATTTGTTCTTCTGTACCACTAATTCTGTGTTCTGCCTCATTTATCCTAGCAATAAGAGCCTCCATTTTTTTATTGGATTTTATTAATAGCTTTTTTTATTTCAACTTGGTAAGATTTTAGTTCTTTTATTTATCCAGAAGGAGTTTTATTTCTCTAGAGAGGGATTCTCTATTACCTTCTGTGCTTTTTTTAAGCCCAGCTAGCTCCTTGATAATTGTCATTCTGAAATCTAGTTCTGACATATTACTAATGTCCACATTGATTAGATCCCTAGTCATCATTACTGCCTCTTGTTCTTATTTTTGTGGTGAATTTTTCCGCCTTGTCATTTTATCCAGATAAAAATAGATGGATGAGAGAACAAAATACTAAGGGTAGCAATGACCCCAGAAAAACATACACTAACCAAATCAGAAGAGACCTGAAACTGGGGGGAGAAGAAAGAGAGGAAAAAAAGAAGAAAAAAATCTGTATGTATATCTATATCATCTATTTCTGTCTCTGTCTTGATCTCTATCTCTCTATATCTATATCTATTAGACTGGTAAATTGAACAGACCCTATATGTATACAAAAAATAAGGTTAAATACAATGAAGAGATAACATATAACAATGAGAATTTAAAAAGATTTAAAATGTATTGATAAGATAAAATCGTTGAAAACATTAAAATAAGAAAGAGTGAAAAATTTAAAAGAAAAGAGTAAGAAAGAAAATAAAATTCAAAGAATTTAACTTTGAGAGACTAAAGGATCATGGGGGGAAAAAACCATGAATTCCATGTGTTGCTTTCCCCTAGCTCTGGATTTCCATAATTCTCAGTGATCGGTGTACTTGGTCTTGGCTGGATATTCTTGCTGATCATCTGGGGGATGGGCCTGTTGCTGTGATTCTCCAGTGTCTTTGCCTGAGGTGGAATTGCATTGCCCTTGCCAGGGGCCAGGCTATATAATTGGCTCGGTTTCGCTCCTGGGAGCTTTTATTCCCTGAATGCTTTCCATACAGCTCTGGCAGATAGGAATGAAAATGGTGGCCTCCTAATCTGGACCCAGAGGAGCAGAGAGCTCAGGACCCCAATCCTCAGTGCATTCTCAGAGAAAAGCAGTAGTCTCTCTCATCTCCCTGGTCTCAGGCCACACTCCAAGCTCACCCAGCGTGTGACCAGGCATTTCTATCTCTGGCACATGGCCCCGTTTGGAATCTCCAAACCCTGCAGATTCCTGCAGCGTGCTCCCATGCCACTCCTCCTGGAGGATGAAGGAGGAGGTCTCTCAGGATCTGCCTCTTGTGGGGTCCCTGATCAAAGAGCAGTGGCCCGACTGTGTTTGGATTACGGTTTAAGGTAACACTGAGTTGAGATACCTCTCCTCAGCTTGACTCTGTCTCTCCAGTTGGCTTCCCCTCTCTGATACCTGGGAACTCTGTCACTCTCAGACACCCGTGTTCTTATTGTGTCCCCATGGGTCCTGAGATCACACTGTCCCTGTGAGGGCTTCACCCCCTCCTTAGCCTCTGGGGAGATGTCCCTCAGTGGAGGAGACTTCTAAAAGTTCCGATTTTGTTCTCCATTGCTCTCTCAGTTGCTGGGAGTCAGCCCCTCCCCCTGGGGTCTATCTTCCCATTGCTTCAGATTTACTTCTCTTCACGTCCTACCTTCTGGAAAGTGGTTGATTTTCTGTTGCTAGAATTGCTGCTCTTCTTCTCTTTGATCTCCTGTTGAATTTGTAGGTGTTCAGACTGGTTTGATAACTATCTGGATGAACTCCTGGGACCTGATGATAATCGGTCTCCTACTCCTCCACCATCTTGTTCCTCCTTCTCTGTTTACATGTTCTTGATTATTTATTGACTTTAATGATGACAGCAGTAAGATATAATGAGGAAGCCCTAGTAAAATTGGATGCAGACATTTTAATTTTTTAGAACTTGTTTTACTGATGTCGATCCTAATCAGTGGTGACATGCATCATAAGATAGCATGAAGGCAAACAGGTTGGACAATCATAAAGCCACATTCATTTCAAAAGTGAAGAAATGATTTCTATGTGTCACTGCATGGTCTTTCCTTTAAAATATTTGCTAACCAACAGACTCATTCCTTTAATACTGGCAATTTCCTAAATGAAAACAACTTTTTATTCACCCACCTGAAATGCTAGGTTTTTGGAAACAAGAGAAGGAAAACCCAAAGCCACAACAGTACTTTCAAAGGCATCAATTGTAATGTTCCCTCAAATTACCTTGTCAAACTCTGAGACTGATCGCCTTTGAAATAACAGGAGTTAAACACTTAGCATGGTTTGAAATGGAAACAAAACATAATTCCTTGCTTCTTTGTAGTTGGTGAGTGTGTACAATATTCAGTACTACAGAATACTTGACTGAAAAACAGAAGTCAATTTTTTCTTTATTGGCATATAATATATTATTTGCCCCAGGGGTACAGGTCTGTGAATCATCAGGCTTACACCTTTCATAGCACTCACCATAGCACAAACCCTCCCCAATGTCCATAACCCATCCACCCCATCCCTACCCCCCCAACAAAGCAACCCTTAGTTTGTTTTGTGAGATTAAGAATATCATATGGTTTGTCTCCCTCCCAATCCCTTCTTGTTTCATTTTTTCCCCTCCCTACCCCCCACGACCCTCTGCTCTGCCTCTCAAATTCCTTATATCAGAGAGACCATATGATAATTGTCTTTCTCTGATTGACTTATTTCACTTAGCACAATACCTTCTAGTTCCATCCATGTCATTGCAAATGTGAAGATTTTGTTTCTTTTGATGGCTGCATAGTATTCCATTATATATATGTGTGTGTGTGTGTGTGTGTGTGTGTGTGTGTGTGTGTGTGTGTATCACATCTTCTTTATCCATTCATCTATTGATGGACATCTAGGTTCTTTTCCATAGTTTGGCTATTGTGGGAAATGCTGCTATAAACATTGGAGTGCACATGCCCCTGAGGATCACTACCTTTGTATCTTTAGGGTAAATACCCAGTAGTGTGATTGCTGGATCATAGGGTAGCTCTATTTTCAACTTTTTGAGGAACCTCCATACTGCTTTCCAGAGTGGCTGCACCAGCTTCCATTCCCACCAAGAGTGTAGGAGGGTTCCCCTTTCTCTGCGTCCTTGCCAACATCTGTCCTTTCCTGACTAATACAAGTCAAATCTTGCAGTAAAATATTGTGTTTGTCTCATGCAGAGCAGCAAACAAATGATAAGCAATTCCCAAGCTTGGCCTGGACACTATGGCTATCATTTGGGTAGCTAAGGACACCCTTCCTAAAGGGTCTGTCCTGTGTAAGTCTTCTTGCCTCCTATGGAGTGGAATGTGCTCTGCAAAGGTGTCAGAAGACATGTTTCCCAGCTTTATCTCTTAGCACATATGTGAACTTGGGCAACTCACTGAACCCCATCAAACTTGATATTCTTTACCTGTAACACAGTGGTTAAAACACCTCTCTTACAGGCTTGTGGATGATTATTGCAAATAAATCAGTACAACTAGATCATGGGGCGGTTTTCTGGCAGTGGAAAGAAGGAAGCCTGAATAGAAAGAAGGCAAGGGTTCAGTTGCTGGAGGGCACAAAAAATTGCAGTAGGGACCTAGGGCTTTATTCTGCAGGATTTGTATTAGTCACAGGTTTGTGATTGAACTGCATATATTTATTTTCATAACTAATTCTTAATTAATCTTTTGATGTGTTTATTACATCCCCAAGCAGGCAGCATCTTTAGGTCTCCTGAAGGAAAGTTAACAGCCTTTACTTAAGAGATCCTGTTTCATTTGGACCCTGTCACCCCTTGTGAAGGCACTGCTTGATAATCTTGCAAACAAGGAAATAAATCACAAGGAAGTAAGCAATTAAACAAATGTAGTAAAAAATAAAAATAGTAACACTGAGATGAATAATGCATAAATTACATGTGATCCAATTCATCACATGTATAATGGAAGTCCAAAACTTATATTTTGCAATCTAGACCTGCACTTTACAGCATAATAGCCACATGTGATTATCAGCTTGCAATGTGGCTGGTCAAGACCAACCTGTGCTGTAATTGTAAAATACACCCCAGTTTCAAACACTTCATATGAAACAAAAATGTAAAGATCTCTCATTAACATTCTTTTTTTAAAATTTTATTAATTCATTTGAGAGCAAGAGCATGAGCACAGGGGCAGAGGGAGAAGTAGATTCCGCACTGAGCGGGAAGCCTAACATGGGGCTCAATCCCTGGACATGAGATCATGACCTGAGCTACCCAGGTGTCCATCATTAACATTTGTATATTGACTACAAGTTGAAAGACAACATTTTAGGGTAGTATTAAATAAAATGTATTGCTATAATTAATTTCACTTTGTCTTTTCACCTTTGTAATGGGGAAAATAGAAAATAATAAAATTGTGAGTGTGGCACATATTCCATCTTGATCATGAAACATTATACTAGATCATTCTGGATAAATATTAGAAACAGCATTGCAGTATCAGGACTTTCTCTTTGGGTACCTTCTGAAGAATAATTAAAGCTACTTGAAAACAGTCGTTATGGTTACCTTTATACTTCTTGGAGCAAATGTTGTATATATTGGTGGTTATGAGTGTACACATGGCCATTGTGCTTGTGCCTTAAAAAAATAGAAAGTTGGCAAATCACTGTGGAAACTTGTGATATTTCTGCCAAAGCTTGAGCCCTGAAATGACCTTTGTAATTTGCTGTGATCAGAGTTTTTGGGTAGTGGTGTTGGTCCCAAAAGCCTCTCTTCAGAGAGAACAGGGTTGTGAGACAGCAGTCCCCAAAGATGGAAATAAAAGGGCTGTGAATAAGGGGGGATTTGTACATCACAGAAGTCCATAATGGGAAATCTGACATTGCTATTGAGTCAAAACTTAAGTAATTTGCATTCTCTTATTTCTTGTGTTTCTGTTTTATCCCTACTTAAATATTTTTGGAGGACAGGAACTGTACACAGACCCAGCGTTGTGTTCCATACAGGCAGGAGTCTGACGGATCTTTTTGAGTGATAAAGCTCTTAGTGTGATTTGACTTGTTTTTCCACAATTGTGCTAATAACATACACTACCACACTAGGTGCTTATTTTTAAAATTATTTTTGCTGCTAAATCTCAGCATTAGAGATTTTATATGTGATGGGAAAACATACCACTTGTATATTCTTATTAGATGATCTGTGAATTGTAAAATTATTTCTAACTGGAAGAGAGCAAGTGGTGGTTTCCTGTGAAAATCAAGCTTAGTGCTGCCCCAGTTCAATGCATTTTTACTTTTTGTGAGCTTATAAGAGATTATTACCATAATTCTAAATTGCCTGCTATATGTTCCAGACATATAATCCTAAAGAGGTAATACACTGAGATTTCAGAAATGCTTTTTGACAAAAATGTCTCCTACATTGGTTGACACACTAGAAATGAAATGAATCGTCTAAGTGTGTGAGGATGCTGAAGATAATCCTCTGATCACATCAAAATTGCTGCTCAGAGTGCCACTGTAGTGAGCAGATTAGACTCTGATCCATTTGTCCTGGCAATAAAGAAAAAGAGCAAGGAGGGAAAAAAACAAAAACAAAACAAAAAAACCCTCTTTGAAGGTTTACAAGTCTGTATCTAAGAATATCTTGTTGTTTTTCTTTGTAAGACTACAAAGAAAACCTCTTTATCAGTTGTTAAGTATTGAAACTGGTAGGATAATGAAACAAACAGTGAACATTAAACTTCAGGCTCACCTGTCAATTGCACCTTCATCCTTCTGTGAAAGATGTACACATTAGGCCAGTTAGTAAATTTAAAAGTGATTTTAAAGACTGCACTCACTGGCTGGTGGGTCGCAATAGCAGGCAAACACTCAGGGCTAGAACTTTGTAATTAACTGCTGGCAGAGGACCCTCCCCAAAAACCAGGGATGATTCAAAGCCATGATAAAAGAAGAGAGCTACTGGAGTAATAATAATAATTCAACCCCGAAGGTTTTCACAGCTGGTGTGTCAATTTGGCATGGCTGTTCCCCTGAGCTGTTAAGTATGTCAGATTTTCTCATGACAAACACAGAAGGGAGGGTCTCCCTGCCGTCATGTTCAGGTCTGAAGAGCTTAATGATAATCACTCTGGGTTCTGTGCCTCCCCCAGGCGCTGTTAGCTAATTGTCTGGAAAGCCCTTTGCAATGAGCATACTCAGGAGCCAGAATTTTGATACACAGGCTTCAGTTTGATGGAATGTCAAGAGTATTCAATATCAGCCTAATAATACCAGCCATAAAATAATGTACGTTTATGTATTAAGTATTTAGGTACATGATCATCCTTCAGACTCACTAAAGTTTGTTTGTTTTTTTCTCCAGGATTTTCTCCTCAAAAGGGGCTCTTTTCTTCAAAATGCCATCATTAATATTGTCATTTCCAATAAAAATACAATTTTTAGCTGTCTTTAACATTTGGATCCATACTTGCAGACTTGATGTTCCTCTGACATTAAAAAGATAGTAAGCTATGGGGGCACTTGGGTGGCTCAGTCACTTAAGGGTCTGACTTCAGCTCAGGTCATGATCCCAGGGTCTTGGGATCGAGTCCACATTGGGCTCTCCACTTGGCGGGGAGTCTGCTTCTTCCTCTGCCTGCCCTTCCCATGCTTGTGCTCTCTCCTTCTCTCTCTCTGACAAATAAAAAAAAAATCTTCAATGAAATAAATTAAAAAAACAGACAATAGACTAATCTAGATGGGGTCTGGACCACATGGCTGGGAAACTTGGCAGGGGATTTGCAGTAGAATTTCCAGGCTCCCAATCTAGTGTGTATTTCACCTCGCAATAGAGCCATAGCAAAGATGAAACAGCAATGCTTTAACCGAGGGTTAATATCAGTGTGCCCACAAACAGGGTACTATTAAGCCATAGTTGCCAGGATGCCCATTGTGACCTGGCCCAGTATTGACTCAGCCTATCTGGGGACCAGAACCTAATGGTTTGTGTTGCTCCAGTGTCATTCCAGAATGGAGGATGTGTTCAGGGTTGCTTTAGCTTCAGCATTTCACTGCCTCCAAAATAGAATATGCTCACCTGGGAGAACCTGATGTTATGAAGAGCAAAGGAACCAGCACAGAATAATAATAAAGCCACAGGGTTCTTGCCAGAGGCAGACCAATGCTTCAAGTCTTACCATTTGCACACTCATAAAGGCAATTTATATCTTAGCCATTTAGCAACTACTGCATTGTCTTTTCCAGCCAAGTCCTTTTTCAGGACAAAAATGTGTAACTGAAACAGTGGGTATTTTACCACAGCCCTAATATGAATACTAGATCTTAATCTTAAGGGGTTTTCACCCTGTATCTACAGGGGCTTAGTCTCACAGAGTGTGGGTGGTGATAGTGGAAATGTGCCAAAGGAGGTTGAAAATGGAACTGGGACATTTGGTCAGGAACTTCCCAATTCCAGTTTGTGTGGCTACTGTGGAAGGACTGCAGCCTTTGGGGTCTGGGCCTGGATTTTGGATCCATACTCATGAGTTGTGGGCAAGACACTTAACCTGCCAGAGCATCAGATTCCACATCTGGGAATTGGAGTTGTAATAATGCCTATTTCCGAGGATCCTGTAAGCCAAGAGGTATAAACACGCTGGGTAAACTGGCACACACTCCTCTCATATTAGCTATCACCAACTTCTATTATCTCAAATCCAGGAATTATGAGACTAATTAGTGGGACGGGATATAATCTAGTAAGGTCCAAAGTTGGAACTGGAGCACATGCGTGGAGGGCTCAGTACCAATTGATACAGACTCTCAAGGTTGATTGTTAAGAAAACGTTCAGCTCTTTGGTATAAGATACTAAATAAAATATTATTTTTCAACAATTTGATTCTCTTCAAGTAAAGCTCTTTTTATGGATGCACTTACATTTCTTAAGGGGACAGTTACCTGAAATTGAGGCAGATTATTTTTGCCTAAAGCTAATTAGCATTTTAATATTATAGGAAAAGTCAAAATTTTTCTTTGGTCTCCAACATAAGATTATGTGTAGCTCTATTTTCATATCTGTTTTCATTATACAAATCATTCAAAACATAACCTGTGTGTTCTTTGAATTTTTTCAGTCACATACTTGATTGCTCTCATAGGCTTATATGACTGCATGTTAAGTGACTTATTAGTATATCTGGCTACCAGTATATACAACTCAAAGACTGGAACACTGGAGCTCCTTAGAAAAGTTACTCACCTCACTCACATCACAGTACTGCATAACGAGCCTTTGTGTCTAGCTTCTTTCACTCCACATGGTGTTTTCAAGCTTCATCTATGTTGTAATTACCTCAAAAGAATTGCAGTTCTGTATCAGAACTCCATTTCCATTGTATAGATACACCACATTTTTCTTATCCATTCATTAGTTCATTGATGTTTTTTCTATGATTTATTGATATAAAAGTTCTCTTATGGGCGTATGTTTTCAGTTCTCCTGGGTATGTAGCTGGGACTTTTCTCTTGGCACACACCTGCCAAGTCAAAGGGTAACTATATCACACCCGCGGAGGAATAACCAGACTGTTTCCATAGTGGCTGCATCAATTTACATTTTCTATAAGTTGCAAGGGTTCCAATTTCGCCACATCTTCACCAATACTTGTTCTTATCTTTTTTTTTTAACCCATCCTAGTGAGTGTGGAATGGTAGCTCATTGCAGTTTTGAGTCACACTCGTGGTTAATGATGTTGAACATTTTTTAAATATTATATCTTCTTTGGGGAAATGTCTACTCAGCTCCTTTGCCCATTTTTTTAATTGTATGGTTTGTTTTTTATTGACTCGTAAGATTTCTTCATCTATTCTGGATATAAGTCTTTTCTCAGATATATGATCTGTAAATATTTCCTCCTATTCTATGAGTCAACATTTCATATCTAGGTGGTTTCATTTATGGCATAAATCTTTTAATTCTGATGATATCCACTTTTTAAATTTTTGCTTTTGTATCTTGTGCTTTTGGTGTTATATCTAACAAACAATTGTCTGTTTCAAAAGCACGGAGATTTATACCTTTGTTTTCTTCTAAGAGCTTTTATGGTGTCATTTCTTATATTTAGGCCTTTTATTCATTTCAATTAATTTTTTTTAGATTTTATTTATTTATTTGACACACACAGAGAGAGATTACAAGTAGGCAGAGAGGCAGGCAGAAAGACAGGGAGAGGAGGAAGCAGGCTCCCTGCTAAACAGAGAGCCCGATGTGGGCCTTGATCCCAGGACGCTGAGATCATGACCTGAGCCGAAAGCAGAGGCTTTAACCCACTGAGCCACCCAGGCGCCCTCAATTAATTTTTTATATGGTATGAAGTAGAGATCCAACTTCATTATTTTGTGTATTGATATCCCATTAACCCAACACCATTTGTTGAAAAGACTTTTCTCATTGCATTGTCTTGCCCTATCAATTATCAATTGAATGTAAATCTGAGGATTAATTTTCAGACTCACAGTTCTATTCCATTGATTTTTATGTCTATCCTTATTATAGCTTCACATTGTTTTGATTATTGTAACTTTGTAGTAAGTTTTGAATTTGGGAAATATGAGTCCTCTAACTTTGTTGTTTCTCAAGATTTATTTGGTTATTCTGGGTCCCCTAAATTTGTATAGGAATTTTAAGATCAGTTTGCCAATTTCTGCAAGCCAGCTGGTATTTTGATAGAGATAGTATTAAAATTTTAGAGCATTTTCGGGAGTATTGCCATCTTAACAATTATTAGGTTTTCTGATTCATGAACAAGGTTGTCCTTCCATTTATCTAGATTTGTTTTAATTTTTTGAATAATGTTTTGAATTCTTCGAAGTATACATTTTGGACTTCTTTTTTAAAATTTATTCCTAAGTATTTTATGATCTTGATATTCCTGCAAATATAATTGTTTTCTAACTTTTATTTTTGGATTGTTCATTATAAGTGGATATAAATACAATTTATTTTTTATATTGATCTTTGATCCTACAACTTTGATAAACTTATTTATTTGTTCTAATAGCTTTTTATCAAGATGAAATTCACATAAGACTTTTTAGAGTGTAGAATTCAATGGCATTTAGTAATTCACAGTGTATTGTGACTACTACCTCTGTCTAGTTCTAAAATATTTAAGATTTTTATTATATAATACATAAATAAAATATTTATTTTATAAATATATAATAATATATTTATTTATAATAATATAAATAAATAAAAATATTTATATCATGTCATTCACAACAAATAAAGCCCTGTGTGCCATGAGGAGTCCTGCCCTATCCCCATCTACCCACAGCATATGGCAACCACCAGTCAGCCTTCCACATCTATGGATTTACTAATTCTAGATATTTTATGTAAATGGAATCAACTGGTTATATGTCTATATGAGTTTATTTCTGGACTTTCAATTCTATGTTGATTGTATGCCTGTTCTTATCCCAGGACTATTTACTAGTTTGATTACTAAAGCTTTGTAGTTAGTTTTTAAATCAGGAAGTCTGAGGTTTTCAACTGTTCATCTTAAGATTGTAACTATTTAGGCTCCTTAGGATCCCATATGGATTTGAGGGTCAGTTTTTTCATTTCTGAAAAAAAAAGTCATTGGAATTTTGATAGGTTACATTAAATCTGTAAATTGCTTTTGGGACAGCACTACTGCACAGAAGTTTTTAAATTATGCTGTTTTCATAATATTAAGTATTCCAGTCCATGAAAACAGGAAGTCTTCCCATTTATTCAGGTCTTTTTAATTTTCTTTCAGAAGTGTTATATAGTTTTCAGTGTACAAATCCTTCACCTCATTAGTTAAGTTTATTCCCAAGTATTTTACTCTTTTTCATGCTATTGTGAATGAAATTATTTTCTTAATTTCCTTGTCAGATTGTTCATTGTTAGTATATAGAAATGCAACTGATTTTTGTGTGTTGATTTTATATCCTATCACTTTGCTGAATTCATTCATCAGCTTGAATAGTCTGGTTTGTTTTGTTTTTCTTTTTGGCATGAATTCATTTGTGATTTTTACATAAAGGATTATGTCATTGGTGACTAAAAATAGTTTAATTTCTTCCTTTCCAATATGGATGGCTTTTATTTCTTTTTCTTGCTTGATTTTTCTGGCCATGACCTCTAGCACAATGTGAATAGCAGTCATAAAAGTAGGTGTCTTTGTCTTATTCCTGATTTTAGTGTGAAAACTTGCAATCTTTTACCCTTGAGCATTATTTTGGCTGTTAGTTATTCATATATTGATTTTATTATGTTGAAGAAATTTCCTCTATTCCTATTTATCTGAGTTTTGTTTTTTGTTTTTTTTTAATGAAAGGGTACTGCATTTTATCAAATGCTTTTCCCCCTTCAGTTTAAATGATCATTTTTTTCTTCATTCTCTTAATTATGGAGTCTATTATATAGATTTTATGTTGAACCACGTCTGAATTTTTGGAAAAAATCCCTCTTGGTCATGGTGTATAATCATTTTATTATGATTTTGGATTCAGCTTATAGTATTTTTGGAGGATTTTTAAATCTATAGTCATAGGGCATTGATCTATAGTTTTCTCGTGGTATATTTGGCTTTGGTATCAGGGTAATATACTGGTCTTGCCGCATGAGTTAGGAACTATTTCCTCCTCTTCTATTTTTGTTTATTTGGTTTTTCTGTTTTGTTTTGCTTTCTGTTTTTTTCCCCCCAAATTTAAGAAAGATTTGTGGATTGGTGTTAATTCTTTAAATGGTTGATAGAATTTACCAGTAAAGCCATTTGGTCTGGGACATTTTTTTATTGAGAGATTTTTGATTGCTGATCCAACCTCTTTGTTCTTAGTTATTTACTTAGTAGTTGGGGCAGGGTTTACAACCAACACCCTAATTTATAAATTTAGTTTGAATTGATATCAATTTACCTTCAACAGCATGCAAAAACTCCTTCTAAATAGTTCTACCCTCCTATGTTGTGATTACGTTGCTATCGTCACATTTTTATACATTGTGAATAAGGCAGGGATGACAGAGTGTGGCAAAGGCAAATGAAAATGCCACAAACTTGCTTACTGCTCTATATTGTCTTTTCCTTAATTCATCATTCCCTGGGTTTCTGTGAACCTTTGACGATGTTGATTTTGACAGTTTTGCTTGATGTTTTGAGGTTTCTGTGAAGAGATGCACCCTTTGCACTATCTCATCTGCATTTCCCTGACATCGCTCCTCTAATAGTTCTTTAACTTGGATTCCTTATAATTCTATATATACATTTGTGTCCTATGCAAATAGAGGTTTTTACCTCTCCCTTTCCAATCTCGATGTCACTTTACTTTTTCCTTGCCAGTTGCCCTGGCTAAATCTCCAACACAAAATGGACTAAAACTAGTGAGAATAGACATCCTTATTTTGTTCCTGATCTTGGGGGCTTTTGGTCTCACTATTAGTTATGCTACTTGATAAGGGTTTTTTTTTTATAGCTAGCCTTTACCAGATTGAAGGAGTTCTATTTATTCCTAACTTGTTGAGCTTTTTGTTTGTTTTGTTTTGTTTTAATCAAGAAAGCATATTGCATTTTGTCAAAAACTTTTTTCTATACTGAGTTGATCATATGGCATTTTTCCCTTTCATTTCTATTAAAATTGCATATTATGTTAATTGATTTTCAAATATTAAACCAAGTTTGCATCCCTGTGATAAACCCCCTTGGTCATGGCATACATTTCTATTTATATATTGCTGGATTTGGTTAGGTAGCATTTTGTTGATAATTTTTCACCTATATTAATAAAGGAGATTCTACAGTTTCATTTTCTTGAGGTATCTTTGTCTGGGTTTTGTATCAGGGTAATACTGGCCTTATAGAATGGGGTGGGAAGTAATTCCTTCTCATAATTTTTTAGAAAAGTTTGTGAGGTATGGTTGTTAATTCTTTAAATGCTTGGTATAACTCATATTAGTAACGCCTTCTGAACCTGGAGTTTTCTTTGTGGTTAGTTTTAAACAATTTATTGATTGCTGATTCAATCTTTACTATAGATCTGTTTAGATTTTCCATTTCTTGAGTCTTGATAGTTTGTGTCCCTCTAGGAATTTGTCAGTTTCATTAAAGCTATCCAATTTGTTGGTTTATAGTTGTTCATAAGAATCTCTTATCGTTCTTTTTGTTTCTGTAAAGTCATTTCTTTCTTATTCCTGATTTTTATAATTTAAGTGTTAGGTATATATATATATATATATGTATATATATATATATATATATATATATGTATTTGGTATATACCTGTGCTCAGGCTGTCATAACAAAATACCATATACTGGATAGCTTAAATAGTATAAGTTTATTTTCTAGCAGTTCTGTAGGCTAGGAAGTCCAAGACCAAATCCAAGGTGGTGACTGATTCAGTTTCTGTTAAGATCTCCCCTGCTGGCTTATAGATGGTCACCTTCTTGCTGTGCATGCACATGGATTTTCCTTACTATGTCCATTTCCTCGCTATGTGCATCAGAGAACAAGCTTTCTGATATCTCTACTTACAAGGACATGAATCCTATTGGATCAAGGCCTCATCATTATGACCTCATTTAACCTTAATTATTTCCTAAAAACCCTATCTCCACATATAGCCACACTGGCTGTTAGTGCTTCAAAATATGAATTTTAAGGGACACAAATATTCAGTCCAAAACATTCCTCACAGCCTTCCAAAGTTCATGTCCTTCTCACATGCAAAATACATCCATCCCATTCCAATAGCCCCAAATGCTTAACTCATTCCAGTATCAACTCTAAATTCTTATCTAAATATCATCTAAATCAGATATGGGTGAGACTCTGGGTATGATCCATCCTGAGGCAGAATTCCTCTCCATCTGTGAAACTATGAAACCAGACAAGTTATATACTTCCAAAATACAGTTGTGGTTGTGCATACTATAGACTTATTCCCTTTCCAAAGGGGAGAAATTGGAAGGTGGAAAGGGGTGGGCTTTGTCAGCCCTAAGCAAGTCCAAAACATAGCAAGGCAAATTCCATTAGATTGTAAATCTTGAAAATAATCCTCTTCAGTTCACTGTTCTGCTTTCCAGGCTCAC
The DNA here is from genome assembly GCA_002007465.1 of Ailurus styani. Taxonomy (NCBI): domain Eukaryota; kingdom Metazoa; phylum Chordata; class Mammalia; order Carnivora; family Ailuridae; genus Ailurus; species Ailurus styani. Next base: position 150,540 of record LNAC01000771.1, read on the forward strand.
GGGAGGGTGGGCGTATCACCCCCAAGACTGCAGAGCAGCCTTGACCCTTCAGGTCTTCAGGGGAGCCATGCCCCTTTGGGATCTTGGAATAGCACACCGCACAGTACTTCCTGTGAGCATTGGGCAAGGGTATGCTTTCTCCCTAAAACCAGACAGGTGGTTATACCCTTTGAAATGGAGGAGGAACCAGTCCTGCCCCCTGGGCCTGTGGTGGAAGCGGCAGCTTCCATGACCTCTGAACTTCATAAGGATGGGGCCTGAGCTGATAGGATTTGCATGCTTAAAATAAGAGCCAGAAGACAGCAGCTGTCTCTTCTCTCTGTGTGTGCAGGAACCAAAGAAAAATCATTTGAAGATAAAGCAAGAAGATAGGTGTCTGAAAGGCAGAAAGAAAGCTCTCACCAGAAACCAAATTGGCTGAAACCTTGATCTTGGACTTTTAGTTTTCAGAACTGTGAGAAATAAATGTCTGTTGTTTAAGCCATTCATTTAACCTCTCTAAATTTTTGTCAATCTTGGTTATCTTTTCAAAGAACCAACTATTGTTTATGTTACTTTTCTGTATTCCTTTGACTCTTTTACCCTTACACTCATTTATTCCACAAGCATTTTTCAAGTGCTAGCAGCTATGCTAAAATTCTAGGAATATAGATGAAATTATTTTTCTTGCCCTCATGAAGTTATGTCTTCTGCATTATTCTTAAACTTCATTGTGAATAAATATCTTCCTATAAAGCTACTAAAAATATGAACATCACTAAATCACATATAAATAAATTATATTTTATTAATTCTAGGCTAAGCTAATACCTAGCTCAGGTGCTAACCCACCTAAGGATAATTAGGTGTTTATGATGCACTCATTTATGAAACATACACTGAGATTTATAACTCTAATGGGTGAATCAGACATGAGAAGTACTGAAGATACAGTGAGAAGGGGCTCCAGCAGAGGTATGCAGAGGAGACTGGGAAGACAGGAACACAGGAGAGCAATAGGTCAAGTCTGAGGTGAACAAGGAAAGTCATCAGAAGGGAATGATAATTGAGCTAAATTTTAAAAGCATAAATGGTGTTAAACAGTTAAAATGATCAGGGAAGGGAAAACTATCCCAGCTGGGGAGAAGGCCAGAATAAGCAAAAACAAGGAGTGGGACATAGCCTCATTCATGCAGGGAACTGTAGGCACTCTGATATCAGTGGAGAATAAAGTGGCATCTCTGTATAAAAGGCTTGCTTAGTTATGCTTTCTTTTCTTCAGACATCACTTTGAAAAATCCTGATCTGGGTTTAGTTGGGTTGTCATTCCTTGAAGAAAAACTGTGTAGATTTAGGTTTTAAGTTCTTTTTGACTAGGTTGCCATACCATCATCAAGGCATTGCTGTTTGGTGGAATTTACTTACCAAAAGACCCAACTGGTTCATTAGATTAGTAGACTTGGCACACTAGTGAATTGCTTTTCAAGGGATATAAGCAGGCATGTGGTGGTGATTAAATTAAACTTGACGTCTATGCCAGTCAGTTAATTATTGGAAAAGCAAACACAGGTGCTTTGAGATAAGAGACAATGTATTTTCTCTCCTCTTAACTAGAAGAATATTATATGTACTTATGGATGATAAATGGCAAGTAGTAGAATGGACAATGACTGTATAAAACCAAAAATAAAATAAAATAAAAAAGAGTCCATAATTCTCAATATGTGCATTGGAAACAAAGTAATTTCTGGTATTGTAAAATATTTTTCTATAAATACCTGTATTCTGTACATTTATATTTATATTTATAGTAGAAACATTTTTAAACCAGCTTAACTTGCTTTACAACTTATCTCATTGATTATTCACTTAAAATAACCCTATGACTCTAGTCACAGAATTTTCAAAAATGTTAGGCCTGTAGAATTAATGTGAAAGAAAGGATCTCCATTCCAAAAGCTCTTCCCAAATGCTGTTGGATATTCAGTGGCTGAAGCTGCAGTTCTGATGCCCAGCCCTTTCTCTTCATCACATATGTCATACTTTTGAGACAAAATGCTAAAAATTCAAGCTGTGTTTTTACATGATAATATTTAAAATTATATAAAATAGGCAGCTGTCACCCAATGAACTCTTGTTAGGAGTGTACTACTGCTAGTTTCAGCTCCTTCCTTCCTTCCTTCCATATTTCAGGAGTAAANTTCCTTCCTTCCTTCCTTCCTTCCTTCCATATTTCAGGAGTAAAGTGCAATAGACTTCAACATCTGTTCTGGGTTTTCAGTACTTTTTCGTAAGCTTGAAATGCAGTCTATACTTGTGAGGCATTAGGGCTTTCTAGATCTCTGTTTCCCTAACTATAAAAATGAGTGAATTAGACAAATGGTGTCTACATTTCTTTTCAGTTCTAAAGTTCTACAATTTATCTTAGAACATCCAAAAATTTCCCTAGTGAAAATAACAATTATTTATGTTGCATTACTTATGGATCATTTCTAGATACAATTTGTGTGTTGTACTGGCAGATACTATGTTATTCTCAATGCTCCACAATATCCTCCACCAGGTGAAATGGGGTGCACTATGGAGCAGGTTTTAATTTGCTAAGTACATTTTCATTAATATAAGAAAAGGGATCCTGAAGAAATTGCCTTAATTACCTGTCTCCAAAAACCTTGAATAATGCTCTAATATTAATCTGCTTCTAAGTTTAGATTACTCAAAACGGACCCCTTAATAAATACTTATCACCCGAACACAAATGCTGTAGATGTGTTCAAGGCAGTTACAGGAGACCAAACTCAGGATAGGTAATCAGTCAACAGAGTTATGGGATCATGAGGAATTGTCGAACTTTTGTGGATCTCAGAAGTTTCATTCTTCTATAAGTGGGCTTCAATTTAAAATATTTCATATGCTATCCTCAAATTCCCAATGTTGTGAGATCTTAGTTTGAACTGACGTACTCCCTAATTTATTCACTAATGGGATCATTTTACTCATTCAAAGTTTCTCAGTGACTGAAAGGAATAGAAAGGTCAGAGCAAACAGCTGAGTTATGACAGAAGGAAGGAAAAAAAATACTTAGTTCTTCCACCATAAGTGGGATGTTGTTTTAGTGAAATAAATATTCACTAAAAATAAAGATTAAGTTTTATTGAGAACTTAAATGCAGTCAGTGATGCTCAACTTAAGACTCCCTTTAAAGTATTTGTGTAGAGCCAGAAATCTCAGACGCTGTGAATAATTACAAGATAATTGTGACCATTTGGACACTTACTATGCTCTAGAGCTTTTGTCAGCACTTTGTATGTATCTTCTCTGGTTCTCTTCACAAAAACACCATGAGATAGACATTAGCTTTATTAAATATGTAATAACCAAGACTGAGAGACATTAATAACTTCTATAGGGTCAGATGTTATGGACTATACTTGTTCTACTCACAAGGACCATTATTTTTCTTTTCTTCGACCATATGTGATTCCATCATGCCAGTCCATGGGAAATTCCACATGCATCACCTCTGGTAGTTGTCCTCACAGACACATGCATGCACAAACCCACACACCCTCACGCACAGGGGGGGACCCTTGTGAAGGTGTCATGGCCAGACGCACAGCTGGAAACATGGACAATGACATCTTTTCTATATAAATAATTTCCATTTAATGCATTGTAATTAATATGAGTACTTTAATCTTCAGTGAGGTTCAACCTCAAAGTCGTAAAGAATTCTATGCGTCATCATATTGTATGGTAAAATGGAATGTGATGGGAAGGTCCTGGATTTGCACAGCTCAACCATCTCACTGAAAATGGAAATAAACCAGGTCAAGAGGTCACATGAGACTCAGTTTAGGTCTGGACCAATGAATGGTGTGTTTACTTTATGATAACTACAGCACTCTGCTCCAGGGAAGGAAGCCATGCTTCCAACCCTACTGGACAGCTTCTAGGGTCAGGCATTCGGTCTTCAGCTCTTACTGGGAAAAGGCTGCTCAGCAAGAGGAAAAGTGGATGACACTTTTGCAGGTTTCCTGACTTTTGGTTATATTCCCTTTCTTTGAATCTGGGGTGGAGGTGGCAGTTGCATGAACACATAAAAGTAATATTTTAGGCAACTTATTTCCCCGTAGAATCAGATAGTTTTTCTGCTATTGATCATTTTCTCAGCATATACCTTACATTCTTGGTGGCTATAATATGGAAAAGGTGACCAGACATTTTGCCTTAGGAGGACAGTGCTCTGTCTCCATGCTCTGCCTCTTCCAACTTACTCTTAGTACGCTCCCCACAGACCTTTATTTTTCTTAGCTGAAGGCATTATTCTTTCTCTTGCTCTCCCACTTATTTGCCCCTTCCTGATATTTCTCTCATCCTCTTTTCATTCCTTCCCTGCTCACTTACTCAAGAGCAGTCACTGCAAATCTGTGTCTTGGCTTGGAACAGTAGGAGCTGTTAGGAACTCAGACTACACAGAGAGGTGCCCCAGTTCCATCCCACACTGGGCACTGAACCATTCTCTGCCACTTTTTTTTTTAATTTATAAAACAAACATGAAAACATTCTAGAGTTTTTGTTCCAACCTTCCAGAGCTTTTGTGAAGATAGGCGCTATTAAACACGCAGGACATCATCCAGCATTGCCCAGAATTTAGTTGGGTTGTTTGTCATTATCACCACCCTCAGCCACATTCATGATTAGTGTAAGAGACAGATATAGGGGACATGTTTTGTGGCTCAGTCTGTTAAGCATCTCCCTTCAGCTCAGGTTGTGATTCCAGGGTCATTGGATCAAGCCCTGCATTGGGCTCCTTGCTCAGCAATGAGTCTATTTCTCTCTCTCCCTCTGCTTCCCTCTTCTCTCTCTCTCTTTTTCCCTTTCTCTCTCTCTCTCAAATAAATAAACTTTTAAGGAGAGGCAGATGCAGTCCTGAACACTTACACAGAAGAATTTAAGTTTGGTGCCTCAGTGTTCTCATTCACAAACTAAAGCTGATAATTATTATATCAGGAGCTATCTTCACTACTTGAACTGCACCAACTTCTTCCTCACTTCTGTAGGCGAATGAATACTTCAGAATTGTTGCCACATTCTTTAAGAGTTAGTCCACTGCTTCATTAATTAAAATAAAGCTCCACTAGCTTAAGTGAGACCATACTCCTTCAAAAGGTCAGCCTCCCTAATTCCTAAGAGGACATTTAGACAATGACCTTGGGCTCTTTAGAAGCATCTCTAAGTCCCAGAAGGACACTTCTTGAGTTAAGTAGTCCCTTTGCCCTGAGGGTCACTGGTACTTCTAAATTCAAAAAGTGATTTCTCTCTTGAAGATAATATGTTGCCTTTGAGAAAGATAGGTTGCACGTCTGAACAGTTTCTTTCCTGATATATTAAAACTGGTTTAGAATTAGGTGACATTAAGGCAGCTAGGGAACACACAGTGAATAACAGACTGACCAATGCATGCCAACTTGATAGATGAAACTTAGTGGGACACAAATGGAAATTCACCCCCTTTTCCCATCTTGACAGATGCTTATGTTTCCCTCCTTAGAAAGGCCTCGGTTTATTCCAGGAGTCCTGGCCCCCAGCCTGAGAACTATAGAGAGATAATAAATGTAAGTCAAGCCCAAACCTTAGGAGGTCAATTCCAAGGACAACTACAGGACCCAGAGGCCACTGTCAGGATAGAGAGGCTCTAGTTGGAAAAGTTTTGACAAGAACATTGCTGTGACTCTCTTTCTTTCCTTTCTTTCTTTCTTTCTTTCTTTCTTTCTTTCTTTCTTTCTTTCTTTCTTTCTTTTTCTTTCTTTCTTCAATGTGTAAGTGTGTGTATATGTTTAACTTTGAATTTCTTCGGGCTCTTTGGATAATTTGAAATGAATACCAGTGTAAGGATGTTGACCCTTGGGGTCTTACCTTTAGAGACACAGGATCTCAGGTGGTAGCAATACCTATGGATATGTTTCCAAATCCCTGTTTCATCAAACATGTCAACCTGGTCAGTGGTTGCTGATGAAAAACATGACTGGAATCTGAAGACAGGTTTTAGTTCAAAACCTGTTGTACTTCAGAGGGAGGGAGCCCAGAAAAACCCTGCCATCCGAGCTGTCCAAACCCATAAGTTTTAAATATCACTTGATGAGTTTAAATTTCAATTTCCTGCTGTTGAACTGGAATCCTCCTCACACTTCAACAGGCCCTCCCGTGTAGGTCAGGTGCCTCTGGAAGGTAGAGCTGTGTTCTTGAGTGCCTGGGGAAGTGGCAGAGACACACCCCGGGTGCCATCCCTGAAGCTCAGGCTGGGCAGGCTGGAAACAGAGGAGGAGGCCCTGGCCAACTGCACACTCTTCCTGCTCTGTCATTACGGACACTTTGAAATAATCCTTTTCCTTAAAGAAATCCTGACTTGTGCTGGCTTTGTTATCAGATTTATATTTGACAGAAGTAAAACGATTGAGCTCTTCCTTTGTGCCAGGTGCTCTTCTGAGCACTTTGTGTGCCTTGAACATTTAATCTGTAAAACAATGACATAATTCATGCACTATTAATAGCCTCTTTTTGTAATGAGAGAACTCAGGTACAATTAAATAATTTACTCTAAGCGGTAAATAATGAATAAAAGGTAAAAAAGCCAAAGTTTGAACCTCAAACCTAACCCCAACCCGAACCCAAACCCACTGTCTCCAGAAACCTCACTCTTAACCCCTATGCTAAAATGAACTGTTACATGATCATTAATATTATTTGGAGACTATTGAAAGCATTCAATAGAAAACAAAATAAGGAGAGATTACTTGATAATGAAAAATAAGATAATTTCATTAAATGGATTGATGAATTCAACAAATGACCAAATATTATGGTTTTGAGCTAGCACAATGAAGAAGATATCCAAAAGGTGTAATTATCATTTATGCCTAAATTCCACAGAGTTTACAAGTAGAAAAATGCTCTGGTAGGATTAGAAGAAAAAGCATTTGTGAGGGTAACAAAAAACGGGATTTTAATTTTTAAGGCTACATTGACAATCTTAAAAATGTTCTTTTTTCTTGTAAGACTTTATCTTGCCTCAAAGATGCTAGCAAACAGCATCTATATTTTACCATTAAAATAAAATGCTGTCAAAATATTAAGTTAGTTATTTAACAATCCGACTACTGAGAACACAAATATTAGGTCTGTTGCACCCCAAAGACTGGCAAGGTACAAAGGAAAATGGAAAACATCAACATTCAAAATGATTTCCCATGAACTGAAAGCTCACTTAGAAAATTATAGATTCTTTCCCCTTGTGAGCTGAACACCAGCTGTCGGTCAATGGATATTAAATTTAACATTCAGCTTTATATTCAAACACAGTAACAATGGAAATCAAATCCGGTATCCACAAGAAGCCAGATAAATAAGACAAAGAGATAGTAGAAGTATGTATTTCTGGGATTCCATCCATCCCCAGGATTTTGTCCCAACAACATTTAGAGCAGACCCTCACATGTCACACAGATGCTTAACACCTACTTGTTGACTGAATGCAGAAAGAAACAAGTTATCCCAGCTGATGTCTATGTTTGAGCAGGTCCAGAGATAGACTTCCAGATATTGATGATCTATACCACACAATTTTAGTTAAGCTGCATTTTCAAAGAGCATATGGGAGGATAATGTACTTTTTATATGTTTGGGTTTTTTTCTCAACTGACAGAGACATAAGTTGCTTCAACTCATTAAAGAATCTAAACATGTTAAAAATCACTCCTTGATAAAAAAACTTCTCTCCAAAATAAGATTTATTCAGGAATAGTGATTGGACTCTAAATTTACATCTATGTAAATTGACCAGATTACTTAAGACGATAAATTTTCAAATGGAAAGGGAAAAAAGGAATGTAATACAGCAAGTCGTGGCTTTTTCTGGTGTTTGTTCCTTTATCACAGTAGAGGGTCACAGTGGCACTTGTCTACCTGAAAGTATGTCAGTGCTAACTCAATTCAATCAGCATTACTCTGTTCCTTCTGCCACATGGACTGAATAATAAACTTTACTGTGTGTCTAAAGTTGGGTTGATTGCTTCATAGAAGTAGTGACAGGAATTAACATCAAATGACTCTCTTGCCTACATCCTTTCATTGGAGTCCTTTGTCTTCAGAATAAAACCTTAGATTCATGGTAGTGACTTCTGAGACCCTCCATGCATACTTTCCTGACTAATGGTGCTACATTATCTCCTATCAATTTCCTCCTCAATCACTCAGCTTCCGTCAATACTGTTTTGCTCACAATATTCGGTTCTTTTTCTTTTCACTTGTCACAATTTTTAATCATATATCTATTTGCACGTTCTTTTGCTCAGTGTCTTTCCCTCAAGTTGGTAAGGGAGAGGGCCTTTTAGGGTGTGTGCTTGTTAAATAAAGGAAGGAATGACTCCTGAGTTCAAGGACACTTGGAATGCAGTGGAGACACAAAACAAGAACACAAACCAGAGAATTATATAAAAGGACAACATTCTCTGACTGCATTGTGAACATTATGGTAGTTAAGGACAATGAGTGATCTGAACTGGAGTTTTGAAGCAGGTGTTTTTTTTTTAAGATTTATTTAAGAGAAAGAGAGCACAAGTGAAGGGAGGAGCAGAGGGAGAAAGAATCTAAAGTAGACTCACTGCTGAGCACAAACCCCAGTGTGGGGTGTCTCAGGACCCTGAGATCATGACCTGAGCTGAAATCAAGAGCCACCCAGGTGCCCCTTGAAGCAGGTTTTGAATGGAATTAGCCTGAATGGATGAAACCAAATGAAAACCTTCTGGCGGGAAGAGGCATTTTAGTGGGGAAATGGCTCAAGGTAGAGATGAGAATTGCCTATGAGGGAGGAAGAAGAGCTGACTAAAGCAGAAAAATAGTGTTTGACCTGATTAACCCTTTGAGTCCCAGAGCAGTTATGGCAGATGTCTCTCTTGAGCCCTCACCTTTGCCCAAAATATAGACCACAGCACAGATCTGATGGAGTTTAGGTTGTACACTATTCCCAGGACCACGTTAACTCCTCTTCTGAGGGTCTGGATAGATTTGGAAGAAGAGTTTGAAAAGGAGCTCAACACATTGCTCATATTCACCTACCTCTCCCTCCTCTCTCTGTCCTTTCCTCCCAAAAAATAGAAACTATGTTCTCTCAAATTCATGAGACAATCAGTGAGGTACAATTGGCATCATTAATGATGCACTAAATAATAAATCACAGAAAAAAATATGGAGTCAATGGTGCTGATCGTTGAGACATACCCCAAAGTTTGTTTTCATTGGCTTCATTCATCTTGTACCACATGACTTTCCTCTGGCTGAAGTGAATACGACTAATTCCTTCACTCAACCTTTTGCTCACATAAAACAGTTTAATGACTACGTGCAAATTTTGAGAAACAACTACAGTAGTAGCTAGCAATTTAGGTCTTTGTATTAAATATTAAACTGTGTCTTCATTTATTTGTTCAAAAGTAAATATTCCTTGATGCTGAACTCTACTATGTGATTAACATCTTAGTGGAAATTAATTTTTTAGAATTTTTTTGTGATAGAAAGAACTTTGGGGCAGCTGAGCACTTGGTTCATGTGAGGGAAATGGAGGGGACTCCACTGAGTCCACAAAGGAAGACAAACATAGGGCCCTCACATGAACACTGTGCCCACTCAACTCACCATGGAGGCAGACACTTTAAATGGGATGTTGTGTTAAAAGAGCATCCAGAAGACAATGCCGAGATCATTAGACACAAGCAAGGATGGCACTCAATGGCTCCCTCTCTCAGACTTTGTACTGCTGTAGAACAGAGGTGCTGCTCTGAGACATGGCAACCCTGACAGCAAGCAGCACATTCTCAGGGTTATTTCATACTTGCCCTGTGGATGGGCATGGCTTACAGTCCCATTCTCTGTCTTTGAAACCATTTGTGTCCAAGGATTTGAAGTTAGGTTTTCCAGATTACACAGCCTGAGTAAACTAGTCCCTCCAGGTGGTGTTCAAAGACACTCATTCAGTCTTGGCCAACCCCCATTTTACTTCAAGATGCTAGCCTCAGGGACGACTGTCCAGATTCTGTCAGCATCTACCAAAGGCACCAGACTGGCTTACAGGGGTCCTTCCTATTGCCAGGCTCCAGGTGAACCCAGCGATGAAGGATGAGCTGATAGAACCCCCTTCCACAGCTAAAAGCACACATGCTTCTGACTCTGCGCCCAAGTCTTCTGCGCAAACCAAGTCTAGAGGAACGAATCCCCCTAGAGAAAGAGGTGACTTATTTGACATGTTGTTCAAAGTGGCTGGTTTTAAAATAAATCAGTCTGTTTAACCTGAACAAACAGTTTAAGACTCCAGAGTCAAACTGGTACTTTTATGATTTAATGCCTTTTTTTTAATGCTTTGCATTTTGTGAGTTCTCTCAAAGTTCAAGCTTTTGCTTATTATTCTGGAAAATGGAACAAATTCTTACAATGTATATTTAGTAAATATAACCATTGCAAAGGATTGTCATCTTGACTGTCCTAAACTGAAGTGTCTTGTAATACATAGAAAGTTTATCTGTGGCCATGAAGCTATACCATGTTGTCTTTTTCTTTGGGTTATAGCTTTGGGTAAATAAATTCCCTCCTCTCTTTTTCCCCTTAATAGGTATTTTCTTCCCTCAGCCTAAAATGTTTTTAAGTCATCACAAGGTGTTTCTCCTGAGTTATTTCCATGTATGTCATACTTACTTGAGAATTGCTGAAATAGTCATTCTAGAACATAATTGTTTAGTATCACCCCCACTTCCAGAAAAACTTATGATCTTTAAAAAAAACTTTAATACAACATCACTATGATAATGCAACAAATAAGCTCTTAAATATGAATAAAAACTATAAATCATTCTTCCTTATATCTCAACAAAAAAGACTAAAATGTATTCTCCCCCCTCAAAAAATAATGGCACGGAAACATTTATTTTTCTTTGCTCCTCAAATTTGTCTTTTAGAAGTTGAGAGCAGATGAAATCTTTTATTACTATATTTAGACGTCAACCAGGCAGGTCGGTGCCATGGCAACTGCTGCATGAAGAAATGTTAGCAAGGGAGGCTCAGGCAAGCTCTGAGGAGGTGCTTACTTAGTGCCACTCGAGGAGGATAAAAGGCCCTGTCTGGCTGAGGCTACGTGCCCCGCTACTCTTGGACCCCTGCAACAAGGGAAGGGGGGCCATTTGAGTACCATCATCACTCTGTACTGTGGAAGTCCAAGAAATGGCTGAAGGAAGACTGCAGAGGAGCCTCTGCACCTTAGTCCCCTCACCTGAGTCCAGACTCCTCTGATCACCAACAACGCTGCCTTGTTCTTAATACTCCTCCTCACCTTGAGTCCCAGGATTATTCTAGATGCTCACTTTATACCCAGATATCAATAAAATAAGTTCATTGCCATACATTTGTATTCCATGTTTTTCCTGCACTGCTATCTGAGGGTAAGAACACATGCAGGCAACAGGTTCTTATTGAGAGCTTATTCTTTTGCCCAATACTGTTTGAAGCACTAGACATAAAGAAGTGATAAAATAGGCAGGGTCTTTGTCTCCTTAGAACTTAAGTTCCCTGGGAGAGAGATGGGTGATGTACTACAGTCATAAATAGGAATAGCACACGTATAATACACATTCATTTAAAAAGCCGTATGTGTAAGTGATGTGAGGACTAGCACATGAGGCAGTCCTCACACAAGACGGTGGGGGTGGTAGATGGAAAACCCAGGGAAGGTTGCTCTGAAAGATGGACACTGGAGTTGAGACTTGAATGAGAAGACCAACCACTGAAGACCTGGAGGATAAGCTTCCAGGGGAGGACAGGGGCAAAGCCTCTTCAGAGAGAATAGCCCCACCATATTGCAGGAACAATCAGAAGTTCAGTATAGTGAGACAGCCATGAGGATCAGGCTAATACCAAATTGCACTTGTCTAATCTACCCCCCACATGCTCTTCAGAAGAACTCACAGCTTCAACACCTCTCAGACAGAGGTGGGATTCCCCAGGAAGGGGTGTCCCCTGAGATCCAAAAGGAACAGAGCTGGTACCACTACAGTGACTACTTATGCCAGTGCCAGGATGACAGTAGCAGAACTCCTTGTTCATGCCTTTCTTGTATGGCAGTCTTCTTTCCCTAGGACTCAGTCAGAGCATGTGGTGATCATACCTGGAGACAAGCTGAAGAGTAGGCAGCATGCCTTACTTCAAGTTGTTGTCCTTCCCTCTCTGGGATCCTTAGCTTCCGGCACCTCCACTTCCTCTTCCCTTGAGGTGAATTCTTTCTTTCTTTTCCAGGAGGCTCTTTTGCTTCTCATATGGTGGTACCCCTTACCAGTTTCCCACAGGTACGGCTAGTGCTAAATTTGAAGAGTTAGGGTTCAACTTGGGTTTAAGTTGGCTCTTTCTTTGAGAGTGCTGTTACTTATCTGTCACTCAGTCTTGGATACTCTCTCTTCCCAGCACTATTGAGAAATGTGCCTTATATAGGCGAGCTACATCGACTGGGCCACAGAGTCCCATGATGCTTCTTGGAAAGGGATGTAAAGTCTGTGGTTTTCCCTTCCTGAGTGTGAGGACTTTCTCTTCTTATTTGATTACAGTAGGCTTTACAATGATCTGGGCAGCTGTACACTACCACTGTCTCTAGATAAGGTTAAGAAAAATAAAGGAGTCTTAGAAAATGCAAAGGACTATGGGAGATAGTATCTTAAACTAGCCATGCTGCTCTACTCTCCATGCCTAGTGAGCGATATGAATTAGAATCCAAAAGACTGATTTTCTTTAAAAAGAGGATAAGACATATAGGCAGGGCATATAAGGAGCTATAGCTGTGCAAATATGTTTTTTGGTTTAAAAATTAATTTGTTCTGTTTCATATGAACTTGCTAATCAGAAGGAGGAAATGGATCTTCCTCTTTGAGATACTGACCCTTAAACCAGTGAGAAAATTTATTATTTCTCACTTTTAATAGGAACTGTGGAGAGATTCAGGACATTTGGCAACCTATTCAAGAAATATGAGAAACCTACCAAGCAGAAAACACTATGCTTAGACTTTATAGTGGCTGAGCCCAAGCAAGGGCAAAGTACCATTGCTTTTTTATTCACTTAATGCACATTTATTGATTACTTCTGATGACTAGTATTCAATTCATAGCTGTGTTAATCACACTTTCTCCCAGGGTTTCTTGCAAGAAATAAATGAGATAAAGTTACTTAACAATACTTATTAACTGGTAGGGAGTTAGTAAATAATTATTTTACTGTCCCTTTTCTAACCTTTTCAAGATAACATGCTGTACTCTTTGCTTGATGTTTATGACTCTTAAAACAAAAACAAAACAAAGCAAAACACTTCCAATACCCATCTAGGCTTATTTTCTATGAGCTTCCTGTCTGGAACTCTTATTACAAAAATGGTATGTTAGTCTGCTTGGGGTGCCATAACAAATTACTATACACCAGGTGACTTAAACGACAGAAATGAATTATCTCATGGTTGTGGAGCTAGATGTCCTAGAGCAAGGTGTCAGCAGGGTGGGTTTCTTCTAAGGACTGTGAGGAATAGATCTGTTCCAGGCTTCTTTCTTTGGTTCATGGTTCACTATCTGCATGCTATCTTCACGTTCACATGGCATTCTTCCTATATTATGTCCAAATTTCCCCTTCTTATAAGGACACCAGTCATACTAGACTCCAGTCCACACTAATGATCTCATCTTAACTTGGGTAATTAGCTCTGCCACAGTGTTATTTCCAAGTAAGGTCACATTCTGAGGTACTGGGATTAGGACTTGAACATAAGAATTGGCGGCAGCAAGGAAGAGGGACAATTCAACTCATAGCAAGTGGTATTGTTTTATTTTGAGTATTCAAACTCCCCCTATTCTGCTCTCTCTTTTGCTTTTTCTACTCTCCTAAAAATCTTCCTATTGAAAACTCTCACATCCTTCAAGTCTGATTCAATGCTCACTTTCTCCATGTAGCTCTTCCTGATTTCTCTAGCTAGAGTGGAATTAATTTTTTAATCCTATATATAGTTATTTTACTTTATTTTAAAAATTATTTTATTTATTCTAGTACTTCTTTTCTTTATTATTATCATATGGTACTATTCAATCAATAAATACTTTGAATGAATGAAGTTATTTGTGAAGATTTCTTCCCCAAAAGCTATGAAGTCTCAAAATGAGGGATCATCTTTATACTTATTTTTATAATAAATGTTTTTTCTTTTAACTCAGATCCTTGTATATAGAATGGCTTAATGGAGAAAATGCTCAAGTGGGATAAGAGACAGATTATTAGGGGAAAGAATCCCAAAGGATGACACTTCCTTGATAGAACTTTCATGGTAAAGAGGCTAGTTCTTCACCTTATTAGTTTTGAAAACTGATTCCAACAACAAATGGAGAGTGGTTTCATCTTTAAGATAAACGCATGCATGAGGTTGATGGATAAAATCAGAACATTGATTTATTAATTCACAGTGAGAAATGAACTGTCATAAACACTGAAGGGCAATGTCTCTTGGTTAGTTCTATGTGGGAAGTCAGATACAATCAGAAGTTTGCTGGATGAGCATGGAGTCAGATCAAGGGAAAATCAATAAGTGATTTGAATATTTAATGGCATCAGACTAAGATAGTCTGATGCATTAATCTCCATAGTTGTGATTATCTTGCCAGTGGAATAACATATTTGAGTCTAGTGGCTTAGCACACAGGTACTACCAATGTTTGAATAATTTGGGCTATTCTTTCTCTTTGTGTAAAGTGATTGCCCTGTTTTATAATCTTCTTTGATGATAACTTCCTTTAAATAACCAAACAAAAATACTTTATGGCTTCCATATGGTGTGACTAAAAAAATTCAGTTATTTCTCAAATATTACTGAGAATTTCTTATCCTCATTATCATTTATTATCTCTTATTCCAAACTCCTGCTCCTAGAGTCCCCTCCCCAGTCACTTCTTGCCAATACTATCTCTATGTTGTTTTACCTCTCACTTGTATTACTGAGTTCTAACGCCTGTATATAACCTTCTCTTTAGTTCCCAGAAAAAGAGGAACACTTAACTGTCCTGGTTAAATAGTTTTCTGGAAATGTGTGTCATAAGGGAATTTCAAAACAGGAATGAGGGGGGAAGCTAACCAGCTACCACTACTCTCAAGAATTACTGGCCATGGTCCACTGCAGGCCATCCCTTAGTGGCAATTTCTGCACTACCATGTTGTTGCAACTCCTATCCTACTCTATTAAGAGATCTCTATCTTCTCCCCTTGCTCCAAAACTCCTGAGCTACTCCCAAGCCTACATGTAAAAACAATAGTAAAATCCTTTTTTATGCCTGGGTGGCTTAGTTGGTTGGGTGTCTGTCTTGGGCTCAGGTCATGGTCCTAGAGTCCTGGGATCAAGTCCAGCATCAGGCTCTGTGCTCAGCTGGGAGTCTGCTTCTCCCTCTGCTTCTCCCTCTGCCCCTCCTCCCACACTCATGCTCTCTCACTCTACTCTCTCTCAAATAAATAAATTTTTAAGAATTTAAAAAAGAAACAAAAAAAATAGACTGTTAAACAGAGAACTGGTGGTTGTCAGAGAGAAGGCAAAGAGGGGGATGGGTAAAATAGAGGATTAGGAGTACACTTATCTTGATGAGCACTGAGAAGTATATAAATTGTTGAATTATTATGTTATACATCCAAGCCTAATATATCACCATATATTGTTTGCTTGAATAAAAAAAATAAATGTAGTGTCTAGTACCATAGTAAATGCTTAAGAACTAGAAAATGCTTTCTCTATATTATGTGTCACTTACCTGATTTGTGAATTTGGGCAAACTGTTTACCTCTCTGAGTCTCTGTATGCTCACTAGCCAGAGAGAGAAAATCAAAGCAGCCTCATGGGGATGTTGTGTGGATTAAAAGATAAAAACAGGTACAGAGTGACGTTCAATACATATTTGTTCATTTTTCTCTTCTTTCTCCTGACAATAATTTGTTCTGATTAATCTGAGTCTGTGAAGTGTTTAGATTAAAATATAGATTAGCAGGGACACTTTGGTGGCTCAGTTGGTTAAACATCTGTCTTTGGCTCAGGTCATGATCCTGGGGTCTTGGGATCCAGCCTCGCATCAGGATCCCTGTTCAGTGGGGAGTCTGTTTCTCGCTCTCCCTCTCTCCCTACCCCTACTTGTGCTCTCTCTCTCTCTGTCAAATAAATAAATAAAATCTTAAAATAAAATAAAATACAGATTAGCAGAACTTGATAGCAAGGGTGTTTGCGTCCTCATTTTAGGTGACCCACCATATCCCTGGACACTGTAAAAGGAAAAACAACTAATGCACTGAGTTGTAGTTTTCTTGGTTTGGAAAGTACCTCTTCCAAGGGATTTCTGCTGAGAGGTTCTTGCATTTAGAGCAAGTTTCGTTCATCATGAAAACTCCAGCTCTGGGCAGTGTTGGTCAAGCACGCCCTCTTAGAAAGGCTTATACACCCAGATGTATAAAATGATTTTAACACAAGCTGTCAGGTTTATCTCAAAAAGAGGGGAGGTTGGAACTTATGACTCAGCTCTAGTCGAGTCAGTACTTTCTCCTAGAATGAAAATTTTGTCTGGCTTCTCTCAGGGTGCCTACAGAGGAAGATTTCATCATTGCTAACCAGGACACAACCTCTGGCAGGTGGACACATTCAGGGAGGAAGAAGTTGAGAAGTTGTCTCTGTGCCTCTGCAAATGTTGGATGTAAAAAGGGGGCAAGGCCTTGACTAGCACTTGAAAAGGTTGACTGTGAGGGAGGGATCCAGGAACACAAAGGCACTGCTGCTTCTGGCTGAGACCTGCTCTGAAACAGAACAGAATATTCCCTGGTTTCACTAAAAATCAAAAGTGGTTTGTTCTTCCTTTTTTAAAAAAATCATTCCTATAATTATTATCAGTTTGTTAATATTTTTCTAAATTAGCTTTGGAGGAGAAGTGGTCTAGCCAAGCATTTTTGTTGCCATTGCTGTTGGAGAACATCATAACTGTTTCCATTTTACAGCAAACAGAAGAGCTTGGACTGAGCTCAGCATAATAGGCAAAGCTAGAGTCAGCAGAACTGGATTTTTATTTCCAGTTTTGGAGCTTACTTATTGAAAGAATTGGGGAAAAGATAATACAGACACCCCAACAACTCAAAACTTAGATTCTCTGAGATATAGCAACTGAGAGTGAGTGAGGTCTAATTAGATGATCCATGCATGTAAAATTTATCACAAGATCCAGCATCATACACAGAACAGACCCTTCCTGCATCTCATCTTGTTTAAATAGGAAACACGATTGGAATTTGAAGTATGGGAATTTATTAGATCCATTCAAAAAGTCCCAGTGTGATCCAATTGCAAGCAACAATATGCTTGCCTTTCATAGATTTTATGATTTATTTATATTATAATAAAAAAATTTTAATACTTCACATTATAACCATAAGACATTATAGCCATAGGACAATAGAGCCATAGGACAATAATGTGGTCTGCTAGTGTTTGTTAGTATGTGCATTGTTATCTAATTTTTGATTATCTAGCTTTAATTTTATTACTTTTTTAAAAGGACGTGAATCATTGTCATATGCTTATAGCAAATTAAGTTATTAACAGTGCTATTAAAAATCTTGAATAAATCTTAATAGTTTAAAAAGTAATTTTTAACAACAATGGCCATTGTAAATTTGGATACAAAGTATTTTGTGAACTACAGAAACACAGAACACCTACAGAAAGGGCTTTTGCTGACTTTATCACAAAATCAAGAGAGGAAAAGTTGCATTTTATTGTATATAGTTGTATCTCATTATAATTTAAGTAATTGGTTTGGTATTAGAAGTATCTGATTAATTCAGACACAATCAAACCAGTGAGAGCAATAATTATGTAAATGAATCATAAATAATTAAAAATGAAAATAATGAGTGTCTAGATCTAGAGCTTTTCAAAACATTGTGTGTGTTCTAGAACCAGCTTATTATCCAAGAGTGTCTAGGAGGGTAAAGTTAAGTAGAAAATCACATTGTAGACTTCTCAGTTTAATCTTAATCTAAATGATACTCAACTGCCTAACCACAAATGAATACATATGCTCATTATCATTTAGATACTGTTTTGCCAAAACATTAATTTGGGTTTCAATCTCCTTTTTAATTAGAAATCCAGGAAAGCAGAAATGTAAGTGCCTTGTCACTAAGACAAAAATATAAGAAATCAGGTAAGGCATATGTCACCGCTACCAATATTGCGTCAGGTCTTTTAAATCTAGTCATATGTTGGCTGTTAATACACATGTGAGAATTGCCTTTTCCAGGGAAGCCTTTTTACATTTTCCTGTGCTACTAAAAAATGGAGATATGTTGGGCGCCTGGGTAGCTCAGTGGGTTAAAGCCTCTGCCTTCGGCTCAGGTCATGATCTCAGGGTCCTGGAATCGAGTCCCACATTGGCCTCCCTGCTCAGTGGGGAGTCTGCTTCCTCCTCTCTCTCTGCCTGCCTCTCTGCCTACTTGTGATCTCTCTCTCTGTCAAATAAATAAATAAAATCTTTTAAAAAATGGAGATATGTTTAGAGTACATTATCCAGTCAAAATACACGTTTTAATTTATTTTAACTTCTTTTTTGTCCTTAAGTTACTGTCTGGTTATAAGTTAGCCCCCCAAAAAATATAGAAATTTTTCAAAAATAGCTCATTTTCCCTAAATGCCTGCTTTCTACTTTGAGGTAGAAGCAATATAAACACTGGAAATTATATTGTGTTGGGTGCTATGCTGCCCAGATAAGTCCTTGATTGAAATAAAGTGAAATGTATTTCCTTTTCCTGAATTTTTTTGGCTATCACAGTTTTTATAATGAAGACAATTTTTATCTTACATTTATTATATCCCTTTTTATATAATTTGGTCAGAAAGTATATGGAGGGGTTCCTGGGTGGCTCAATCGGTGAAGGATCTGACTCTTGATTTAGGCTTAGGTCATGATCTTAGGCTTGTGAGATCAAGCCCGCTGTTGGGCTCTGCACTGGGTGGGGAGCCTGCTTAAGATTCTCTCCTTCTGGGGCGCTTGGGAGGCTCAGTTTGTTAAGTGGCTGCCTTTGGCTCAGGTCATGATTCCAGGGTCCTGGGATCGAGCTCTGCATCAGGCTCCCTGCTCAACAGAGAGTCTGCTTCTCTCTCTCCCTCTGCCTGCCGCTCTGCTTACTTGTACTCTCTCTCTATCTCTCTGTCCAATAAATAAAGAAAATCTTAAAAAAAAAAAAGATTCTCTCCTTCTCCCTCTGTCCTTCTGCCCCTCCCCCCATTAAAAAAAAGGAAGAAAGAAACAAAGTGTATGGAAAATATGCCTAAAAGTTCAAGAAGAACCAGCACAAGAATGTGAAAAATTTGAGCTAAATATCTCTTATTTGGGGGAATGTTTGCTTTCAGATGGCTAGAGTACAGTATGGAGGTTCCTCAAAAAGTTGAAAATAGAGCTACCCCATGACCCAGCAATTGCAGTACTGGGTATTTACCCTAAAGATACAAATGTAGTGATCCTCAGGGGCACGTGCACCCAAATGTTTATAGCAGCAATGTCCACAATAGCCAAACTATGGAAAGAACCTAGATGTCCATCGACAGATGAATCGATAAAGATGTGGTATATATATACAATGGAATACTATGCAGCCATCAAAGCAACGAAATCCTGCCATTTGCGATGACATGGATGGAACTGAGGGTATTATGCTAAGCGAAATAAATTAATCAGAGAAAGACAATTATCATATGATCTCTCTGATATGAGGAATTTGAGAGGTAGGGCAGGAGGTCGTAGCGGGTAGGAAGGGAAAAAATGAAAAAAGATGGGATTGGGAGGGAGACAAACCATAAGAGACTCTTAATCTCATGAAACAAACTGAGGGTTACTGGGGGAGGGGAGGGATAGGCTGGATGGGTTATGGACATTGGGGAGGGTATGTACTATGCTGAGTGCTGTGAAAAGTGTAAGCCCGATGATTCACAGACCTCTACCCCAGGGCAAATAATACATTATATGTTAATAATAAAAAAATAAATACTCTTCTATATTCCTGCCACTACTTACAACATAAAACTCTAGATATTTTATGTACAACAAACATAAGAAGATTCTAAAAGGTAGAGAGAATGTTGACTCTAATGTTGACATTAGGACTTGATGAAGATGAATTCTCTGCCTTTTCTTTTGCCTCACATATCCCAGGCTGAATAGTGGAGAAGCTAGCAACCTAGAAATGCCAATGACACAAAGAAAAAAATAATAAAATAAAGTAAAATCCTGTTTTCTTTGGTCACATGGCCAGGAAAAGGTCAGTGTACAAAGACAGAAAATCTTCTAGGCAATAACCATTTTATGCTAGCCAAGACCACAGGGGAAAAAAGATGTGCCATTTTCCTACCCTTCCTACCAAAGACTGAATGGAAAGCCTAGATATTCACACTCTCCAGATTACAAAATGATACCTCAATCTCCTTAGGCATTCATATCAGAAACCCATTCATATCAGAAACAAGAATGAAGAGGAAGTCAAAACTTTTGCCTCTGGGATGCCTGGGTGGCTTAGTCAGTTAAGCATCTGTCTTCAGCTTAGGTCATAATCCTACAATCTTGGGATCAAGTCCCACATCCACCGGGCTCCTTGCTCAACAGGGTGTCTGCTTCTCCCTCTGCCTGCTGCTCCCCCTGCTTGTTCTCTCTTTCTCTTTCTGACAAACAAATAAATAAAATAAAATAAAACCAAGAAACAAAACTTTGCCTCTGCTGGGTGGTAATGAGACCCCCTCCTTCCATGGGGTGTTAGTTTAGACCGTATTAGGATCCTGAACTTCCATCTCATCCAGCAGCAAGGAGATGCTTTTCCACTTCCTCTCTGAGGTAATATCAGACGAAGAGTAGTGGAGAGTTAGACCTTTCACCAAGAATGAACCAATAGGGTATCACTGCAGAACCTACATCAAAAGTGTAATAAGAGAACATCATGTACAACTCTATACACATAAATTTGGCAACTTAGATGTGATGGACCAAGTCCTCAAAAAACATGTATTACAACTCACCCAATATGAACTAATTTGAATAACATTGCCACTATTAAAGAAATTGTATTTGTAATTAAAGACTATCCAAAAAAAGATATTTCCAGGCCAGATAGATTCACTAGAGAATTGATTTAAAGAAGAATTATGAAAGATTTAAAGAAGAATTAACACCAGCGTTACACAATATCTTCCACATAACAGAAGGGAGACATTTGCCAATTCATTTTATGAAGCTAGCATTATCCAGATGCCAAAACCAAAGACAGTACAAAACAAAGAAAAATAAAGAACAATATCAATCATGAGTATAGATGCAAACATCCCCAATAAAATATTAGTAAATATAATTTGGCAATATGTAGAAAGATACTTAAAACTTAACAAAATGACATTTATTTGAATAATATAAGGCCGGTTCAATATTTAAAGATTAATAACGCAGTCTGCCATATTAACATAAAAAATCACATTTCTATCAATTGATGAAGGAAATCATTTGACAAAATACAACACGTATTCATGATTAAAATATCATAAAACTAAGAACAGATGAGAAATTCTTCACTGACAAAAAACATCCAAAACACCCCCTAACATGATATTTAATGATGAAAAATTGAATGCTTTCCCCCTAAGCTATAAGAAACAAATAAAAAATAAGGATGATCAGTTTCATTACTATTATTGAATATAGTATTAGAAGTGCTAGCCACTTCAATAAGGCAAGAGAAAGAAATAAAGGCATATAATTTAGAAAGAAAAGGGGGGAAACCTTCCCTATTCACTGATAACATGATCATATATGTAAAAAAATCTCAAGAAATCTACCAAAAGAAAGAAAAAAATTTCGCAAAGTAGTAATTGAATTGCTCCTCATCATGGGATTCAAGATCAATATAAAAATATCAATTGCATGTCTATACACTAACAATGAACACATGAACCCTGAAATTAAAAATACAATACTTACAATCTGCCCCCCAACAACAGTGGGAAACTCTACTTAATACAGATATCAATTCTCTTTAAGTTGATATACAGGTTTAATGCATTCCTATTGAATTCATATCATTTTTGATAGAAAAAATTATTCCAAAATAATATATGGTAAAACTAAAGAACTAGAATAGCTAAAGACAATTTTGAAAAAAGAATAACTGTGAGAAATCCATCTGCCGAGGTTTAAGACTTATGATACAGTTTGAGTAATCAAGACTGGGTGGCATTGGTGGAGCAGCAGATACCTCGAACAATGGAACAGATCATACAATCCAGAAATAGCCCCACACACATATGCCCAACTGATTTTTAACAAGAGTGCCAACGTGATTCAATGGAGGACGGAAAGACTTTTTGACAAATGGCATTGAAGTTTTGACAACCATAAGCAAAAAAATAATGTGTAAACTTCAACTTACCTTATAATACCTTATACCAAAATAACTAAACATGGATAATATCTTTAAAAGCAAAATATAAAACTATAATATGTTTAGGGGTGCCTGGATGGCTTCAGTGGGTTAAACGTCTGCCTTCAGCTCAGGTCATGATCTCAGAGTCTTGGGATTGAGCCCCTCAATGGGGTCCTTGCTCACTGGAGAGTGTGCTTCTCCTTCTCTCTCTACCTCTCTCTCCCTCCTCCCCCTGCTCATGTTCTTTCACTCTCTCTCTCAAATAAATAAATAAAATCTTTTTTAAAAACACCCTATAATACGTCTGAAGAAAAGAAAACATAGAAGAAAAACTTCAGGACCTTATGTTTTACTAGAGTTCTCAAACATGAAAAACATAATACATAAAAGAAAAAAATGATAAACTGGGCTTCATCAAGTTCAAAACTTCTGCTCGGTAAAAGACCCTCTTAAGATGATGAAAAGGTAAACTACAGATTGTGAAAAAAATATTTTCAACCTATGTCTACTTAAAGGAATCATATCTAGACTATATAAAGAACTCTCGACACACAGCAGTAAAAAAACAAAAAAACAAACAAATCCAATTAAAAAACGGTCAAACAGCAGATATATGGACAGCCAATAAGGGTATAAAAGATGTTCAACATCACCAGCCATTAGACTATGGTGAGATATCACTACACATCCGTTAAAACAACTAAAATAAAAAAATAGTGACAATACCAAATGCTGATGAGGATGCAGAGAGACTGTATCTCTTGTACATTGCTGGTGGGAATGTAAAGTGGTGCAGCCATATTAGAAACTAGTTCGAAAGTTTGTTAAAAACACTAAACACATACTTAACATGTGACCCAACAATTCCCCTTTTGGGCATTTATCTAACTCAAACTAAAAATGTTTTAAAATAGGTGAATGGTTAAACAAATCCATACCATGTAATATTCCTCTGCAATACAAAGAAGTGCACACAAATAAGAAGAAATGGAACAACCCGAATAAGTCTCAAGGATATGCCAAGTGAAAAAAATCCAATACAAAAAAAGCCCCCGTGTAATTTCCCGCATGATTTCATTTGTATAATATCCTTACAATTACAAAATCCAGAGATGGAGAAAATTTTCATGGCAAGGGTTAGAGTCAGTCTGGGTAAGGAGGTGAGTGTGACTACAAAAGGGAACCCCGTGGGAGAACTTTGCTGTGATGCAATAGTTGTATATCTCACTGCACTGTGGTTACACAAATTTACACAGGCAACCCCATGACAGAACCATCCACACACTTTGTTCCAGTGTTAGTTTTCTAATTTTGAGATTGTGCTCTATGTAACAGGTACCTAGTGGGGACAACAGGGTAAAGGTATGTAGTTCCTCTCTGTGCAATCTTTGCAATTTCCTATGAACCTATATTTACTTCAGAAACAAGAAGCTTAAAAAATCCTAATTTGTCTCTGATGCTCTGAAACTCACTGTCTATATGACGCCCTGTATGGCAGAATCAAGGAGCTGTTTAAAGTACATATGATTTTTTATTGAGATACTAGTCCATCGGGGGATAATTTGGGTCACTGCCTTCTAGGTTCTTACCTCTTTGACTAGGGAATGATCAAAGAAGTCCCACTTGAGCTAAAAAGTTTGGGAAGCAGCATCTGTGTTTCCTCATAATTTTGTAATGCAGAATAAAGCAACAATGGATTCTTTTAGTTGTTCTATATATAAAACACTTCCTCTTTCTTTTAATGGAGACAGATGGATTTAGTCCCTACTGAGTGGCCATTAAGGGAAGCACTGTCTGGTTCATATATATCTAGTTACATAAAATATGGTAAATGATTTTGAAGCTAATGTCCATCACCTAACATATTTTTTTCAAAGCACTACATTTTTGTGTATATTTAAAAATTCTTGAAAGGCATTTATT
Source organism: Ailurus styani (assembly GCA_002007465.1). Taxonomy (NCBI): domain Eukaryota; kingdom Metazoa; phylum Chordata; class Mammalia; order Carnivora; family Ailuridae; genus Ailurus; species Ailurus styani. The sequence goes on from LNAC01000771.1 coordinate 174,984, forward strand.
AATCCTAGATTTAATTCTAATTAAATCAGAATCCATTTAGCTTTTGCTTTAGAATTAGTATATCTAGAACAAGTTTATTTTTTACATACTTCAAGATTTTGATATAATGCAATAGCTAAATGTTATTTGGCAAGTCATTCTAGTTTCATACCCTTCCACATCCTTTGGTGGTACTTTCCTGTGCCGGGGGGGGGGGGGCCGGACCATAGGATGAAGAAAGACCTTCCACATCATCTGGTCCAGAGAGATCAAACTAGCAGTCAGCAAGTGTTCTCTCTTTGAGCATGACTATTTTTTTAATGGGATTTGAATGTCTTTGGATGGGGCACAAGATATCCCCAATTGGCCACAGCCCAACCCACCTCTCTGGATCACCTCCAGGGCTTTCCCACAATGCATTCCTTGCTTGGAATTTGAGTGTGAAACTCCTCCTCTTGTTTAGTGTTCTCGTGGATGAAAAAACAGAGCCCAAATGGGACATTCAGTTATTTTGTCAAGGTCACATGGCCAATTCATCACAGAGCTGGGTCTACGTCCATACCTCAGTCTTCTTGTCCCCCACTTAACTCCACTGTCTTATACACACAGCAGGCATTTAAGAAAAATTAAAATAAAATAAGATGAAATAAAAAACAAGTCCTAGGAGACATCCAGAAATCCCACATGTACAGAAGAATTTCTCTGTGTGTCCAAAAAATGCTCCCAGGAACAGCCCAGAAGGAGACTCAGGCCGAGTTCCGAATGAGCTCTTACTGCCTCATGTGGACCAGACCCCACTACAGGAAACAACGCACTTCTCTGCCAAATCTCTCCCACCCCACCCCCTGTCCAAACTGATTTTGTGCTTCCTGTTTTTCTGTGCTTGACAAAGAAAGCAAAAGTAACATGCTGTCAATGGATAGTTGCCAAAAAAGCAGAGCGGCCTTTAAAAAAATCACTTGCTTCAAATTTCCAACTGCAGTTCAAAGTCGCCTTCTAAGCAGACACTGCATTATGCTAATAATATGCTAAATCATTAAGGTCTTCCTATTTGTCTATTGATTGTTTAAGTAGAATGTTATGACAGGGAAGTTTTGGTGCTAGGAGTATCGATCACCTTAAATGTGTTCTTAAGCAGGCAACTCTGGTGTATACATTACACTAACTATGATATATTGCACATCATAAGTCATTTCATCTTGATGTTGCACTGGGACGGTCTTTTGGGAACTTTAACATTCCGAAACATTGAGAAAATATAGAACATATAAAAAATAATATTAAAAATTACTTACTATTTATTGAAGGGCTTCTCTGAGCCAGGAATAGTGTTAAGCATTTTACCTGAATGATTTCTAATACATCATTGCTACCTATAAGGATTATTGTCTTCTTTGTACATTTGGCGGAACTGAGACTCAACGATGAAGTCATTCTGCTAAACTCTCTTAGCTACTGATGGCTATTATTAAGCTCTGAACCTAGATCCATCTGAGTTTAAGTTCGTGCTCTTATAAAAATGTCCAAATGTTACTTGATCATTTTTTGTCTTTGAGTTCTGGGAGATCGGACACATAGATGTTTTGGGTTTCAAACTTTTACTAAGACTGTTCTCCTACTGGTGACAAGGTAAGGGACACTGGGGGTGCAGGTGGCCCTCTATGAAGTTGTAACATACATAATTCAGACACACTTGGCACCACCCAGAACCCAGTGCAGTTATTGTGTAGTGACAGTGTCCAGGAAAACTGGCAGAGGTGAGGTTTGAAAGGGAATGGTGAGGTTGGGTTTAAAAGGTATATTTTGACCCCTAGTAAATAGAATTTTCAAAAACAAGGGTCAGGGCACCTAGGTGGCAGAGTCAGTTAAGCATCTGTCTTCAGCTCAGGTCATGGTCCCAGTGCCCTGGGATCAAGTCCCACATTGAGCTCCACTCATGCTGTTTCTCATGCTCTCTCTCAAAAAAATAAACAAATAAAATCTTTATAACAAACATAAGGATCTTTTTTAAAAGACTAAGTTACAGAATGGTTTTCAAGTGGAGATTCAGGGAGATGTCTTAACACACAGGGGGCTGGAGAAAGGGACAAGTTGAAGAGGAGGGAAAATTGAAATTGTGGCACTCAGGGATCCAACTGGCTTAGAGCGGAGCAGGGCTTGTCATTGTGTGCAATAGAGATAATGTAGAAAATTTGTCCTTTAAAGAGTACTCTGGGAAGAAAAAACCTCTCTGAAAAATCAGAGTTAAATTGGCTTGACATATTTGGAAAATAATCACGGATTATAAAAAGACAGATACACAATTGTTTATTTTACTCTAACCAGAATTTTAGAAAGATTTCTATTTCTTGACTATATAGTGTGTTCTCTCTCTCTCCTCTATCTCTCATAGAAAGTAGGATTCTTTTTTTTTTTTTAAAGATTTTTATTTATTCATTTGACACAGAGAGAGATTACAAGTAGGCAGAGAGGCAGGCAGAGAGAGAGAAGAGAGAGAAGGAAGCAGGCTCCCTGCTGAGCAGAGAGCCCGATGTGGGCCTCGATCCCAGGACGCTGAGATCATGACCTGAGCCAAAAGCAGAGGCTTTAACCCACTGAGCCACCCAGGCGCCCGAAAGTAGGATTCTTTAACCCTACCATTCATCCTGACTATGAACTTCCTTCTAAATTTTACCTTCTGAGCAGAGCACAGCTTAATATAACCGTTTGCTAATTCTCCATTCAGACATTACATGGACTAGCATCAGACAAAGGGAGAGCCATTATATTCCACCGAGTAATTAATAATAACATTCTTTCTGTCAACGGGGACTAATAATTTTCTTGCTGCCTTTCTAGAATACCATGCTTTGAGCTTCGAAAATCCGCTCTCATTTTCATGATTTTTTTTTCATCTTTAATACCTTTTTCTTATCCAGGTCTTCATTCATTAATCCTTCTTATGCATGGCTCATTCGTTCTGAATGTGAGACTGCTCTCTTTCTTGCTTCTACCACAAACTGTTCTTTTACCAAGCCTTGGGCTCTGTTCAAAGTCTTTCAAAATACTCTTTCGTCTTCTTTCCTTTTTTCCTTGTAACATTATTTACTTAGAGCATTTAGAAATTAAATTGCAAGAGTTTTTCCCAGAATTGACTCTCATCAGCTATTTTCCCTGGAGAACAATGTGCCATTAAAAATTAGAGAGAAAAATCCAACACGGTCTTTATTTCAGTTCAAGAAACATTTGTCCTATGCCTCCCACTTACTAAGTCATGTGCACGGTACATAGAATCACGTGATTCAAATAAACAGTGCAAGAAACCCTCCCCTCCGGCATCTTTAGGGTCACTCTCCATAATTTTCCTTCAGACTCCTTTCCCCTCTCAGCACATCAACTTCCCTCTCTCCTCTTTTTTTTTTTTTATTTTATTTTTATTATTTGCCCAAGGGGTACAGGTCTGTGAATCATCAGGCTTACATCTTTCACAGCTTTCACCAAAGCACAAACCCTCCCCAATGTCCATAACCCATCCACCCTATCCCTACCCTCCCACCCCCCAGTAACCCTCAGTTTGTTTTACTCTCTCCTCTTAAAAGAAAAGCAAATATGCCCTGAGCCACACCCACCCCCAACTATAACTTAGGCTCTCTGCTTCACAGGCAACATTTACAGAACAATACATTGGATTTCCCAGCTCCACTCCTTCTACTCTTGTCCAATATTCTAAGACTTTTTGTTCCTACTTAAAACTATAATTTATAATATAACAATATATAGTATATATTATATATACATATATATATATCCTACCATTAAAAAAACACTCCAGTTATTCACCCTGTACTTGTACATGCCTGTTTATAAATCTGTTTTCCTTACCAGACTGAGCCCCATGAGGACAAGGAGCAGGTTTTATTTATTAGGTTAAATCACGCGAAATTGCTGTTTAAATTGCCACTAACTGTTTTAACTTAAAAAAAAAAAAAGCAATTCTGGTTCAACCTACTAGTCTGTATCCTTAGCACCAAATACAGTATGTAACAATGGTTAGGTTCAATAAATACTGAATAGCTATGAATTAATACATAAAACATCCATGCTTTATGGATTTATTAAATGGTTGCTACAAACTTTTAACTGGCATCTATATCTCAGAATTGATCTCCCCTTAAATGATTTGTTCTATAAGCCTTCAAGCATCAAAATATACTTTACTGGAAGAAACAGTTACCTGTATATTTATAGAATATAAATATTATAATATATATTCATATGCATATACCAAAAGTGTACATGAAGCCATATTTGGATCTCTGAAATAAGACATACTTAATTAGTAATTGTTATTCTATTATAATCATTAAAGTTGTAGTGAAAATTTGAAATTCATGTTACTACTTTGTGATAGTTGTTTAAATTTGTATTTGGACATGTTACTTTAAAATAAGAAGATGATGTCTTTATTTATTTATTTATTTATTTATTTATTTATTTATTCTTTGCCCCAGGGGTGCAGGTCTGTGAATCATGAGGCTTACACCTTTCACAGCACTTACCACAGCACAAACCCTCCCCAATGCTCATAACCCATCTACCCTATCTCTACCCTCCCATCCCCCAGTAACCCTGTTTGTTTCCTGAGATTAAGAGTCTCTTATAGTTTGTCTCCTTTGATGTCTTCTTTTTTTTTTAAGATTTTATTTATTTATTTGACACAGAGAGAGATCAGATCACAAGTAGGCATAGAGGCAGGCAGAGAGAGAGGAGGAAGCAGGCTCCCTGCTAAGCAGGGATCCTGATGTGGGCCTTGATCCCAGGACCCCGAGATCATGACCTGAGCTGAAGGCAGAGGCTTTAACCCACTGAGCCAACCAGGCAGCCTTCTTTTAAAACGAAATTTCTAAGTTATATTTAGAATAGTCACCTGTGTGGTTTTTTTTCTTATCAGATGGCAGTGTTTAAGTGTCAGTTGACCCTGATCTCTAGCCATTTTCCTGATTTGGGGAATTGAGTTCACCTTAAAATTTTCATCTTCAGAACCAGTGGAGACACAGGGACTTTCTCTCTAATCAGAAGCAAGTCTTGAAAAAAGCAGAAAGGCATTCCATCCTTCAATCTCTCTAGGAAATGCATTTCCTGTTTTCTTGTCTTTGAATTAGTAATGTTTCCCAATTCTTTTTTCAATGGCTTGATCATGGTCCTGGATGTTTTTGCTGTTGTTCTCAGGTTGTTTTTTGGGATTTGTTTATTTGTTTGCTTGCTTGCTTGCTTTCTCAGTCAAAATAGCATCACATTATCTTCTTTATCAGCAAATCAAATGTAAGCTAAAAGAGTTAAAAGAAAATAGATCCAACACAGATCTCAGGTGACATGGACAGCTTTTATGTTAGGAAGAAAAATTATCACCCAGGCATGAAAGCCAAAGTTTTCTCCTGGGATTGTACTCGTGCTCACCCCAGAAATCCTGGAAAGTGTGATGGGAATAACTTTCCTTACTGTGCATCCCCCTGGGGGACAGGACACACTCAGGTGGATTTGTGTGTCCATTTTCTGTGAAAGGCTGAGGAAAGCAGTATAGAGCAGTTCCAGCACAAGAATTCAAATAAGAGAAAAGGATATTAATTAATAGTCATAAACTGTGTCATATGTACCTATACATATCCATTTATACACAATGTAGCATATAATGAGGTAACTCAGGTAAGGACCAAAGTTCTGCTCTGGCAAGAAAAGTCCCAAGGACCATGCTAAAGTAGAAAAAATGCTTGTCATTGTGCAAATTTCACATTCACAAAAGGTGTAGTTATTCTTTTTGAGACATTGCAAAATGAAGGACAAACTCAACTTTCCCAAGGGTAAAATGTTTATGTAAAATGGTGTGTTGGAGGAAATAAAGAGTTTGAAGCCAAACGAGGTGGATTAGAGTTGAACACAATGACTTTGGGCAAATGGTTTGAGTCTTGGACTATGGCTTCCTCAAATGGAAATGGAAATAAGAATTCTTACATCTCAGTGTTACTGTAAGCATTAAAAGCATTGAACATTTGAAAATGTTTTGTAAATGAAAATGGGAAATGATGTTAACTATCCTAGTTTCTGCTCCTGGGGAAGGAGTTAGCAATCTATGTTTCATTACCTGACCCTTAAAAGCAGGGAGACTGGGGCTGCAGAGTCAGAAAGACCTTAGTTTGAATCCTGGTTCCGTTACTGACAAGTGGGGTAATCCTTGGAAAGTGACTCATTGGGAGGACAAGAAGAAGCATGTGTAGCTATGTGATGTGGCTCTGTATTTTGAACTTTATCACTTACCAGTCTTTGAATCTTAGGCAAGTTGTCCAAGCTCAGTTGCTACTTGTATAAGATGGGGATAAATTAAGTATATTTCTTGAAGTGCCAAAAGGAATCATAATAATGATGGATAATATTTCTTAGTTTGTGTTTTGAGAGTATGAATTATTCAGAACATGGATAAGCAGACCCTTGAGTCATGCTGAGATGACCTGAGAACACTAAGTGTCTACTTAAAGTCAGCATTCAGAGAAGGAACCAGGATAAGATTTCAAGCCAATGCTACTTTCCTTTCTATCCTTTCTTTTGCTATGAATTAGATATCATGGCACTCCATCTGAAGGAAACCCAAAGAAGAGAGCTGAGTTATGTTTCTGAAATGAATAAATAAGTTTGGTCTTCAAAACTCACTACACAATCTGGTGTAGAGGAAGCTTGGGAGAAGTCCTTTTAGCAAATATGCAGACTTCTAATCTCCTCCATATGTGAGAAAAGCAAGCTGTCACATGAAGGGTCAAATGTGTCCACGAGGCTCACCAGATGAATTCTCACACTGCATGGGCTGCCTACAAAAAGGGCATAAAAAAGATGAAGGTTTTTAAAGATACTTTCCTCTAGACCCCTAACTATGGATTGTTTTCAACAACCCTTGTAATTGCTTTCATAGAGCACATAGAACACAAGGCAGAAGTTTCAGGATTATAAACCGTATAGATTCTTCTAAGTGCCCAAGAAGGCAGTTTTATTCACACGCAATAGGATAGAAAGCCAGTTGCTCTCAACACTCCACTCTGTTATTTGGGGCCCATAGCAACCCAGCCCCCAGCCCAGACAAGGGTCACCTAGTGAGAAGCAGCAACACCCAGCTCTGATTGGCAAGGAAAGCGCAGTCTAAGAAAGAACCACAAACCATTTTGTAGCAAAAAGACCTGGAGTTGCAAGCCATCCCTGGCTATAGATTTACTTCTGTTTTTTTACATTCTCTTTGTGACTAAAACTGAAGAGAATTGTTGGATGCCTAGCTAAAACTCATTATGACTAGAAGTCTGTGCCACAAAGGCACTTCTCTCTCTATCTCCCTTTAACAAGGAGAGCCAGCAATCCCTCAAGGATGTGGCCTGGCCAACTTCTCATTTTACAGAAATAAAATAACAATAATAATAATAATAAAATAAGTGGTTATTATTATTCATAGAAGACTGTACATTTGAAAAGCCCTCTTTTATATAGTAGCTAATGTACTTCACACAACAATTCCAGGGAATAAAAGTTATGCATTATAGAGGAGAAACATTTAGCCAAACTCCCCAGATAAAGAATTCTTGGTCAGCTGTCTACAGTCACCACATATTTTGAAAGATATGACTTCATAAATTCTCCAGGCAAAGAAAAAGTCTAATGCTATGTGATGCTTGTGTTCCAAATCCCCTATGATCTTTCATGCTGATGAATAGGGCTGGACCAAGATCAACCTTCAGTCTTTCTTCTTTTAATCCCCTTTCCCCTGATCTTACCATTGTTCTCACTCAATCATGGGAAGATAAAGTCACCTGTTCTCAAGTGTGAAGAGGACTCAGATAAACCTTAGATCACTGGTTACATAAAGATTAATTGTGAGAGATGAAAATATTTCAAAATGGAAAGATGGAGTCTAAACAAGACCAAAGAAGAAATAGATCATCCAGTGTCAGCAATTCCACACAAAGTCAAGAACTGTGTTCTCTGTCCCAAAGTGCCACCTCTAGCATCTCTGTGCAATATTCATTGGCAGCAGTCTATCTCAGCAATTTCCACAGAAATAAGATGGAGAAGATTTTGACCTTCTTCACCCATGGAAGATCTTAATGATGCCATGTCCCACCCAAAAAAGATAACCACCAAATTATCAGAAAATCCTCTCTGTATCCCTCAAAGTCCAGTTTTCTGAACTTGTCTTTGCTTATTTGTATTCATGTTGTACTAGTTTGACTTTGCCCCAACTCACCTCTCAAAGATGTGCTTCTGATTAGGATATGAAACAGAGGCAAGGAACTTTTATTACCTCAGTAGCAACAAAAATAACCCAGATAAAGCTATGAACATGTTTTCTACAGAACTAGGAAGGAATGGTGCATACATATGAGCCCTGGTATACTGAAAGACGGAAAGAAATAAGCTCTTATTTGATCAGCCCCAAACAATGGCAGCTTCCATAAATGAGGCCAGGTATCTAAATATTGACATTGTTGAGTAGAATTGGTTAGCTCTATATAGAGAGGTATTTCAGAAATGAGGAAAAATCAGCTGAACTCTAGATTACAGTGTAGGCTGGGAACACTAATAGTAACAATGAATGGTGATGGATGTTAACTGGACTTATTGTGGTGATCATTTCACAATATATACAAATAGAGAATCAGTATGTTGTACATCTGAAACTAATATTATGTTGTATGTCAATTATATCTCAGTAAAAAAACAACCCAATTACTTATGAAGCTGAAAGCATTTTAAAAAAAGAAAATTCTAATTTTTTATGAAAATTAGACACATAGAACCAAGAAATTTAAAAATATTTACAAAAGAGACAGAAAGACAGAAAGAACCTTATGCATTTTGCTGAAATAGAAAAATAATTAAAAAAAAACCACTTTCAAGTAGCAAGAGGAAATGACACATTCATAGAGATAATCAACAATAAGAATTATAACGGATTTCTAATCAGAAACAATGTAAATCGGTTGATAATGGAATGGCATCTTTAAAATGTTAAAGGAAAAAATAATTAACAACCCAACCTGTTCTATTACTAAGGGAAAATATCCTACAAACATTAAGGTACAATAGTGACATTTTCAAATAAATGAAAGCTGTGAGAATTTGTCATCAGCACACTTGCACTTTAAGTATTTCAGAAGGATAGAAATTATACCATAAAGATACTTGGCTGTATAGAAAGAAATGTATATATGTATATACATAAATATAAAAGACAACTTCTCTCTCTCTCTCTCATTTTCATTTTATTTTGTTTTAGAGAAAGGGAGGGAACATGCACGTGCATTGGAATGGAAAGGGGCCAAGGGAGAAGGAGAAAGAAAATCAATCTCAAGCAGTCTCCATGCAGAACTCGGAGCTCAATTTGTGGGGCTTGATCTCAAGACCCTGAGATAATGACCTTAGCTGAAATCAAGAGTCAGACGCTTAACAGACTGAGTCACCCAGGTACTCTGGTAGAGCTCATATTTATTTATTTATTTATTAAGAGGGAAATAGAAGACATAGCCATTGAATAAACATTAAAAAGAAAGTAATTATAAACACCTTTATGCCACCAAATTTTACAGGTTACATAGACTAGACAAATTCCTTGAGAAACAAAATTATCAAAACTGACATACAAAGAAATAGAAAATGTGACTAGCTATCTATTAAATAAACTTAATATATATATAGAATCCTTTTCATAAAGAAAACTCTGAACCCAAATGGCTACTTTGAATAATAGACATTTTAGACAAAATCTTTTAGAAAACAGAGAGGTTATTTCTTCTCAATTCATTTAATGATTTTATCACAATAATAAAAAAAAAAAAAAAAAAAAAAAAAAAAAAAAAAAAAAAAAAAAGCCTGACAAGGAGCATTACGAAAAAGAAATTAAAAACGAACATTTATAATGAACCTAGACATATAGAACCGTTAATAAGTATTAGCTAATTAAATATAGCAATATATAAAAAAGAAACACATTATGTTTAAATAGGGCTTAGCAAGGAATGCAAGATGGGCTTAACAGTGAAACATCCATCCATGTTATTTGCCACATTAACATAATAAAGGAGACAAATTATGTAATCATCTAAAGAGTAGAAAAAGCATTTGACAGAATGAAAGTTCCATTCATCCTACAAGTTTTCAATAAACTATAAATAAAAGAGACTGTCATTTTGATAATGGGCATGATAAAAGCCTACAGCTAACATTATACCTAATGGTAAAGACTGTAGTTTCTTCTCTGTTAGTTAGGCCTCTCCAAAGAAATAGGACCAATATATGAGAATTGATTATGCAGTTATAGAGGTTAAATTCTAAAATCTGCAGTATGCAAGATAGGGACCCAGGAGACCTGATGGTGAAATTCCAGTCCAAGTCCAAAGGCAAGAAAATTCGATGTGCCAGCTCAAAGGCAGTCAGGCAGGAGGACCTCTTTCTTACTCACAGAAGACTCGGACTTTTTGTTCTGCTCAGGCTTTCAACTGATTGGATGAGACCTATGGGCAGGTGGAGGGCAATATGCTTTATTTAGTCTGCTGTTTCAAATGTTAATCTCAAGAAACACCCTGACAGACATTCCCAAAATAATGTTTGACTAAATGGGAACTCTGTGGCCTAGTCAAGTTAACACATAAAATTAACCACCACATCCCCTAACATCAAGAACAAGTCAAAGGCATTCCTCGTTTACCACTTGTATTTAACAAGTAATAGAGTTCCTAGCCTGTACAATTAGATAAGAAAAAGAAATAAATGGCATAAAGCTGAACTGGAAAGGAAAAGTAAAATTGATTCTATTTATTGGTAATACAATTGTGTATATAGAAAACACAAAGAAATATTCCAAAAATTAAAAACTCATTAATGATTGAATTTATTGAGATCATGAGATATAAAATCAACATGCAAAACTCATTTTATTTCACTGGACCTGTGGCAAACAATGGACAAATGAAATTCAAATAAAATCATTCACGACAGCTTCAGGGAACATAAAACAAGAAAAATTCAGATATGTGTAAACCTCTACATGGAAAACCACAAAACATTTCTGAGAGAAATTAAAGAAAATATAGATCAATGGAAAGATACAGTATATTCATGATTGAAAGTTTCAGTATTATTAAGATGCCAATCTTCCCTAAACTGACCTGTAGCTTCAATGCAATGTCAATCAAAATAGCAGCAGGCACTTCTGCAGAAATTGGTAAATTGGTTGTACAATGTATATGGAAAAACAAAAGAGCTAGAAAATCCAAAGTAACCTTGAAGAAGAACAAAGTTTAGGGTGCCTGGATGGCTCAGATGGTTGAGCGTCTGCCTTTGGCTCAGGTCATCCCAAGGTCCTCAAATGGATTGAGCCCCACATTGGGTTCCCTGTGCTTCTCCCTCTCTTTCTATTGCTCCCCTGCTTGTGCTCTCTTGTTCTCTCTGTCAAATAAATAAATAAATAAAATCTTTAAAAAGAAAAAAAAAGAAAAAGAACAAAGTTTAGAGGACCTATACCACTTCATTTGAAGATTTGCCATAAAGCTACAATGATTCATAGACTGTGTAGTTGGTGAACATTAGGCAAATAGATAGGTGGAACAGAATAGATCTTGTAAATAGTCTCACTTATGGTTAATTTATTTCCACAAAAGCATCAGAGCAAATTCAAAAAGAAAGGGATATTTTTTCAAAAAATTAGAACTGGTTAACTCCATGGAAAAAAGTGAGCTTTGACAATTTCAACACACCTTAATAAACAAATGTATTCAATAAGAAGCATAGACCTAAATGTAAAATCAAAAAATATATAGCTTCTAGGGGCACCTGAGTGGCTCAGTCAGTTAAGCACTGGACTCTTGAGTTTTGGCTCAGGTAATGACCTCAGGGTCCTGGGATCAAGACCCTTGTCCGGGTTTTTGTTCAGCAGGGAGTCTGCCAGAGGATTCTCTCCCTCTCCCTCTTCCCCCACCTCAAATAAATAAATAAATCTTTTTTTTTAAGTATATAGCTTCTAGGATGATATATTTGTGACTTTCAAGCAGGTAAAGATTTCTTACAACCCTGAACACAAATGAGAAAAAAATAGGAAGAAAAGGATAAATTAGACTGTATCAAAATTAAGAACTTTGCTCTTCAAAAGATACCATTAAAAAATCAAAAGGCAGATGACAGATTGCAGAACTTTTTTGCAGTTTTGTATTTGACAAAGGATTGGTATCTACAATATATTTAAAAACTAGTAAAAGTAAAATAATGTAAAAGTAAAAAAAAGTAGTGTACTTAAGTTAAAAAGTACAAGAAAAGACAATAAAAATTGGCAAATGAGGGGTGCAGGGATGGTTCAGTTGGTTTAACATCTAACTCTTGATTTCAGATCAGGTCACGATCTTAGGGTCATAAGATCGAGCCAGTGACCTTCTCCAAACACAGCATGGAGTCTGCTTATGATTCTCTGCCTCTGCCCCTCCTCCCCCGCACATTAATTAATTTTTAAAAATGGCAAAAGACTCGGATAGATTAGAGAGGATCTCTAAATGGCCAATAAAAATACCAAAATGTGCTCAATATCATTAGTCATGAGGGAAAGGCACATTGAAACCACAAGGAGATACCATTCCATCCCACCAGCACGACTAATTAAAAAAGCTAAAATCCCTAACTGTGGTCATTAGAACTCTTGTATTGCTGGTGTGAGCATACAATGGTATAATCATTTTGGAAAGCAATTTGCCAGATTCTTGCAAATTTAAACAGAGAACTTTCCTAGGACTAGGTGGAACCACATGCCCATCTTCAAGAAGAGACTTACCTAATGATGTTCATAGTGGCTTTATTCATAATTTCCTAAACTGAAAGTCACGTAAATGTCCATCAACAGGAGAATGGGGAGGTGCATTATAATATATTCATACAATGAAATACTTCTCAATAATAGAAAGAACCAATAGCAACTGCATGGTTGGTACCTTAAAAACACCATGCTGTGCAAATCAAGCAAGCATATAAGGAGTCAATGCTGCAGGATTCCATCTATGTCAAGTTTAAAGAACAGCTAAAACTTATTTATAGTGATAGAAGTAAGAACAGTGGTTGCTTCTTGTTGGGGAGATGTTTAGTGGAAAGACGCACAAAGGGACTTTCTAGGTTGATGGTTAAAATGTAAAACACAGCTTTTTCCTTCCTATGAAGGGAAACTGATCTTCCCTACTATGTGATTCTTCCATGTATGTCTCCTTTACTACACACATAAAGCTCTACTTCTGGTCATCAAATGTGTGGAGGTTTTTCCCCACAGGAAACAATTCTCTGCCACACTAGCTGGGAGTCCTAAAATTTAATTCAATTCTGAAGCATCTATCTGGAGATACTATAAATCTCACTGGTTAAGTGTTCAATCCCACAACATTGTCTCCTCTACACACACACACACACACACACACACACACACACACACACACACACACTTAGAGAATACCTGTGCTTCTGACCAACTGGGTATAGATGAGTGGTTCCAGTGATCTACTCTTTGGGTTCAATTAATTCGGTAGAGCAGCTCCCAGAACTCAGGGAAACACCTACATTTACCAGCTTATTAAAGTATGTGATACAGGACACAGGTGAAGAGCCAGATGAAGAGATACATAAGGAGAGGTCTGGGTGGGTTCTGAGCATAACAGTTTCCATCCCTGTGGAGTTGGGGTGAATCCCTCTTCCAATGTGGATGTGCTTACTCACCTGGAAGCTCTCTAAACCCTGTAATTCTGGGATTTTTAGAGAGGCTTCTTCACGCAGGCATGATAAATTATTAACTCCATTCCCAACTCTGTTCCTCTCCCTGGAGGTTTGGGGGTGAAAATACCAAGCCTCTAATCATGGCTTGGGCCTTCTGGTGGCCAGCACACATCCAGGCGCCCTCCAGGAGCCCACTCAAGGTTGCCTCATTAGGAGCAAAAGATGCTTCCAGTGCTCTTATCACTTAGGAATTTACAATGGTCTTAGGAGCATCGTGCCAGGAACAGGGGCAGAGACCAGTGTGTATACTTTCTATGATCTCACAATGGTCTATATCTCAATCAGAATGTGAATTCCACAGGTGCAGACATTCATCAGAACTCATGGAATTGTATAATTGAGATCAACTTATTTCACTGTGCAGTAAATTATACTGAAATTAAAGAAAAAGAAAAAGAATACCCTTAGATCACATAGTAGGCCAGAAACCTATTCATCTCTATTATCTTGAGTTATGCTCAACTGTATCAACCAACAAAGTCCAGATGGAATTGAACAATGTATACTGGATTTTAACCTTGTCCATAAAATAAAACAACAACAATCTAAGTTGCTTACGTTTTCCATCATCTGATAAATTTTTAGTCAGATCGAATTAATTCATTCTTTGACCCCCTCTGATTAATTTGGAGAAATGAATGTTCCAAGCCACATAAAAAACCTTTCCCCTCTCATTTTCCTTTTGCTCAGCTCTGATCAAAGGATCCCGTTCTAACTCCTGGTACAATCTGAGGTCTCTGGCTCAGTAGCTGAAGTTTGAGTCAGCTTCCACTCGAATTTTCCAGTTTCTTTTATGCCTTTAAAGGTAGAATAAGCCAGGGCACCTGGGTGGCTCAGTTGGTTAAGCATCTGCCCTCAGCTCAGGTCATGATCTCAGGGTCCTGGGATTGAGTCCTGCATTGGGATCCCTGCTCAGGGGGAAGTCTGCTTCTCCCTCTGCCCCTTTCCCCTGCTCGTGATCTCTCTCTGTCTCATGCTCTCTCTCAAATAAATAAATAAAATCTTTTTAAAAAGGTAGAATAAGCCAACAATAACATAATTATATTTCCACTGTTTCAGTTTCAGGAGCTCGGTGAACACTGCAGTAGATTGCAGCCACCACTCTACATCTACAAGATGTCAGAAGCTCCAAATCCCAGAGCCTAATGGGACCTTTGCAGTAACCAACATTCCAGGTGCATAAAAGAACCTTATAGGGGTGTCTGGGTAGCTCAGTCAGGTAAGTGTCTGACCGTTGATTTCACCTCATGTCATGATCTCAGAGCCCTGAGATCTAGTCCTGAGTTGGTTTCTACCCTGAGAATGAAGCCTGCTTGGGATTCTCTCTCCACTTCTCCCACCCTCCACTGCTTGCATTCTCTCTCTCTCTTGAAAGAAAGAAAGAAAGAAAGAAAGAAAGAAAGAAAGAAAGAAAGAAAGAAAGAACAAAGCCTTATATAGTAGTGTCTTCTCAGCACAGGGCTATTCCCAGAAGACAAAACCATGCTGCCTTCTAGAGCTTTGTGCCATGATTAGCTGTCCAGGAGAATGCAGGCAGTGTTGGTAGGAGGAGGTGCATAGGGAAAAGGGAGAGAAAAAAAGAAAGACATTTTCCTTTCTGTTTATCCCAGTTACCTAGACTCTATCACCAGTGAATTTAAAATGCATTTGGGGTAAGTTTCTAATAAATAGGTTAACTGCAAAAATATTCCCACAACTGTGCAGACTGCTTTATCTGAGGATAATGTCTTCAGAAACACTGTTTTTCTGACAAACTTTAGCAATTTTAAATTCAGGCAACACTAGCCCTCGGGTCTTCCCCAAGGCCTTCTTATTCTCTTTAGCATCCTTAATAAATATTTAAAGAACACTTTTTAACTTCTCTCTTTAACTTCTGCTTTCTTGATACCTTAATCTTGAGCTGAAAAAGACCTCTGGTCTAGAACACTCTTAATCCTGTGAGTATTTGTAATAGAAAATTCTCCAAAACACAGCATGGCTTTGCATTTCCTGGGAAAGGAGAGAGAAAGGAAAAGCAAACAGTGTTTCACTCACCAATGTCCAAAAGGCCCAACTGGAGGCTTTCCTTAGGGTCTCCTCTTCTGAAGCAAGCCTGTCTGGCCCCAGAGGGGTCCCTCTCTCAGCTGCAACTAGATGGGATGTGTTGATCCCATAGTCCGCCAGGCTGCAGCTTCAGGAATGTACAGTAAGCCTGTCTTTACCCACCTGTGAATCGGTTCCCTTCCCAAAGTTTTCCCCTCCTGAACAAAAGTATGCCAATTAGTTGCACAGCTACCTTTGCAGCTTGGGGCTCCCGGGAGAACCAGTCTCCAGGGAACACGCTGAACTTCAGTTTGCTGAGAAACGCCAGATTTGTCATCACAAAAAGGGATTTAGGAAGAAGGCAGGGTCCCAAATCCTGGATGGGCCAACATGGCCACAGCATAGTATGTTTGTGGGAAAAATTAACACAGTAGGGCAGTGAAAGCAGAAGTGTATGCTGTATTATCAAACCATTTCTCAAATTTCTCAAATTTCTATCTGGAAGCATCCCCTTGTGAACCTGGTGGTATCTAGGTAGATCAGGGAGGGCAAATTCATGGTCTGTGTGTTCTGTAGCCCCATGAGATGCCCCCTGCCAACACTGATAATCCATCACCATCTCAGAATCCTTCTCCATGTAACACTGGAACACTGTGGAACTGGAGAGGAGAGCTGTTTACAGTCTTGCACTAGATTAAGAGTACATCTAAGATGCCTATTCCTTAGACTCTTTTTCCTGGTCTTTTTTTCCTTCTTGTTCTAAAGTAGACAGGAGTGATAATGAAGGAGAACTCTTCTTTCCAAATGAGAGGCATGCTAAGCCCCTTTATAATCCTAGAAGAGAACTATTATTTTTTTTTAATTAGGGATACAAAAGTCTTGGGACACACCAAAAGCTTTTTAAAAATTTTTTTAATAATCTTTTTTTAAATTTTATTAACATATAATGTATTATTTTCCCCTGGGGTACAGGTCTGTGAATCATCAGTCTTACATATTTCACAGCACTCACCATAGCACAAACCCTCTCCAATGTCCATAACCCAGCCACCCCATCCCTCCCCCCTGATCCCCCAGTAACCCTCAGTTTGTATCCTGAGATTAAGAGTCTCTTATGATTTGTCTCCCTCCCCGGTCCCATCTTGTTTCATTTTTTTTTTTAAAGATTTTGTTTATTTATTTGACAGAGAGAGACACGGCAAGAGAGGGAAATACAAGCAGGGGTAGTGGGAGAGGGAGAAGCAAGCTCCCCACCAAGCAGCTAGCTCTATGCAGGGCTCGGTCCTAGGACCCTGGGATCATGAACTGAGCTGAAGGCAGATGCTTAAAAACTGAGCCACCCAGGCACCTCCCAAAACAGGTTTTCAAGTAGAGATGAGACTTTCTCGTGTTTTATCTCAAACTGTGACCTCAGAGCTCCTGACCCATGTAAGACCTCTAACAAAGGATCATGGTGGGAGAGGGGCAGGGATTAGAGCTTCCATTCCTATGAGTACATATAACTAACTAATAGTACATATTTGCACTGTCATCACTGTAGTAAAAATGATTGTTGTTATCTTCATTTTATAGCTTAGGAGACTGAGGCTGAGGAGATACTTACCTCTTGAGGTCACAGAGCCAGTGAGAGTCAGAGCTTAATTGGAAAGTGCCCATGACATCAGCCCATTGTTTCACCCCATTCTTAGATAATTCCCTTGACAAGATACCTAGGAGTCAGTAATATCTGTGGATGTGGGGTGCCTGGTGGTTCAGTAAGTTAAGCATCTGACTCTTGATTTCTGCTGAGGTCATGATCTCAGGGTCATGAGATCAAGCTTTGCCTTGGGCTCTGTGCTCAGTGCGGAGTCTATTTGGAATTCTCTCTCCCTCTTCCTCTGCCCCTCCCTCTACTCTCTCTCTCTCAAATAAATAAAAAAAAATGTCTGTGGATCCTAATGGGGCTGAGCTTAATAGCAGATGGAGGTAGTATGGTTTATGAGCTAATGAAAAACCCCACCTCCTTACCACCCCACTCGACCCCAAGAACCAAGGGCTTGGAGCTCTATGATAAAAGAGTCAGAACAATTGTTACTTACAATAGACATTTTTTAAATCAAAATACCCCTGAAAAGAATATGCATCCTTTATCACTCCTATCTGAACACTGTAACTTTCTGCCAGGTGGCTCTTTTCTGGCACAAGTGACTTAGCTTTAAGAGAGCACAGCTACCTGCTTGAGAAGGAAGGAGACTGTCTCCTGTAGAAAGGAGATGGTTTTTCAGTTGGGAAGAAAGAGCTACCCCCTCATACCCATGTACTGAAATCCTGCCCTTCTCTTAGGTGGACATGGATCAGCATAGAGCAAAGGTGACTCATGTATTCCACTAAGTCCAGAAGAAAATATTTGAGCCCTACTCCCCATGGTAGGGGAGCGGTTAGTCCTCTTAGAAAAACAGGGGGCTGGGGCTCCTGGGTGGCTCAGTGGGTTAAGTGCCTGCCTTTGCCTCAGGTCATGATCTCAGGGTCCTGGGATCAAGTCCCACATCGGGCTCTCTGCTCAGTGGGGAGCCAGCTTCTCCCTCTCCCTCCCTGCTCCTGTTCTCTCTCTCTCACTATCTCTATCTCTCTCTCTCTCCAATAAATAAAAATCTTTAAAAAGAAAAATAAGGGGCTATTCAGAAGACACGTTTTCTAGCTTATTACCTGAGTTTAACCTGTTTTTCTGATGCTTTCTAGCTAAAGTGCTAACAAATCTTATTTTTATATTGATTTATTTGTCAGAAAGTTCATTATGAACACTGAAATGCCTGAAATTCAAGGAAAAAAAAAACCTTTTCCTCCATTATTGATAAAAAATAAGGAGCTGATTCTGGTGCTGAAATCGTTCTTAATTCCCAGGAGGTAAAAGACCTGGGCACACTGTGACTGAGTATGAAATTCAAGTGTATGCAAGTGGTGCTGAAGATACAGGAAGCAGTGACTGGGAAAGAGAGCTCATCTGAACTTCTGCATGTCCCTGGTCTCGAGACCATTCAGACCCTTCCAAAGACCAGCAATAAGTATTGGTAAGTTTGTCATAATAAAGAAATTAGCATCATATACACAGATACCATTATTCTCTTCATTTTATGATTCATTTATTTTTATATATGCTCTTTTTAAAATTTTATTTATTTATCTGTCAGAGAGAGACAGCACAAGCAGGGGAAGCAGCAGGCCAAGGGAAAATCAGGCTTCCTGCCAAGCAAGGAGCCCCATGTGGGGCTTGATCCCAGGACCTAGGATTATGACCTGATCTGAAGGCAGATACTTAACCTACTGAGCTACCCACGTGTCCCTCATTTTCTGAGTTAAAGAAAATCTTGGTAATGCTTGATATTTATGTCAGCTATTTTTTTTTCCTTTTTTAAGAAAGAGGATATTGGCCACTGAAGTAGGTACCTGAGTATAGGGAAAAGAACAGGCTGGGTAAAAAGGACAAGGTTTTGACTGGCAAGATAGGATATTGTGGATGATGATGAGGATTCACACTGGTCCCTTAGAATAAAGTGTCCATGTCTTTTGGCATCTGCTCTAGTGGCATGAATCCTGTTCTGTTCTTAATTCTTGAGCAGTTGCTGTGATAGTCACACAGGTCTGTGAGAAGTTTCCGGGGCTATTTTCTTGGTTTCCTTCCCACATCAAATTGCTAATCAGTTCCCAAATCTTTCAAGATTGTCTTCTCTAACAAGAAATGTTTACCCCTGACAACCATATTTGAAGCCCATCTCTCCCAAAATAGACTAGGAAGGAAGACAGACTCAAAGGCTGGTGAAGGACTTCTCACCCTGCTAAACATATTTTTAAGTGTCAAAACTCCAATGAACAGACTACTGGAGAAAGAGGCCAGGAAGGAACATAAGGAATATGGTGGGGGTTTGATGGAGGCCAGTGTAGAGCACAAGTGGTGTCAGGACAGGACCAGGGTCTGATGTTTGAGGATGAAGAGCAAGATAATGATCACTTGCCCAGCTTTTGTCAGAATGAGTTATATTAATTATTATGATCAGGACAACCTATGGAATCACGCTTCTTTTTTCTTGTTGATATGTTTATAGTGCTCCAGAAGAAAGATTTTAATTTGAAATGTATTCCTGTTTTTTTACTATCAGATTATGAGAAGTAATCTCACATTTCCAGACTGAAAAGGGAGACGAGTTTGAGAAACATGACAAAATGCAAAGCACTTACTCTCTTTCATTCTTTCTTGTCACTGGTCTTCTTGTGTTCCCAGGGCAACAATATTAACAAGTAAAATATCTGAGTATGGTGGATATTTTCTTAAACTGCAGTCCAACCATGTCACTTTCTGGTTCAAAAGCCTTCACAATACTGTCCAAATCCCTTTAGATAGGGCTCAGCTTTCCCTTTTGACTTTTTCTTTTATATCCAAACTAGAGGATTTTGTGGTTTCTCAAGTTTCCTCCTCCCCCATGCTATCCATCAATCTTCTTCTGTCAAAATCCTGCTAATTCTTTAAGGTCCACCTCTAAGACACTTTGTGATTCCCTCTCCTGGATGTAAACTCTTCCTCTTTTTGTCCCCTTAGAGCATTTGCCTGTGTCTCCATGTGTGCATGTTTCATCTACTCTGCCTTGCTGCCTTCTCTTATAAATTATTTGTGCACCAGCTCAGCCAATGTCTGTACATACCTTCCTAGGGGAAAGGCTGGTGTCTTCATTATGTGATGCCCTCTGCAGACCCTAACACTACAGATTATACATACAACTTTGGAGACACCAAGTGCCTGTTTGCTGACTGCATTTGTCAAATCATGACTGGGTGGGGACCTCATTGCTCTATTGACCCCAATTCAAAGTTAAGATGTGTCAGTTGATAACATGGAAAATGCATTTCTCAATGTTTAAAGAAGAGAATATAAACTGAGAGAAGACACAAAACATCCTGGCATCCATCTATATAGTGCAGTCATAAACCTGACCCAGCCAAGACCTCAACTGTGGTCCATATACACAATAGACTATTACTCAGCCATCAGAAATCCAACATTTGCATCAACGGGGATGGAACTAGAGGAGATTATGTTAAGTGAAATAAGTCAAGCAGAGAAATCAATTATCATATGGTTTCACATTATTGTGGAACATAAAAAACAACATGGAGGACATTAGGAGAAAGAAGGGGAAAATGAAGTGGAGGAAATCGAAGGGGGAGATGAACCCTGAGAGACTGTGGACTCTGAGAAACAAACTGAGGGTTTTAGAAGGGAGGTGGGAGAGGGCATGGGCTGGCCCAGTGATGGGTATTAAGGAGGGCTCGAATTGCATGGAGCACTGGGTATTATATGCAAATAATGAATCTTGGAACGCTACATCAAAAACTAATGACGTACTGTATGGTGACTAACATAACATAATAAAAAAATTTAAAAAATAAAGATTTATTTATTTATTTTTAGATAGAGAGAGGGAGAGGGAGTGCACAAGGGGGAGAGGGACACAGGGGAAGGGAGGGACTCTCAGACTCCCTGCTAAGTCCAACAGGGGGCTCCATCTCATGACCCCAAGATCATGATCTGAAACTAAGAGTCAATGGCTTAACCCACTGAACCACCTAGGCATCCTCCAAGACCTCAATTTTTAACGCTCTGACTTCTCTATATTTTAATAGCCCCACCTCCTTCTATTTTAAAGAGTGAGGCAGTCCACATTAGAACAAAAAAATCTGGGACAACTAGAGAGAACTGAGTTCAGGCATAATGGTAAAGGACTTGGTACATTATCCTTAAGGAAAATGTAACTGAATTGGAACTATCCCAGATATCTATCAGTGTCTTTTATATTCAAAGATACTGCCACTGACTTTGTTGCTAAATATGTGGGCAATGAAAGCTGGAAAGACCAGTGTGAGCAGCTGTACTTTCTACAGTGCATTTGAATTAAGGCTGTGCTTGCCTTAGCAGCTGTGGATGCTGTTTGCTGAGCTTGTTGCTATTTTTGATCCTGCTTTCTTCAAAAAAGGAGACAAAGAAAAGAAAGAAATGGAAAGTCACACTGTCTCTAGTAGCCCTCATGTCCAGCTGTGCTCCATCCATCTTTCCTGAGGCTCAGGACTATAAAGCAGCATCTACTCTTAGGTTTTCTGTTCCCCATTTTCAGTTCACTTTATTGTGATTCCTGTGTACTGAATCCGCAGTCATATATTAGCCTTACATCTGGAGTATCAGAGAAGTTAGAAGCAGTGTTTCAGTAGAGTCGGATCACTGGCTGCTTTCCAGAGCTTCAGTGTTTGTTTGTTTGTTTGTTTGTTTGTCTGTTTGCATCTAGTGATTCATTAATTAGTATTGGCTCATGGGTGACATTGGTTAAAATTGCCCAGAACGATGCATGTGAAGTTTGAGAGGAATCCAAGCCTCCACACCACATGACTTTAAGTCCCCTGGTCCTGTTGGCATTTAGACCTCCTATAGCTTGACACCTCACTTTACCCACCAGCTTCTTCACAGGACTGACCATCCCCTTGATTGGTGCCCTGAGTTCTGCTTATTGGACATCTGACCCAACCTGTCTCCCTGAGGAGAAGGTGATGACTGCTTCTGGATCTTAGCTGGTGAAGAAAATCTCCAGCTTTTTGCAGATGAATATGTAACATCTATTTCCCATAAGTTTACTCTCCATTATTGTAACTGACCAACGGGACACAATTTCTTGCATAATCTCTAGGCTGTAGACATTTATGTCCCTGGCCTACATTCACTGACATTTAAGACCATACACTTCTACCCACCTGGATCCCCCTATGTCACTAGAATACTCTGTTCATTTGAGCCCACTTCCCCTTACCCAGGCAGCTCAAATCTTCCCTCCTGTGACCTCCTCTGCATGTAGCAGTATTCTTCCCATCCACTAGGGATGTCCTAGGAGAAAGAAAAGACTGTATGGTATCTCCCTTTATACAGCACTCGGTGGAAACCATTCTAAAATATTCATATACAACTTACAAATTATGATCCTCCCAAGTGAATCCTAGTTCTCTTCCCCATGGTGAGAGGCACTGTGACCTCAAGGTCACAAGTGTGGTGCTAGAGTTTTGTGACCTGGGTTATCATCTGGCTCTGTACCTTGGAGCCTATGACCTTTGAAAGCTATTTTCTCCTTCATTTAAATTATCTGGGCGATGAGAATAACAATAGTATTTACATCATCCAGTTGCTATGAGACATAAGTGATTTACTATAAATGCAATTTATACAAACAAATATAAATTAATTAAGCTATGGAAAATTCTCATTCACATAAACAATTTTATGTACAGCTTGTAAAAATCTGTAAGGTCTACCAAATCCATAGTTGTGCAGCGTGTTTTTAACTGGTCAGGATTTGGCCAGAACTGAAGAGTTGATGGATGAGTTACTTTAATCCGTTTTTTATTATCCACCCTTCCCTTTCCGTGATTTCAAAGAAATCCTTATCTTTCTTCAGCAGCTTAAAGGTCATGGGAAAAATATGTAGACCATGTAGACATCCTCTTCTACTGAAGATTTTAAAACATTAGGGTAGACTGTCTAACTTTGGAAACCAATATCTGTATATATAATAGTGTTTATTAAAATATTAGCATGCAAAAAGCCATACATTTCAATCAAATTTCACTCAGCATTTATAAATGCACTTAAATTTGCTTGAGTCTACTGTTTTTTTCATGTGTTTTGTCATAAGTCAAATCAATGAATTACATGTCAGCATCTCTCCTTGGAATGGTAATAGAAAAGTATATTTCTTACATTTTATGAACACAAATCAACTAGACTGTCATGATCACTTAGGCCAAGAAAACAACCACTCATGTTTATTAAATGCCAGAACGATGCTGAAATGTTAATGAAGAATGAGCTGATTCTGTACAAGTGAGAGGAATACAAAGTGCCATTCTTTGGGATTTGTATTAGTATTTGTATTAGCAGAAATTTAGTTTAGTAAAACTGTATAAGTGACTTATAATCTTATCGATGAAGTGAGTGAAGATCAAAGAAGTGAATATCATGGAGCTAGTCGTCTTTTGACCAAATTCATGGGCCTTCCCACTGCACCTGCCCAAGTCAGCGAAGAAGCCCCCAAGAACAGAAAATGCAGTTAGTAGTAAGAATTCAAAATAGAAATCTGGAATTGTTATATGCTTACCAAAATCTCAAATACATTTGATGAGTCTAAAGCCTGAAGGTGATGGGATGAGTTCTCTTCTTTAACCCTGATCTATTCTGTGATCTCTGTTTTTCTCAGAAAAATAAGATCTCCCATTACTTGCTGTCTTACCTGGCCAGAACATCAAGATCTACATCATTAGACTCTAACAGCATTCTTTAATAGCATTTCACCGTGGGAGCAGAAAAAAATTAAAATGTAGAAACTGGTCTTGTGTTTGCCTCATGTTGTTAATTTGATGTGATTCACTAAGCTGCTGTTTGGACTGTACCTTAAATGAGATCAAAACTCACCTTCAGAGTTCTGAGACTTGTCCTCATAACCCCCACCATTACCACTAAATAACTTTCTAAAACAATCTGTAAGCTTTATGCTATGGCTTTTGGCTTGGGGTCTGGGGAGAATAATAAATACCTCTCAAGCAGGATTTCTCTATAACCCTCAGGCTAGTGGTAAGAATAAATACACAGAGATTCTTTATCTATATCTGGATGGTTAGCATATTAAAATATTTTGTCACTTGAGTATTTTTTCTCCTATAGCTATGGCTGATTTTTTTTTAAGTAGCAATTACAGAAGTTCAGGAAAAAAATACAGTCCCTTCTTCACAACACAAATTTGTTTTGTCTTGGAGTGGAAGCATCTTATAATTTGTGTATCCTATTTTTAATTAATTTTTTTATTTTAATTATAGTATAGTTAGCATACAATACTATATTAGTTCCAGGTGCCCACCATAGTGATTCAACAATCCTATACATTAGAGCAAGTGCACTCCTTAATCCCCATCAACTATTTCAACCATCCTCCACCTAACTCCCCTCTGATAACCATGTTTGTTCTCTATAATTAAGAGTCTGTTTCTTTGTCTCTATCTTTTGTTTGTTTGTTTTGTTTCTTAAATTCTACATATGGGTGAGATCATATGGCATTGTCTTTCTCTGACTGACTTATTTCACTTAGCATAATGCAGTTTGTTAGTTTATTCTAGTTCCATCCATGTTGTTACAAATGGCAAGATTTTATTCTTTTTATGGCTGAATAATATTCCATTGTATACATATATTACTTTTTCATCCATTCATCTATTAATGGACATTTGGGCTGCTTCCATATGATAGCTCCATCAGAACATCAAGGAATGGGAAAAAATTCTGCAAACAGAAAGGGATGCTATAATCAGAAGAAAAGGTATTGGAAAATGTTCTAGGAAGACCAAAAATGACAGCTACCATAGTTTGGCACACTTGACTTTAGCTTTCTCAGGAGGGATAGCCTAAAGATAAGACCCATGCTTCCAACAGACAACATTGCCGTGCTACTACTAATGATTGCCCCCCTCCCTGTCTGAGGAAACACCATCACTTCCTCAGCACAGGGGTGTTCTTTAGTCTTTGTCCCTTATACAAGCCTCCCACTCCCCTCTCTGTATGTGTAAGGGTGGGCGCAGCTTTCCTGGGGAAGGACAGAAGTAGATTTCAAAGGTGCAGCTGGGAGAAAACAGAATGGCTGTCAGAAAACAGGTTATATAGTTATTAGAACACAAGCTTCAGTGTCAGAGAAGCTACAGGTTCAAATTTCAGCTTGATAATCCACTGGCTTTGTGACCTTAACTTTTCTGAGCCTCAGCTTCAATGAGAACCCTCATTGGGTTTTTCTGAGGATTTACTGAAATAATATATGTAAAATATAGGGTGTAACATGTGGTGGCAAGCAAGCTCTTTAAAAAGCAGTAGATACTATTATTATCAAGGATATTTATTATTAAATTATTATTTCCTCTGCTTCTCAAACCGGAAATGAAGAGTAGCGATTTGGTTCCACCACCTCAATGAAGAGCCCATGAAGAGCCTGATGTTACCATGTTACCATGATATTCACATGGTTATATAGGTGCACAGAACTGTCTCATACAAGAGCTCTGCATTCTCTCATTTAGTCTTCAAGGCCCCCACTGAGTTAGATGTCATTAATATTCAGTTTTCAGGAGAGGAAGATGAAACTCAGTGGGATTGTGATTTTATCAGGTCACATAACTGGTAAAGTCACAGACACAGGGTTCAAACATAGGTTTTCTGACTCCAAGTTCTGTTCTCTCTTAATTATACCACACTATAAAGACCTAGTTTTTCTGAGATCCCAGCATGTGACTGAGTATGGCCTTGCTAATCAGATGGCATAATGGGCAAGGACAGTGGCCTGAGAACACCTTGAGAATTCTTATTAGGTTACCAAGGTTTGGACCATTTTTGCCAGGGATCATCTCAGAAGGTGATAATAGTTGGCAAGCTGTGACTTGTTTGAGAGAAAAGAGGTAAGAAAAAGTTAAGAAGAAGATGGAGAAGCTGAGTGAAAGAAAGAACAAGCCAAAGATTGGGATGAGGAAAATAAAATCAGACTGATTAGGACTAGTAGGAAACCGGTGTTATTTTTTTAAACTTCTTGCACTTTTTGGTGAAAGAAAACAACTTATCCTTGCCCAAAGGTAACACTTACTAGCTAGAGAGTTCAAGAAAGAAAAAAAAAGAAAAAATAATGTCTGCTTTAAATTTTTTTTTTTTAAGATTTTATTTCACAGAGGGAGAGAGATCACAAGGAGGCAGAGAGGCAGGCAGAGAGAGGGGAGGAAGCAGGCTCCCTGCCGAGCAGAGAGCCCGATGTGGGCCTCCATCCCAGGACCCTGAGATCATGACCTGAGCCGAAAGCAGAGGCTTTAACCCACTGAGCCACCCAGGTGCCCTGATGTCTGCTTTAGAAACAAATAAAATTAAGTTTTCTCTTTGATCTTTAAGATTTCTAACCTTTGGAAGGAGATACCCTAAGGGATTTCTGTAAATGCTGACTTATTTTGCTCACTTAGTTTATTCCCCTTCCCATTCAAAATCCCCAGATTTTACCTTCTATATCCAATTACTCAAAATATCACCCCGTAAAACACTTTATCCAATATTGACACCAGGATTTAATTTTTAATTATTACTCTAAATCTAATTTTCACCTTCCTCCAGTTCTCTCTGACATTCTCACCTTCTTTTAAGGGAACAGTTTTGAAGGTCTCTTGAAGAGAGCAGCAAATATCTATATATATCAAACACACATACTTGAGCTTTGAAAACTGTCCAAGGAGGCATCCATAATTTGAAATCATAAACCTGTCCTCTAGACTCTTTATTTTTATTTATTTAATTTTTACCTTTTGATTCTATGCTATTCTCTTCCCTACAAACATAGGCAAAAGTCAGAACATAAATGTTTGAACCAAAGAAATGTTATATAGATTTTACTTACTCATTGAACCCAACAACATTGTACTCAGAAGAGGCACACAGGCTGATATATATGATCTCCAAGGTGGGACAATTTCATTTGAACACAGAAGGAGATACCACATACACAGTTTTAAAACTAATATAAACTTAAAATGAATGTCTTATTTTGTTATCAGGGTAATGCTAACCACAAAGAATGAGTTAAAAATAGTTTTTTCTATTTTTGGGAAGGGTTTGAGAAGTATTCATATTAATTCTTCTTTAAAAATTTGATAGAATTCACTTGTGAAGCTATCAAGCCCTGAGATTTTTTTTAAACGTCTTTTGATTACTGATTCAACCTGTTTACTTGTATTAAGTCTATTTAGATATTCTATTTCTTTTTGAGTCAGTTTTGGTAGTTTGTGTCTTTCTAATAATTTGTCCATTTCATTTCTCTCCTATCCACAGAAGAAAAAGAACTGAAGACCCTGGAAATCAACTACTTTTCTTAGATATACCAGAGAACCGAGGTCACAGGGCAAACTGCTGTCCTGTGGTCCTAGAGACAGACTAACAATGCAGAGAATCTCAACTTAGATTTTTTTTTTTTGACAGAGAGAGAGAGTGATTACAAGTAGGCTGAGAGGCAGGCAGAGAGAGGAAGAAGCAGGCTCCCCACTGAGCAGAGAGCCCAATGTGGGGCTCGATCCCAGGACCCTGAGATCATGACCTTAGCCGAAGGCAGAGGCTTTAACCAACTGAGCCACCCAGGCGCCCAAGAATCTCAACTTAGTGGAGTGGAAGCTTAGGAGCAGAAGCCATGAGGAACCAGTTCCAGGATAGGAAATCTAAGCCATAACTGAGAGATGCTGGGGGCTTCAAGAGAGAGTTAAGAATTCTGGGGAGACCTAGTCATAAGAGACCCCTAAACTTCTTTGAGCTTTATCTCCAGGAGCTCTACCAGTTTACCATAGTGAAGACTAGAGAAATATCCCCTCATGGTTCTGTCAGGGGAAGAAAAAATGAATGTTTTGAAGTACACCAGAACTTTCTATTCTTGAAAACACCTGTTCTCAGGAGAAACCTTCACCAGAGCCTAAACTATTGGGGTTTTATCAGAGCCTTACTCCCCAGGGGATAGGAAACACCCAACTCCATCCCCATCTAGCCTTCCTGCCTTATCCAAAGGGGAAAACTACAAAAACAACAACAAAAACAACAACAAAAACAAAGCCAAAAAGCACTTGTGAACTGACACCAAGTCACAGGATAATAGAAACTGAAAAAAGCTTAAAGAAATATATGTTTCCATAGAAATATCTTTTGTTTCAAGGATCCAAACTCTATTTAAATCTGCTCAATTAAAACAAGAAAGTTTTCTTTTGGAGGAATCAGAATGGTCTTATAAGAACCCAGGGTTGGGGGGGGGAGAAACAAAACAGATTCTGAGGACACAGACCCCACATGTCCAATCACCTGTCTCTCCTATCTGACTCCAGGCCTTCCACCATCCCAGTCTCGTCATCCTCCTGGCTGTAATGCTGGCATGCTAAGTGCCTCTTGCCTCAAAGCACTGAAGCAGGGGAATGTTCCTCCCCAGACATCTTGCTGCTTCCCCATTCAGGCTTTTGCTCAGTGTCACTTGTCAGAGATGCCCTCCTTGATACCTGCTATAAAATAACACTTATCCTGTTCTTTGCACCTATCTGCTTTACCCTACTTTATCTTTGCTCATAGCACTTACTAACATCTCAACTTGTATATGCCTCTATGTTTATTTTCCCTTTCCCCTCTAGACTTCTCCATGGAAAGCTCTTAGTAAATATGTGTAGAATAATTGGATAAATAAATGGATGCGTGAAGAACAGATACAAGTTACAAGTTGGCTTTAGGGACCAGCCTCTATGCCTCCCCTGTCTCTTGGTTTCTTAGCTTCTCTCTATGTATTTGCTTCATTTTTCTTGTTCTGTCAGTCAGCTTCTGACTCCCTGCTCCCTTATTACATTGGGGAAAAATGACCTAGTCACAGACACCCTGCCCTGTTTTGCTGATAGCTCTACTCAACTGTTTATCTCCAACTTCTACTTCCCTCTCTGTCTCTTAGTTCAGGGACAATTTTTGTCCAGCAGGTGATTTCCTTAGTTTGTCTTATTTTCCTGGGTGTTTTATTTATTTATTTATTTATTTATTTATTTATTTATTTATTTATTTATTTATCTATCTATCTATCTATCTATCTATCCATCCATCCATCCTGCAGGGGTTGGTGAGAGTGGAGAAAGAGGAGTTAAGTATCACAGAGGCTGTTACCTACTCCTTGCATGTTGGTATTCTTTTTTTTTAATATTTTATTTATTTATTTGACACAGAGAGAGAGAGATTACAAGTAGGCAGAGAGGCAGGCAGAGAGAGAGGAGGAAGCAGGCTCCCTTCTCAGCAGGGCCCGATGCGGGCCTCGATCCCAGGACCCTGAGATCATGACCTGAGGTGAAGGTAGAGGCTCTAACCCACTGAAACATCCAGGCGCCCTGCACATTGGTATTCTTCTAAGAAGGAGTTTAGGAAGTGGGAAGCAAACATTTGAAATACGCTTTTTTCAGGGGAAAAAAGTGAAGAAAGGAATAGTATTTATTTGTTGAGCCCTTGCTAATTGACAAATATTGTGCTCAACACAAGGAATGCACATCATTCAACCTTTTATCAAGCTAGACAAGATTTTTTTCACAGAAAGATGAACCTATCATCATGGAACATTAGACTAGAAAAGGTGGAATGGAAATGCAAACCCCAAAATCAATGTTTGGTCTTTTCTGACATTTTTAAAAAAGATTTTATTTATTTGAGAGAGAGAGAAAGAGATCCTGGAGGCAGGGGGTGGGCAGACTTGATCCCTAGACTCTGGGATCATGACCTGAGCTGAAGGCAGATGCCTGACTGATATTTTACTTTTGGGTGGGGTCTACTTTAGAATGGTAAAGAATATAAGGAAGAGATTTATAAAGCATTTGCAAGGAGGTTGGGTTGGCATTGCCAGATATGATAGAAAGGCATTGCTAATGGAGAACAGAGGGAGCAAGTGGACACATGAAGAAAGGGGAGAGGGAGCAGCCTGGCTTGCCTGGAACATAGAGGGGAGGGAGGGAAAAATGGGGCTAGAAAGTCATTTGGGATCTGATCATGTCAGGCTAAAGACTTTGAATATAATGGACCTCATACAGCTGGTGGTTATGCATTTCCAAGAAACAGAACAGTTTAAATTTTGTAGCATACATTTTAGAAAGTGAGATTTTCTAGTATTATAACTCTCAAGATAGATAGGCTGTATTAGTTTTCCTGAGTTGTTATAACAAAATACCACAGACTGATGGCTTAAAAGACAGAAAGTTATTTTTCACAGTTCTTGAAGCTGGGAATTCCAAGATCAAGGTGCCAGCTGATTCAGTTCTTGGTGAGTGCTCTCTTGGTCTTTGTAGACTGCTGTTTTCTTGCTGTGCCCTTACATAGCTTTTCCTCAGTGCATGTACATGGAGAAAGAGAGATGGGGTTGGGGATAACAGGGGATGAAGAGGGGGAAGAGAAAATGAATGCTCTTTGGAGTCTCTTCTTGTAAGGACACTAATCCTATTGAACCATGACCCCACCCTCATGGTCATGGTCACCCCTAATTACCTCCCAAGACTCTGCCTCCAAATATCACACTGGGGAATTGGTGTTCAACACATGAATCTTGAGAGAACGTAAACATTCAGTCCATAACCTAGGCCAATCCAAATAAAATAAGAAGTTACAATTAATATATAAAGAGAGTTTTAGCCCTCCTGATGAGTACCTGTTTCCTCCATGAATCAAAATGTCCTACTGAGGGAGCTGGCACCAGACAAAGCAGACATGGGAATTTACACTCATCATCCAACACTGAAGGGGCCCTTCTTTGTAGTGTTGTTCAGTTTTAACTTTTTGAGTCGTGTTTTCTGCATGTACAAAATATGAACCACTGCTCAAACCTGAAATGTTCCTCTTCAAGCTGTCCTCCTGGCCTTGGTGTCACCCCCAAATCCTCGCTGATCGCCTCTTCTGACTGCCATCCAAGAGGTTTATGAACCAGGAAGAAA
Organism: Ailurus styani; assembly: GCA_002007465.1. Lineage (NCBI taxonomy): Eukaryota > Metazoa > Chordata > Mammalia > Carnivora > Ailuridae > Ailurus > Ailurus styani. The sequence goes on from LNAC01000771.1 coordinate 206,337, forward strand.
GCCTGTGGCTCAAGAACTATCTCATTTATAGCAAACATAAAGCAGGGATTTTCTCTTGTCCTGAAATATCCAAATAATCCATCTCCAAAAAAATGAAATAATAAATCTCTCACCTGGGCTCTTTGCTTTGCTTTTATCTTCAGCTTTATTTCTCGATCCTCTCAACCTGGCACCACTGGCTCAAAATCAGAAAATAATCTATGTTGGAATGAAATACAGGAGGAAAGGGAAGAGAATGAGCATTTTCCAAACAGCCCTTCACCAGATACCCCATCAGATACTTCATCTGCATTTTATTTGAAAGCTTGAAAACCCTGCAGCCAGTGTATTGATCTCTTTACTACATAGATAGAAAAACCAAGGCTCGGAAAGATTTAATTGTTTGTGGAACTCATTCACTGGTCAGTCAAGGAGCCAGCTGAGAAAACAGGGTCTTACGTGCCTGCATGGATGTTATCCGTACTGCTGCTTATAAAGCTGTAATATTGAAATCTGCAGGATTTTAGTCACTTGAAATAGGGCAAAGTCTCTTAGCAAGCCTTAGCAAAGCTTTAAATCCTTCCTAGGTCAGGAGACCGAAACTCTGCTTAATATATCCCTCATCTAGAGGAAGAATAGGACTGCTGTGGGGGCTTCACCAGGCCCTCTACTCATCATCCATTATCACCAAGGTGTACGCAACACTCATGAGCAAATTTGGCCCCTCCAGGGACTCTAAAGTTCTCCAACCAAGGACCTTTTTCCCTCTCTGGCATAATGCTTCTGCATATTCCTTTGGCATTCTGCTGCCATGCAGTTCAAGACTTTCTCACTATTTTGAACTACGTATTCAAAGAAATGTGTACATCATCTATGGATTTTTAACAGCAATTCCCATATCAGTACCTGCCATTCTCCTACCTGCCATTCTCCTACATAATAAGACCAATTAATATATTCAAGGAGCCAGATATTTATTTCTGCTGTAGAATTTTACACCAAACATATCATATTTGCAAAAAAGAAAATAAAGTTCTTCACATTTCAGCTCTCACTTAAATTTTCTCACAGCACTTAATAAAACTTGGAGAAAAAAGCAGGTTTTCAGTGGGTTATCTCCTGCATGTGTGGTATAGATTAAGTCGTAGCAACTGGTGATTTTTTCTAGTGTGACTAAAAATCCCAATTTAGTTCATCTTCAGGGCATGAGCAGGGTGATTGGGTTTCAGATAAAGTGGAGATTAGTCCTTAGAATTAGTATGTTTACTATCTGCCTCTTGGAGTTATGCTGGGCTGTACCTGAGGCAAGCATGTGTTTTCTCTCCCCCATGCAGATGATTGATGGAGTGTGATGTCAATGAGCTCCTTGTCATGAGGCTTTGCCAGTGAATCTGCTCTTTTTACCCAACATTTATTCTCCATGTACTTCTCTTTTTTCCAGTAAGTCCTAATTTTATTTCCCAGATTTCTTCACACGAAATTATGAAGGTCCCATAATTATTTATAAGAATATCAAAACAATACATTAATAATATTGTGAGTTAAAGTTCTTTAATATGTAATCCATTCATGTGTAATACTAAGTACTTTGCTAGAATGATGTGTAAATAAAGAACAAATAAAGACTTGTGATGTGAGTTTTTAGCCTATGTATATTTTTGATACATGCAAGTTAGCTCCTATTCAGTTCTTTGAATTAAGACACTGTCCTTCCACCCAGTAGCTCATGGTCCATGTGGCTTTTAATAAGATGACATGAGAGAGTAATGATCAGATGTGGGCATACCTTTTTTTCCTCCAAAAAAATCTTTCACTTGATCTATATGGAGAAACATGGCAATGCATTAAATTAATAATGTTGATAGCTGAACTAGACCGGACATTTGTTGAAAGACCTTTTTTTCTTCTCTTCCTATAATTTTCCAGCTGTGTCCTTTGGGTGGGATTTCTCCCATGCCCCACTAAAGGGGTAAGCCTTGGCTGAGCTCCATCACTGTGTTCCATCTTTCTGGGATTTTATATCTATATGTTAACATCTGGACCAATAAGACTGAGATGCTTACTGAGGGGCCTTTGGGAAAGAAACTGCCTCTTCTTCTTTGGGGGCTACCAAAAAGAGGTAGTTTCTTTCTCTACGTAGTATACTATAGATTTAAGATCTGAACTGCTGCTATGATACTACCAGGAAGGGAGTTTATCCACATAACAAGCACACAGAGAGAAAGCCAAAGCCGAGGAAATGCAAAAAAGGAAAGCCCAAGCTTAACAACCAAGACCTTTGGATTAAGCCTCTCTTGAAGGTAGGTCTACTATGATTTTGTTACATTAACCAATATATTACTCAGTTTGCTCAAATCAGTTTGCCTCATGCTTTCTGTTCCTGACAACCAAAGCATGTTAATGGCTGCAATCTTCTAGTTATCTAAGAAAGATCGTACATATACTCCATTTTAGCAGTAATTTTCCCAAGGTTTCTCTCTATTTCTCTTTGGATATTTCTATGTTAGATAGGCCTTAACTCCTTATTCAAATTTTTATAAATAATTTAACTGACATACTCTATGGAGTTCCCCACTTGCCTATTAAAGGAGTTAGAGGGTCATTCAAAAAGAACTTATTGAACACATACTATGTGACAACTGTCCTCTCTTCAAAGAGTGCTTCCATTTTTATCTGTTTTTACTGTTTGATGTCTGCATAATATTTATTTTGAATAAACCATTATACAGTTAAATATATGAACCACTGGTTTAGTCTAAACCCCTCATCTTGAAGATTGAAAATTGAGCCTAAAAGAAGTTAAATGATTTGTCCAAGATCTCATGGCAAATTTCAGACTTAAAGGAAATTCCTGGTTTCTTAATCCATGGTCAATGGTCTTTCATTACACTCTACTGCCTCCTCACATTGATTAGCACCACCTTTGCTAATAATTATGATTTTATTGTTTTATCCCAGGTTTTAATTATCCAAATCACTTTGGTCTAGAAAAATTGAATCTGAAAACTAACAAGAACTGACTTCCTTATGAAATTTCTAGCACTTCCTATTTTCAGACAGGCTAGAAATACTCTGTGAACAGCCTTTCTTATAAGATTTGGCATCTGCCTCTTGCTATGATCAGAAATAAAAAGTATAGAGGTTGGTGAAAATTAACTAGGGAAATGAACCTGAAAAGTCTTAGTTCTACATACACATTGGAGCTTTCAAATGTCAGATCCATACCCTGATATTGCCCAAGCTCTCTTGATATTTCCTTGTAGACCAAATGTTTTTCCTGACTTGTCTTATCTTCACAGTAGTTATTTGCTTAATACAAAGTCTATATGTTGCCATGATGCTAATTTCAGAATTGAAGTAAAACATTTTTGCTTTTAAAAATCAGATTCAGGAGTGATTATTGACTGACCACGTTTCATATTTCCCAACAGAAAACCATACAGTCTTCTTAGAAGTTTATCTTTGTTTCTCTGTGTCCCAAAAAGTAATAATTCAAGTAGTTCCTTAGAGAATCCAAGTAGGCAAATAATGACATAATATTAGTTCTTCAGAAATATAATTTCCTTTTGTACTGTCACAGTAGGGCCTGGAATGGATTTTAACTCCAACCCTGGGAGTTTAGTCTGGTTATTTGTTATCAATATTCATTATTCTAAACCACCTCATTGTGACTAGCTATCTGCTCTGTTTTATTACCAGGCCTTCCCATTAATTGTGTATAATATTAATGCTCTGTCATACCATATTTGGTTTTCAGGTTTATATAAGCCCTAACTAATCTATTTGTTTCCCACTACTGATAAAGAATGCTTTCCTTTAGTGGCTTATTCCTTCTAGAAGCAGAGGAGCTAGCCTTCACCACACCTGTCTGTCTGATCAGTGTGCTCATCCACTGAGGATAAACAACATGGGGAATGTATTTTGACCTTTAAAACCCTTGAAATATGTGGTTTTTATTTTGATCAAGTAGTGAGGGTGCCAACTGCCCCCTCTGATTTTAGAGACTGTGGTTTGGGATTATAGTTCTAGGCTTTTCAAGAAGAGAGTAATTCCCAAGTTACTTATGTGAATGGAGTGCTGGGAAGAACAACTGAATGAGTATCTAGAAAGCATTTACCCGAAAAGGGAACAGAAGGCATAAACTGAAGAATGGGGTATCCAATTTTAGCAAAGAAAAGGGGCATTTCTCTTTCTGCTTTCAAAATTTCTAGCACTTCATATAGATATTTAATATAAGAGAGTCTGGATAGGGAGGTACATAGTCACATATGTGTGTACATATTTAACTGAGGTACTCTTAGTAAATAAATTGCTCCAAAAATCTACATAAGATAGGAAACAAATAGAATATTTTAAAATTCATTAAGGTAAAAAGATGTACAGAGGAATAAGAAAGTATTTTTATACCGACAAGTATTTATTGAATTAATTCTGGACACTTTGATCCTGTCTCCTTTGGCTATCATTATTCTAGAAGAAAGTTGTTGCCTCTGTTGTCATAACACCTAGATGATGGGTAGGATGGCACAAGGAATTGAGTTTTGTTCAACTGAGTCTTTCCCAACAAGACACACTTGGATACACCACTTCGGATATATTATAGTTGTTACCAATACAATAAAAACTCGAATACTACTCAAAATTTCTTAACGGTGAAATTTTGTGAATAATTTGTTCTATGGTCTGGGCACTTTCAATTATTTTTACAGTGTGTTTTTAGCACAAGATAAGTAGTGTACTTGAGTTACTTGTTTTTAAAATCTCAAAATACAAGTCCATTTCACTCATTGGTTCATCTGACTTACTTCTTTGGAAAGCACAACCATAGACAAATTCTATTTTTTTAAGAGTTGACATGCCCTTTCATTGGTGGCCAAGAACGAGTAATTCTGCCCAGATCCCAGTTAGTGGCTAACTGCATGGTAATCAATGCAATGTTCCTCAGTGAAGATCATCATCCTCTTCTCCACATTCTTCATCTCTTCCAGGTTTTTATACCTATTTTTCTGATACACTTGGAAGCATAATTATCCCTAAGGATGACTTGGAAAGAACATTTTGGTATAAGCAAGTACCTGCAGGGCTTCAGCTAATTTTGATTATCGATAGGGTTCTTTTCAGGGTTCAAGTGCAACACAACATTCAGAAGTCTAGAGCTTATCTCTGTTCCCTCTGTTGATCCCAGAACCATGGTAGTAACAATTCTTGACTTCCCTCACTCCCACTCTGGCCAGATCCACTTCCTCCCCACAAAGTATTTCCTGAACCTATGCTTATCACCTATGAAAAAAGCTGTCAACTCCCTATTTTCTCAATTCAGATTAGACAGTTGACTCCCCTCAAGCACGGAACCTAATCCTTTCTTGCAAAAAACAGAGTTCAACTGACCTCTGTGCCCTCGGACTCGATGACACCCTGCTCAACCAGAACTGGAACCCAGGTGAATAAAGCACATGTCCATTTTATGTATAACTTGCTCATTCAAAAACATACTTGTGTCCAATACATGATGGGACATTTTCTCAGGCATCAAGTCTGGGAACTTTTGAGTTCTTGGGGAGGCTTTAATATCCATTGCATGTCTCTTGCATGATAAAATGAACCAAGTATCCCATCTGAATCTGCCTTCTGAGAATTATTTCATGGGAGACTACAATTCTTTTTGTCCTTGTTCCTATGTGAAGCAGATAGTTGGATCTAACCTTTATAAATTTAGAAAATAAAAACTGCATTGGAGTAGAGAAATTATCTTGCTAGGCTTTTTATGCACTTTAATTTAATTAGTCACATCAATCTTCTGTACATTTTGAATATATTTAAGCAATTCCCTAAGATTTGCTCAATGTCCAAAATAATATCTATATATTTTGGTGGATGTTTTATTCACTAAAGTCTGTTCATCATCACCTTAAAAAATTTGTCATGATTCAATTTAATTCTATTGAATTCGAATTCTTCTGAGATTGTTTATGTAAAAGATTATCACATTTTAATTCTTCCTGACGGGGCGCCTGGGTGGCTCAGTCATTAAGCGTCTGCCTTCGGCTCAGGTCATGATCCCAGGGTCCTGGGATCGAGCCCCGTATCGGGCTCCCTGCTCTGCGGGAAAGCCTGCTTCTCCCTCTCCCACTCCCTCTGCTTGTGTTCCCTCTCTCGCTGTATCTCTCTCTGTCAAATAAAATCTTAAAAAAAAAAAAATTATAATTCTTCCTGACAAGTGGCTTATTTTATTATGTTTCCATAATTTATCCATAACATACACTAGAGCATTTTGCAAGCAGCAGAACCATTATAACATTAAATACCTATTATAATTCTGGAAGAGGGTTGGGTGTTTTTGCTTATTTTTTTGGTTTGGGTCTTTGTTTTTTAAATGTATGTAAGCTTAAGTATGAGAGAAAAGAGAATTATTCCAGCATTTCCTATTTTAATTTTTGTGTTTAGTCATATCTTTTTATCAGAATAATTAAGAAAAATTTAAATCTACATATAATTTATGAAGAAGTTAAGTTGAAATGTAAAGCCATTGGGTTTTTCAATTACTACCCATTTTATTAGACAAATAATAGGGAGTTCCCATTTCCACTGCCTTCCACACCTTCATATTTTCTGAGGCATGCATGAATCACCTCAGTTTGCTATAATACTCTTTCTCAAGGAACTTGGAAACTTAATTAGGAAAAAGGAAAGGAGCAGCCTCTGGAACAGGGCCCAGTACTCTCTCAAACTTCAAAGCGAGCTCCTGATGCCAAAGTGATTCAGGAGGAGGAGATGAGAGGTGAGCATGGGGTCTCTGGGCACTTCAGGACCTGCTCTCTACATTCTCTTTGAATGACGGAAGCCCTTGGAGCTGATCTACAGGAGGACTGACAGTAATGGGGAGCAAGCACCATGGAACAGAATTCACTCATATTAATACCAGAAACATACATGTTAAAATGACAAAGATTTAGTAGACCCATTTTTCACTAGCTGTCTTGAGTTTATTCCAGTTAGATTCATAGTTTTGAAAATTCTCTTCTCCCTATATACTTATCTTTTTTTAAATGATCTTTTTTTTTCTTTTTAAGATTTTATTTATTTATTTATTTGACAGATAGGGAGAGATCACAAGTAGGCAGAGAGGCAGGCAGAGAGAGAGAGGAGGAAGCAGTCTCCCTGCTGAGCAGAGAGCCCGATGTGGGCCTCGATCCCAGGACCCTGAGATCATGACCTGAACCGAAGGCAGAGGCTTTACCCCACTGAGCCACCCAGGTGCCCCCTATATACTTATCTTCTTGTGAAATTTAATTGCATATAGTTAAGCAAATATGGTATACTATTTCTTGCCTCTTTACTCTTAAAAATTCTGCTAGCTCTGCATGGAATGCATTTTCCCCCCTCTGCTTGCCTGATGAACTCCTGCTAATTCTTTAGGAACTCTTACCCCTGCAAAGCCATCCCTGATTCCAGAGGGTTAATTATACACTACTATGAATCCTGATTCTATCTTACTTGTATGACTAATAAATTTTTTATCCTATGTTACTGGTATTTATGTGTGTTTGCCATACTAGACTTAAAGCTTTTTGAAGGAATGATTCATTTGTTCTCCACTTTTTATGCTCATCTATCAGGGGCCAGGTTATCAAACACAACTAAACCTGGTCCTTGGTAGATAGGTAGATAGATCAATATAGATCAATAAAATCGATTGATCGATAGATAAAGTTCCTATTTATAATTTTTATAGCCGTTTCACAGCCATCACACAAAGAAGCTGTAGTATCTCCAATTTATTTTCAGGTGAGGAAACTGAGCTCAAGCGATGTTCACAGAAGCAACATTCTTAACGGGAAGCACCCAGAATTCCAGTCCAGAATGAAATCAGGGCTAGCTGGACCCTAAAGTCTGGACTCCCTTAAGGCACCACTATGCTCACATCCTGCAGACGCCTATACAGATCGCACTTGCAGACAATTAGAAAGTATGCATGCAATGTTTGTGGAATTAATGGAGTAACTGATTTTAAAAACTCAGACCATGCTTTGTGGTGATTTGTATTATGACAGCTCCTGGTCAACAAGAGAGATGCCAGTTTCTAGAGATAATAGATCCTAGAAGACAGTGCTACTGCAACATTTCTGGTTCCCCAGAAAATCCCCCTCATGTAAGAGCTGCACTAATATGAAAAGTGGAATACACAAAACTCCAAGAGTACCTCCCTCATGGTCACATTGATGGAGTAGAACCCATAAGGAGAGAGGACATGGTTCAAGTTAACCATATAATAAGTGTCAGAGAGGGGACAAGTAAAAGAATGTTGGCCAGAATTGGTGGTGATCTGGACTGAATGATGTGGAGCCATGCTAACCAGCACATTTGGTTAGTACTTACTCCTCTGTTCTTGAACACGAGGCATAGGTTAACATTTCATTTTTCTGTATTTCCTTCTTTATTGAATAGGACCGACTGCTGATAACCTGTACCTTATTTTGTTGTACAAGATAATGCCTTCACATTTACGTGTTCAGACTTTGTGTGTCTCTTAGATTCTGAGTATGGGGGATTGAAGGATAAGATAGCTAGTATAACCTCCCTTGGTTCCAAAGTGGGAAATAAGACCAGATCCACTGTAAGCATTTCTCTCTGGATGTTGTGACAAGAACTCACAAGGAGAATACAGGATGAGTTGTCCAAAGCAGAGTTGGCAGTAAAAGTTACACTTGTGGTTTCTCCTAATAATGCTCAAGTTTCTGCTAGTCAGATGTGGGTTCTTGTGGCAATGAGAGGCCACTGCCGGGAGGGCAAAGAAAGTCTAGACTAGAAAAGGATGAGGGGATATTGCAGTGAGTAGAAGGGTCTCTGACATATAGCCTTGGACAAACTGTTTTCTTGACTGATGTTGGAGACCATCACAACCTTGTCCCCATGAGGAGCATCAGGGTGGCTCAGTCAGTTAAACCTCTGACTCTTGGTTTTGGCTCAGTCATTTTCACAAGGTTGTGAGTTAAAGCCACACATTGGGCTCTACATTCAGTGTGGAGTGTGCTGGAGATTCTCTCTCTCCCTCTCCCTCTGCCCCTCCTCCCACTCATGAGCTCTATCTCTAAATAAGTGAATAAAACCTTTTAAACAAACAAACAAAAAAACCTTGTCCCCATGATGCTGGCTAGAAAAATGACATCACAGAAGTCTCCTATGTTTCTGTGATCCAGACCTTGTATCCATCTTTTTCTCTATTAACCAAGATTCCTAAATACTACAGCCACAAAAAAAGGAATCCTGGTCTATACAGCATTTCGAACCCATCTTTCCTGGTTCACAGAGCAGAGATGCTTCAGTCTCATTAGACTATCTCTTGGTTATGAAACTGAAACTTCTGGGGTGCTTGGCCGGCTCAGTCAATAGAGCACATGATTTATTTTATTTTATTTTATTTTATTTTATTTTATTTTATTTATTTGAGAGAGAGAGAGGAAGAGAGAGAGAGAGGGAGGGGGAGAGGTAGTGAGAGAGAGCAGGTAAAGGGGAGATGGAGAACCAGGCTTTGTGGGGCTCAATCCCAGTACCCTGGGATGCTGACCTGAGCCCAAGGCAGACGCTTAACCATCTGAGCTACCCAGGTGCCCCAAGCATGTGATTCTTAACCTCAGGGTTGTAAGTTCAAACTCCACATTGGGTGTGAAGCCTACTTAAAATAAAAATTAAAAAAAAAAAGAAACTTAAACTTCTGTATTTTCAGAACCATGCAGAGCAGTGACAGACTCAAAAAGCAGGAAGAATTTAAGGAGACTGATTTTGTGGAATTTGAATTCAATTGATCTATATTTTTGTTTATTCATGAATCAGAGTTAGATTCGACTTACTAGTTTATTCCAAAGTCAGTATTTTTAAAAAGAAAAAACCATTGATGTTACTTCTTTATTAAAATTCCAATTTCGTATTTTTATTAAAAGTACTCTCTTGGCAAACCAAGAGGCCAACTCTTAACTATAAAGAATAAACTAGTGGTAACCAAAGGGGAGATGGGTGGGAGGATGGATGATGGGGATTAAGGAGTGTACTTGTGATGAGCACCAGGTGATGTATGGAAGTGTTGAATAACTAAATTGTACACTTGAAATTAATATGACACTGTATGTTAACTAACTGAAAAATAAAACCTTTTAAAAATACCTTCTTATTTATTTTAACAATAGTATTATTAATTTTCTATTTCTTAGTTTTTTATTTTAGTAATTTTCTATGAAGGAAATTATCATTGAGGTTCAAAGATAATTTTACTTGGTACCCAGGACAATTAGAAGACAAAATTTCGAAATGGAGTATTACTTGCATTGAGCCAGGTCAACACAGATTACATGTAATTTTACTGAATTATCTGAAGATGCAAACAGAAAAGAGAACAGAGAGGAAAAAAATAAAAAAGGGAAAGAGAGGGAGAGGGAAGGGTATAATATAAACAGATGAAAAAAGTCTATAAATGTGTTAAAGGACCACAATACCTTCCCTTAAGTTGATCATCAGTATATTTTACATGTTACTTTTTTATACAAAATTACTTTCATTAAAGATATGATTTCTTACTATTCTATAAAACATAGGTAGGGAGTACTTCATGTAAAAACATTTTTCCAACCTTAAAGGACCTACAAAATAGATCTGAAAAAGCCTGGTACTAGATAAAATAAGGATACTGTATCTAATAATAGGGTTGGGTCTGAAAGTGTGTGTTCCATGTAGAAATGTATGCAACAAGGAAGTCACTTTATTTCCAATTTGTTTTATGACCTGTGATTTAAGCAAAGTATTACGCAAGACACACATGTATACATATCCGCGCACATACACCCATTCATACCCCTCCTTCTATTAAAACATTAGTTTTCTTTCATCTTTACTCTTTCCTTCTTTTCTTCCAACTTCTCTTTTCCTTTGCAAATATGCAAAAACATATTTGGTCAAATGTGCATCACACTCTATGGACCAGTAAGTGCAAGAGGCTAAAAGAAAATTAATCCCGGGGCCCCTGGGTGGCAAAGTTGGTTAAGCAGACACCTGACTCTTGATTTAGGCTCAGGTCATGATCTCAGGATCATGAGATCGAGCCCCTGCTTAAGATTCTCTCTCTCTCTCCCTTTACCCCTCCTCCCACATTTGTACTCTCTCTCTGTAAAAGAAATGGGAAGAAGGAAGGAAGGAAGGAAGGAAGGAAGGAAGGAAGGAAGGAAGGAAGGAAGGAAGGAAGGAAGGAAGGAAGGAAGAAAGGGGGGAAGGAAGGGATAATTAATTCCAGGTTCTAACACTTGGATTAAGGGGAACAAAAACAAATTCATGATGAATCCAAAAATGCTGATAGTAATATGTTTACATAGTTATGACCCCATCCTTACATATTTTTGGTAGATATGTATACTGATTTCCTAGGGCTGCCTTAACAATTTATCACAAGGTGGGTGGCTTAAAATAACAGAACTTGATCCTCATAGTTCTGGAGGTCAGAAGTCTGACCGTGAGATCATGACCGGAGCTGAAATTAAGAGTCAGTTGCTTAACCCACTGAGCCACCCAGGTGCCCTGGGATTAATTTTCTTTTAGCCTCTTGCACTTACTGGTCCACAGAGTGTGATGCACATTTGACCAAATATGTTTTTGCATGTTAGCACAGGAAAAGAAAAGAGAAAAAGAAAAAAGAAAAAGAAAGGGAAAGAAAAGAAATTGCAGGACTATGTCGCCTCAGAAGTCTCTATAGGGAGTATCCTTTCTTGCCTCATCTAGCTTCTGGTTGCTCTTGGAGATCTTTAGCTTGTGTCTGCGTCACTCCAACATCTTCCTTCCCATGTTGCCTTACCCTCCGTGTGTCTGTGTGTCCTTTCTGTCTGTTGTAAGGAAAAGCACTCTCATTGAGAAATAATTGTATACATGTGTTATTGCTTTAATATAAAATATGAAAAATAGATAACCAGTTAAAATTATGTTTTTGAGGGCACATGGGTGGCTCAGTCAGTTGAGCATCTGACTTGATTTCAGCTCTGGTCATGATCTCCAGGTCCTGCGGTCAAGCCCCACATGGGGCTTTACCCTGTGTGGAACCTGCTTGGGATTCTCTCTCTCCGTCTGTGCCTCCCTTACTCACATGTGTGCTCTCTCTCTGAGAAAGAAAATAAATAAAATAAATAAAATTATGTTTTGCTGTATCATTTACTTTCTGTTACATTCATGCTATTATTTACACAAAACAATAGGACTAGTTAACAGAGGCAAGTAGTAGTATTTAATACTAGGACTAATTAAATGATGTGTGTGAGAAAATATAACAATATTTCTGTTCTTATTGACAATAATTTATTTTAACCCTTGGATATTTAAATTTCACAGCTTATATTGTATAATCTTAATATAAATAAATGTAAGACTATAAAACAAGGAAAATATGAAGACAATAACACAATTAAACCTACTGTTTATCATTTATATTTCATAAAAATAACATTGAAGTGTTTCTTTTGGCTCCATGGTTACTGTAGAATATTTTTACTCTTTCTGTTTCTTTTTAATAATACTTCTCTGAACAGCCTGTAGCCTTTAAGACCTTCTTTTCTTTTATGTAATGCTAAAACTAAAGATGGTCAAACATAATATTCAATTTGATATGCATCTGTGCTCTTATCAAGCCCACATTAGACCGATTCTTGGTGTCAGTCCAGCACGATGACATCAAGCTAAATATTCTTTCCAAAAAAAGTGTTTGAGTATGGAATACTGCTAAGTATTACATACTAGAAATGGGGGGAGGGGTTTGACTTGTAGGAATTTGTTCTCAGCTCTCCAAAAATGCCTATTCACTTAGAACTGGAGGCTTGTCTTTGTAGATTAGCTATCTGTCTGTCAATAAGACCCTCTGCATCTATATATTCATCATATAGCCTGTTCCTGACTCAAACAACCACCATTTTTTAACATTCCAAAGCATACTAGATGTCAGCAAAAATTAAATTTTTCTTTCTCAGGGAAAAAGATTTTAAAGTAGAGGGATAATCTGAACTCATGAAATTGAAGTAGGAGTCCAAATAAGTTAAATTTTTATTTTATTTTATTTTTTAAAGAGTCTATTTATTTGTTTGAGGGAGACGGAAAGGGAGAATGTCCAACAGACTCCCCACTTGGCATGGAGCCCAACAGAGGGCTGGATCTCACAGTCCTGAGATCATGACCTGAGAGGAAATCAAGAGACAGATGCACAACCAACTGAGCCACTCACTGCCCCTAAGTTAAAATTTTAATAAAGAAATGAGAGAGTCCTATTTAACTCAGGTGGTTTTCTGGTGACATTTTTGGTTTGTTTGTTTGTTTTGATTTTGAGTTCTGAAGTCGCATTATTTTAAAAAACTGAGGGTCTTTTGTTCCTATATGAGTTTTTGTCACAGCCCACACATGATAATGAACAACTTGGACATAGTTAATCCTTTGGCCTCCTTATGGCCTATTCAAAGACCATCAAGCAATTTTAATTTTTTAAAATTTTTTATTGAGATGTAATTGACATACAGCATACTAGTTTTAGATATACAACATAGTTATTCGACATAATCATCACAATACGTTTAGTTACCATCTGTCACCATACAAAGTTAGTACAATATTATTGACTATGTTCACCATAGTATATATTATATCCTCATGCTTTATTTATTTTATAAGTGGGAGTTTGTATTTTTTATCTATTTCACCCATTCCACCCTCAAACCCTATCCTTAGTGGTAACCACCAAACTAGTATCTGCATCTATGAGTCTAGGTTTTGTTTGTTTTGTTTTTTAGGTGCCACATGTAAGTGAGATCATATAGTATTTATCTTTCTCTGACTTATTTTACTTAGCATAATTCTCTCAAGGTCCATCCATGTTGTCTCAAATGGCTAGATTTCTTTCTTTTTTATGGCTGATTTTTAGTGTGTGGGGGAATGGGGGATGTTTATCTTTTTAATCCATCCATCCACTGATGGAAATTTAAGTTGTTTCTCCTATTATTGTTGTATTGCTGGCAATTTTTCCCTTTGGTCTATTAATATTCATTTTACATACTTTGGTAGCCCTATGTCAGGTGTATATAATATAAATGTTATATGTTTTTGCTGGTTTGACTCCTTTTTTATCATATAATGCGCCCTACTTGTCTTTTATTACAGTCTTTTAAGTCTGTCTTGTTTGATATAAGTATAGCTACTCCAGCTTTCTTTTTGTTTCCATTTACACGAAATAACTTTTGTATCCATTTACCTTCAATCTTTGCATGTCCTTACCACTAAGGGAGTTTCTTGTAGGCAGTAGGTAGATGCCTTGTTTTTTTGTTGTTGTTGTTTTGTTTTTAATTTTTTTATCCATTCGGCCAATCTATGTGTTTCAATTGAAGAATTTAGTTCATTAACAATTAAAGTGATAATCGATGGGTATGTACTTATTGCCATTTTGTTAATTATCTTCTTGATTTTTTTCATAGTTCCTCTTTGTTCCTTGCTTTTTCTCTCTTTGCTTGTGGTCTGATGAATTTCTTTATCAGTGCTTTGTTTAGATTCCTTTCTCATTTTCATTTGCATGTTTACTATAAGTTTTTGTTTGTACTTACCACGAGTTTCACATACACCATCCTATGTATGTAGCACTCTAGTTTGTTGATAGCAACTTAAATTTGAACTCACTCTAAAATTTTCCATTTTAACTCCACCATGTTTTATTTTTTGATGTCACATTTTACATTTTTTAATTTTACATATCCCTTAACTAAATATTGTAGTTTTTGTTAATTTTACTACTTTGTCTTTTAACTTTTATGCTAGATTTATTGAGCAATTAATACATTTCCTTTACTATATAATTACTTTTATCAGAGAGATTTTTACTTTCATACGTTTTCTTGCTATTAATAAGTGCTATTTTTATTCAGCTTAAAAAAAGTCTTTAATGTTTCCTATAAGGTAAGTTTGGTAGTGATGAATTCCTCTAGCTTTTGCTTGTCTGGAATTCTGAATGATAATTTTGCCAGATAATGTATTCTTGGTTGGAAGTTTTTTTTTTCCTCTTAGCATCTTGCATATGTAATGCCACTCCCTTCTAGTGTGCAAGCTTTCTGTTGAAAATATGCTGTTGGCTTATGGGGTTTCCCTTGTATGTGACAATTTGTCTTTCTATTACTGATTTTAAGATTCTATTTTTATCTTTGATTTTTGAAATTTTAATTATAATGTATTATCTTGGTGTGGATATCTTAGTGATCATCTTATTTGGAACTCTCTGGGCCTCCTGGACCTGAATGTCTGTTTCCTTTCTCAGGTTAGGGAAGTTTCAACCATTATTTCTTCAAATAGATTTTCTGCCTCTTTCTCTCTCTCTCTCTCTTCTCCTTGTAGGACCCCTATAATCCAAATATTATTCCACTTGGTATTGTCTTATAGGTCCCTTAAATTATCTTCATTTTTTTAAATTCTTTTTTTCTTTTTGCTGCTCTATCTGGGTGAGTTCCATTACTTTGTCTTTCAGCTCCCTGATTCATTCTTCTGTTTGATCCAGTCTGCTGTTGAGTGCCTCTAGTGTACTTTCAGTTTGGTTATTTATTCTTCAGCTCTGTGACTTAGGTTTAGTTCTAATATCTTCTATCTCTTTATTTAAGTTTTCACTGTATTTATGCATTCTTCTTCCAAATTTGGTGAGCATCTTTATGACCGTGACTTTGAATCCTTTACCAGGTAGATAACTTATCTTCACATCATTAAGGTTTTTTTCTGGCATTGTTCCTGTTCTTTCATTTGGAACATATTTCTGTTTCCTCATTTTGCTGGATTCTCTGGTTTGTATCTATGTGTGAGCTGAAATGGTTACCTCCCTCAGTCTTGAAGGAGTCACCTTGTGTAGGTGATGATCCTTATCATTTAACCTTGCCCTATCTCTTGGTTACCTCTCAAACTTTTGTGATTGTTTAAACCACTTGATTTATTCTTGATATGACCCTGTTGTTGAGGGTGTGCCAAGATCTGTCAGTGTTCCAACAGGAGGAATCTTATTTAGCATCAAGTTTCAGGTTGATTAGAAGCCAGACCCTCAGGTGGCAGCTTTAAAAGTATGCAAATTTATACAGTTTGTGGAGCTGTAATCATAATCTCTGCTGACCTACAGGCCAGGAGGTCAGGAGATGTCCCCTGGGTGGCAGCTGTAAAAAGTAGATGAATGTATAAGCTCCTTTCTTGGAGGTCTCGTTGAGCTGCAGTGAGGTCAAAGAGGTGTACAAGGATGATGTGTGTTGTCTCTTTGCCCATGTTCCCTGAGAGGGCCTTCTTCACCTCTAGATGTGTGGGAAACCTAAAGCCTGTCCCTCAAGCTGAAGATTGAGATTAATATGCCTTTATCAAAGTAATATGAAGTTGTGTTTTAGTCTGCTGTCCTTGCAGCGCCCTGGGAGTAGTGGCTTGATAAGAACTGTCTTTCTAATAGTTACATTCCCATGGAGCTCAGGAATGCCAGCCCTTTGGCCACCAGGGCCATACTATCAAGGGGTGTCCCCTGTGTGGATTATGCACACTTGCTAGCTTTGGCTAGGCAGCTGGAAAGTATAGTCATCAGGGCATTTTGACTGGTTTTGGAAATGTGGTGGGATTATGCCATGACTGCTCACTCTGCTTGTCTTAGTAAGGTACCAGGAGGATAGCACATCCAAGCTTGCTCACCTGTACTAGCCAGGGTGCTGGAGAGTGCAAAAACAGTGTCTACCAGTGCCTCTGTTTCCACCAGTTCAACTCTCCCCTGCACCTCCAACAATGCTTTTAAGGTAGCTAATAAATCTTCACATAGACTCTAGATACTTTGAAAGCTGCTTGTCTTTTCACTTGGTTTTCAGGGTGAAATGGGACTGCACATGAATTTCTTAAAAGAGGAATCTCAGTTTCCTGTAGCACTTTGGGGCCAGAGGGTCTAGCCCACCCTCTATACCAAGCTAGTCCAGGGCTGGCTGCCCCATAGTATGGTGACTCATATCCTTTGATTTATTTTATTTAGTCTTGCATTTTCATCTCTTTATTATAACATTCTTGTTCTTTTCATTTCTCTTAGCATTCCTTAACTGAGCCCTCATTAAAATCTTCCCCCACTCCTCTCTTATTCATCCCCCTTGTCTAACATGAATTTTGTTTGTTGTCCTCTACATCTCTCAAGACTTATATTAAGAAAAATGCCAGTGATGTGTCTGTGTCATAGAAAGCAAAGACTATTAAGTTTTGAAGTAAAATTAGAATAAAGAATTTTTGCTGTCAGTTTCTAATGCTCTTGAAGTGGGAGTGTCTCCTTCAATACCTTTATAATAAACTCTCTTTATATCTTGTATAAGAAAATACATTGCTTGTTCATAATCTAGTCTTAGATTTTACAAGTTACAAAGATGTCATTGAGAGTTCCTATATATACCTTTCACTCAGTTTTACATCTTACATTAGTGTGTTACATTGGTCACAACTAAGAAACCAACACTGATACATTACTACTAACCCAACTTTGAACTTCATTTGAATTGCACTGATTTATCCACTAATTTCTATTCCAGGATCCTATCCAGGATACCACATTACACTTGGTCTTCATTTTCTTAGTTTATTCTTGGCTGTGACTTTTTTAATTTTTGGTGGCCTTGAGGGTTTCGAAGTGTACTGGTTGAGTATTTTTGTAGAATGTTCCTCTATTAGGATTTGTCTGGTGATTTCCTCATGTTTAGACTGGAGTTGTAGGTTTGAGGGAAGATCATAGTGGAGAAGTGTCTCACCCCATTTTTTAGGGGTACCTGATATCGACATGACTTATCACTGTGAATGTTGACCTCGATCACCTAGCCAAAGGAATGTTTGCCAGACTTCTCCCATGGAAAATTACTTCCCACCTTTCCCATACTCTATTGTTTGACAGCAAGTCACCAAATGCAGGTCACACTCAGGGTGGAAGGTAAGGGAGGGAATTAAGTTCCTTCTCCTGAAGGGACTCATCTGTTTTTTTCATTCTACTTTCCTCTCAGATACCAGCATCTAATAAAAATAAAACTCTTTCTTATTCAAGAATACTAATTTTAAAATTTGTGTAAGTACTAGAATGGAAACAGTGTGTTTTCTGCATTTCTAGTGTAAATGTACATTTCAACTATGTCACAGTTAAACAGGTTTTTATTGGCTGGCTTGGGGACTTAATCACCATTTATCTTTTTTTTTTTCCTAATGGGAAAATGCATTTTAAGACTTACATGACTCACCAAAATACTTCAGAAACAAAGAACACCTGCCTGTGGGAGGATTATGAAGTATAGAAAGAAATACATGTCTCCTTCTTTTTTTCCGCATGAAATCTAAACCCGTGCTCCCAGCTCTTAAGACACTTCATTTTAGACCCTAAGTTGCATCCCATTGCATTTGCTCCTAATCAGCTTGTGCTGCTATGCCTAGTTCAAAATTAAAATATTGGGGCAATTCAACCCTTCAATTTCCTCTAGCAGTCATTTTTGGTACTTGTATCCATTAGCACTAATCTGCTCCTTCCCCAACTTACTTTTAAACTTTAAATTCCATAGTATTTTTCTAAAATTTGTTTAAAAGCCCATTTTTGTTGATTTCCAAGCAGTCCGGACATCTCTATGCCTTTGAAACTTAGGTTTTTGAAAGCCACGCTTATCTTGCTCATGGTCCTCAGAAGAGGTGCTGGTTATTTGTCTGGGAAACCTTTCTCCTAGTATATTTATCAAGTGCCTGTTAGTATGGCAGACACTGTGTTAGACTCTGGCACAGAGTATATACATGGAAGATTGGTAGACTATCATACATCATAAAGTGTCCTATACAAGATCTCTCTTTAATTCTCTATTCTGTTACTAGACTGCTCATTCCAAAATGAAAAATTAGTCATGCCACTCTTTTTATATAAGAGGCTTTAAGAATCCCTATAATTTTAGGGGAAAAATACATCTTCTTAGCTTATCCCATAAGAATTGTGATACCAGGAAGCAGTCTTTTAAACTCTCAGGATCTCATTTGTCAGTCTGCATTTTTTCAAATGTGTCATGAGGTCTTAAAAAGACAATGGCGTTTGGGCGCCTGGGTGGCTCAGTGGGTTAAAGCCGCTGCCTTCAGCTCAGGTCATGATCCCAGGGTCCTGGGATCGAGGCCCACATCGGGCTCTCTGCTCGGCAGGGAGCCTGCTTCCTCCTCTCTCCTCTCTCTCTGCCTGCCTCTCTGCCTACTTGTAATCTCTCTCTCTGTGTCAAATGAATAAATAAAAAAAATCTTTAAAAAAAAAAAAAAAAAAGATAATGGCGTTTGAAAAACAGGCTAGGAATTCATTTTATTTCCTCTTGGTTGTAAACATTTTCTTTTTCTTTCTTTTTTAAAGATTTTTTATTTATTTATTTGAGAGAGAGAGAGAGAGAAAGAGCATGAGTGGGGGGAAAGACCGAGGGAGAGGGAGAAGCAGGCTCCCCACTGAACAGGGAGCCCAATGCGATGGGGGTGGGGAGCTTGATCACAGGACCCTGGGGCTTGAAGGTAACTGCTTAACAAATGGAGCCACTAGGCAACCCTATTTTCCTTTCTTTTTCTTTTTCTTTTTTTTTTTTTTTACTCTTAAAAAACCATACATTCTTCTCTTCATTTAAATGGAAGCCCAGAGAATGGACAAGAGTTAGGAAAATGGGTTTTGTAGTGCGGCAAAGGTGTAGTCCAGATGTTTGGAGAAGAGAGGAGATTTCCCCACATCTGGGGGATGGTGAAGTGAAGGGTGTCCTGGTGCATAGGAGGGGTTGCTGGCCAAAAAGAGCAAATTGCTCTTCTGCACTAATTTGAAATGACTGGAAGTGAACCCTATAATCTTCTCAGAATTATGGTTGATACTTAAGTGAAAATCTTTAATTTGGTAGTTTTCTGGGTGGATTCCAGAGAAAGGTTCTAGTACATATACCATTGGTTTATTCATCATGATAGCTGTCTCCATAGCATTCAGTTACTTCAGTAATATAAGGTTAAGTTAATTTTTTTTCAAACGAAGTTCTTATTAGTAAACAGAAATACAAGAGAGGATTTTAAGTATGGATAACCACCCTATCTGAGTCTACTCAGGCTGCTATAACAAAACACCACAGACTGGTGGTAACAAATATTCCCTCCATACCATAGCACAAGTGGAATCCTTAATTTGGTTAATATTTAACCACTGATTTTCCTGGCTGACCATAGGGAATAGCTGGGTCTACTTTATTTTTCAACTCTATCTTTTCTAGGTCAAATAAGTTGAATCAAAATATTTAATATTTACTCTGTTTTACTCTGTACATCTCTCCTGAGTCCATGTACTTCTCTAAAGTTAGATTGTTAAAAAATAAATAAGTAAATAAAAACATACTCCAGGTAGACCCTAACAAAGTCTGTTTTCCATCCTCATCTGATATGAATCTTTGGGGCACATGTTAACATTAATGCATATTGTGATATGCCTTCTAATTTGGAGCCTACAGGATAAGCTCAGTACCTACTGGTAAGTGTGTGGGCTTTCTGCAGAGTGGAGAGGTTATCCTGTCCCCCATGATAGCTGCCATAGAAAAAGATAGGACCTTAAGTGAGAGGTTCAAAGAGGTTCAAAATCAGACTTTTGACTAAGAGCCTTAGATAGATAGGCAAAAGAGTCAGACTTCTTTCTATTTGCTTAGATGTACGGACTAAAGGAAGTCAGGTGAAGAGAGGATGACCTATTCAAAATAAAGATGACCAAGCTGGAGGTGAAGGGTCTCATGAATGAGGATTTGAAGTGCAGACTTGAAGAAAATGAAATAAACCTTTCGGATCCTTTGGCGAAAAGCATCCCAGAAAGCATGAATGACATCTGCAAAGACCCTGGGCAGTTTCCTTCAAGGTGTATTTGAGGTGTCATAAGGAAAGCAGAGTAGATGCAGAGGAGAAAGTAATGGATGAATAGGAGTCAGATTATGCAGTCATATTATGCTTTGCATGCCAAGGTGAATTTTTTCTTTTTCTATGGTGAAAAATGAGAAGATGTCAGATGAAAATAAGCCAGGGCCAGTGTCATGACTATGTGACCAGTGCAGGTGCACAGGCCTCTATGCTTAGAAGAGTCTCACACTTTAATGCATTGCATTTGCCAACATTGACTCTTTGAATCTGTGTTTTTTAAGTAAATTCTGATAGGACTATGAAGCACATACCAAAGGCTTGGAGCCTCAGCTCACAAGTGGTACTGTTTGCACCTCCCTGCTTCGTTTGGATGGATTCTCTGCTACGTATTCCCCACCTTCTGGTGCTCTAGCCCTGCCTGATCTCCCCCTCCACACTCTCCCCTGTGTTCCACCACCATTGTCCTCCACCTTTAGTGGAGCCCTGGGCACAGAAGTGGGGAGGATCGGGACCAGGTATGTGCTCCATGGCATTTCAGGGTGAGGCAAGGTGGTAGCTTTCCTCTTCTTGGGCTGGCAGACCCAGGAGCCTTCAGCAGGGGTCTCATCCATCCAGGATCTAGGTACTGAGCATGTCTCAGTGTGAAGGCTGCAATCTCTTGAGGATCGTTTGTCCACTATTGGTTGAAGCAGAGGCTCATGGGAAAGGAGATTGGCTTCCTTGCCCCTTGCCAGGGTCATTTTGTATTGTGCTCTACAAATTATGTCACCGACCCTGATTGAGCAGATGAATAACATGATCCAGCTTGCTTATTGGAAGGATCTCTCAGACTGCTCTGTTGACTGTAGGACAGTAGGGAACAAACAGGAGGACAAGTAGGGAGGCAAGAATCCAGGGTGGAGAGAATTGTGAATCAGATGAGAGTGGCATCAAGAAAGATGGTAAAAAATGGTCAAAAAAAAGTACATTTTGAACAAAGAGTCAAAAAGTATTTTCTGGCAGATGAGACATAGGGCCTAAGTGAAAGAATTGGCTAAGGATGACTCTACATTTTTTTTTCTTTTGGTTTGAGAAACAAAAGGAAAGAGTTGCCATTAACCGGAATGAGGAAGGAGGAACAGATTTTGAGGGGTGAAGGAGGATGTGAAGTGTAATTTCAGACTATTTAAACTTGAGATGTCCACTAGGCATACGAGTACAGACGTTGAAAAAGCTGTCTGGTGTATTCTGGGGTTCAGGGCATATCCAGCCTGGAGAAATAAATACGGAGTTATCACCATATAGATGGTGTTTTAAAACAGAAGATTTCATGAAATTATCGAGGGAGCAAGAGTACACAGAGAAAGATTTGAGGACTGAGCCTATTTAAAGATAGAGGAAATGAGAAAGAATTAGCAAAGGACCCAGAATTAGCAGAGAAGCAGGATTTGAGACGGAAAAAACCAAATGTGTGGTACAGTGAAAGCCAAGTGAAGAACATATTTCAGTGAACAGGGAGCCGGTGGTCAGCTAGGTCAATGATGCTGAAGGTCCAGAGTAAGATGAGAAGTGGGACGTTTAAGAAAGTAGAGATCGATGGTGTGCACTTAGGACAATTTCACTGGGGCTTTTCAGGGTATATCTGAGTGTATACAAGAGGGTAGAAGAGGAATTGAAGAAAGCCAGCTTAGGCAACTCTAGAGGAACTTTGTGTGAAAGACTGTAGGGGGAATTTGTGGTGGCTAAAAGGGCATTGGCAAAAGAAGTTTTGGTGGGTTTCCGTATATGTGTACGTTTACTTGTTTTTTTGTTTCACATTGTTTTTTAACTAGTGGATAAATAACAGCATGTTTGTCTGCTGATTGGGGTATTCCCACAGAGGGAAAATCCATAGTCCTTGAAATTAAGTGTGAATTGTGCTTTTGAGAAGTGAGAGGGGTTGGGAGCAAGTGGGGTCTCCTTGTACAGGCAGGAGGCAGAGTATGTGGGTATAAATGTTGGTCAGGGGGCAGGAGGTACTGAGAGCTTTGCACGTTCTTATTGTTTCATTTTGCTCACCGAAATGGGAAGCATCCACAGAGAGTAAGGGGAAAGAGGTATTTAAAATTTGAGAAGAGGGGCACCTGGGTGGCTCAGTTGGTTAAGTGTCTGTCTTAAGCTTTGGGTCATGATTTCTTGGTCCTGGGATCCAGCCTTGCATCTGGCTCCCTGCTCAGGGAGGGTCTGCTTCTCCTCCCCCGTCTGGCCCTCAACCGGCTCCCGGCTCCTCCTCTCTCTTACTTTCAAATAAATAAAACCTTTTTTAAAAAAGTTCGAGAAGAGAAAATAAGAAAAGAAATAATCATTTAAAAGAGTAGAAGAGAAAAGGGATGAGGAAGGCATGGTGTGATGTTGAATGTCCTGGGGTCCACTGCAGGCTTCCCGCGATGGATTTACAAGAAGCTCAGTCAGCGTGGCTGCACCTTTCCTCTGGCCATGGCCAGTTGCAGGGGTTCAGACCCACAGTCAGGGGAGGGTGGGTTTTAAACAGGTTTGGTGCTTTGTCAAGTAGGAGGGATGAGAGGGGTGAAGATGTGTTCGAAGCAGGGCTAATTGTGGCTGACCATGGAAGTTCAGCAATATAAGGAAAAAGGTGAGGGCCAGATTGATTAAAGGACATGAAAATGAAGTGGGATTGAATCCAAGGGTACTTGAGGGAGTGAATTAACCATTTAGGAGTGATTAATCACAGTAGAATACTTGCGATGGAGATGATGCTTGCAATTGGATAATGCCACGGTTTAGATTACTACAGTGGAAGTGAACCTCTGAGACAAAATGGAAGACAAGATCATCAAAGGAGATTTCAGTTCTGATAGGCCAGGAAACTATATCAAAATCCAACTGATTCTGATGCAAGGACAACGTGTTGAGGAAATCTCATTTTAGGGAGAGTGAAAAAATTGAACATAAAATTTTAGAGTTAAACCAGAAAACATGAGGGGGTGGAAGAAACATGAAGAATATTAACAGAATATTGTGTATTTAGTGTTTGAATGACCTGGACACAGTATCAGTTTACCGATATCATTTAATTTCTTCCTGGCAACAACTGTGGATACTAGAGACTGTTGTCATCCCTCTTTTACAGATGATGAACATGAGAGCCAGGGAGGTTAAATAACATGCCCAAGGACACTTCTATCTGAGTTTGAACTCTGAGTGCTTAACCATTATGTCCATCTTTCTTGACAGGTGCAGTGATTATGATAGAGCAGGTGATATTAAAATCCGCATCCTGAGATGTGAATAATAGACTTATGGGATTAGAGACTCTTGAGAACAATACTGTATACAAAGCCCAGTAATATGCATTATCTCATCTAATCCTCCTATTAATCTTGTGTATTAAGCTATTTGCCCAGATCCTGGGTCTAGTAAGTAGTGGAGACTGGATGTGAATGCTCACCCTCTGATCTCCTACTTGAACACTCCTTCTACTACCTTCCACCATCACTTTCCAGCAGTGGTCTAGACAGACTTTAAAAAGAGTCTAGACAGTGTTGTATAAATGTATTATTAAGGGAACCATTACTAGTTATTTCTTTTTTAGAACCTAACAGGGTAAGTCTCATAATTCCTATGTTTCCATGGGAACATAGTACAGAATGTGACATTCTCCCTGTTGTGGAATGTTCTTGCTTTAAATTCATGCATTCATTCAACTATAATTTATTGAGTAAATAGTCTGTGCAGGTGCTGTGCTAGGTGCAGAGTTATGGACTGAGTAAGAAACATCCCTGGTTTAAAGGAACCTTCAGTCAGCTCCTTCTAAAGGAAACTTCTAAAGGAAGCTTCAGTCTAAAGGAAACTTCAGTCAGCTCCAGGCCTTTAGAACCTTAGATATTCTGTAGGGCCTTTTCACACCTGGTGCATTTTTAAAGCACTACGTTTGACCTAGAATACACTCTATCCCCTAGGACCTGGTCACCTAAGAGATCATACCTCTCCCCAGTGGTTTGGCACACAGTAAGATCAGCTGTAGTGCCCTGGAGATGGAATCTTAGATTTGGACCTTAGGGAAATAGTACCAGAGTGTTATTCTAGAAAGGATTTTCTTACTCCAAGAGAATCCAAGTTTAAAACTAGATTTAAAAATACACCTTTTGCCTGGCATTCTAACTGGCTCAGTGGTACTGCACTGACTTTATTCATTACTTGGTCATGACCTTTGCTAGAAATCCTGGATCTCTACGTGCCACCTCAGGTTTATGGTTTCTGTGGCCCAACACCCTCCTGCCACACAGTCAAAAAAGCCAAGTAAGGCAGCGCCCCAGGCACCAATCTGCAAGAATGAGTGAGGACACATCCAGGCGTGGGGGAGAATTCCACTTTATTCAGGTTGGTGCTAAAACAGCAGGTAAGGTTTAGCACCAGATGTCTGAGGTGGCTATTTCTACAAGCAGAAATCTTGTTCACTTCTACTTCATGATGCTACTAATTTGAACGCTGGTTCAAACTGAGCCTGTGTCTAGAAGGGGGAAGGAGGGGAGGGTGTTATGTTTTGCCTCCAGATTTAGAAGACCACAACTGGTGCTCTTAATGGCAGTGTAACACGTGTTGCCTCACTTCCCTCTGGTCTTAAAACATGTGAGTCACAGTGTAATTAAAGAATTACACTCTCTGTCTCTTACACTGCAAAAGTTAAGTGAGACAAATAAGACTAAGTTTTCTTGATGAAAAAAAAAAAGAATACCGTATGTATTGGGCTTTTAAGAATTTTTTCAAGCCCCCAACTATCCTATATCCTCTTTATATCTGATGTGGTGAACCACTCCTGGTGAACCACTCCGATCACGGATTTAATCTATTCGAGCCATTTCTGGAATTATGAGGCTACACATCAAGTCTGTAACTTCTATAGCTTTAAGAGAAGGTAATTCTTGTTTTGGAGTAAGGGAGGTGGCGCCAGCTCGCGGTTCTGCCACTCCCCACCCTCCGGCGGGTACTCGGTTGCCCGCTGTTGCCAGCCCCGCCCAGCCGCCCAGCGGCGCTTGCAGCAGCCGCCAGGGGTGCTGCGCTTCCCACCGCGGGAGGAGACGGTCGAGGGCAGCCTCTGGGCCAGCCGCTCCCCCTACCTCGGCTGCTTCCAGGACGCTGAGAGCGCGTGGGGCGTACTGACCGGGCGGCGTGGGCCTGGACCACGGAGGGTACCCGGGCCGCCTCCTCACCTCCGGGAGCCGGGCGCTCCCGCCCACCTGAGAACCCCGGCTCGCTCCTTCCCCCGAGGGCGCGGGCTGGGGCTCCCCACGGACCCGCCCACTCGCCGAAGCACTCTTAGCTCGCGGTTCTGCACTCGGATCCGTGCCTTTGCGGGCCCTGCACGCCCTCTCCCTCCCCAGCTCTTCCAAGGCCTGGCACACCCACTGCCGCTGCCAGCATTCGGGGCCCTGGCGTCCGACTTAAACCCCGTCTCCCAACCGTCGCCAGCCCTAGCTGCACACCCAGCCCTTCTCCAGGTACCCGCAGATCAGAACGGAATACAAAGAGGCCTGCGCCCCCTGAGCCTTCGCTGCCGCCACACCCGCCCGTGCCCACTCTTCTTCGACCTCCGCGAGGGCTGGACGCTGGGACCCCCTCCTCTCTACGCCCTCCTGCCCCTCCCCCTGTGTCGTTAAAATCCACCCAGCGTTCCCCGAAATCCCGTGAGCTGGGGCCCTCGACCGTCCCCCTCCGACCTCTCGGCCGCCGCTCCCGGCTCCCGGGACCCGCCGGCCGCCCACCCTCACCGCAGCCCCGCGTCTCGGTCCCGGCCCCTCCTCCGGGGCCCTCCTCCTCCCTCGCCCCTCCCGAGCCGGGGTGGGAGCGGCGGCAGCTGGAAGAGAAGAGATGAGGTCATCCTCTCCCTCGGAGTCAGCTGGTGGAGGAGAGGAAGCGGGAGGAGGGAGCGCGCGCGAGGGGTGGAGAGGAATGTACAGGTCCGAGGAGCGCCGCGGCGGCCGCTGCTGCTCCTGCTGCTGGCGGCGGCGGCGGCTCGGGTGGCAGCCGCGGGGCCGGGACGGCGAGGAGCGCNTACAACAAAATTAATAGATTTGTAAATATTAACTTAGAGGCTGGGATAAATAAGTCTGGCCCCAGCAATAGCATTTCTGAGTTAAACAAGGATCTATGTTATTGCTCTTCAGTCAGCGCTCAAAGGACTTAGTCAGTGGTCATTTCCCATTAGCATCCTTGAATGGGCCACATGTTTTATGATGTCTTCCTGGGGATTTGCTTTCCTTCCTCTGCAATGAAGTACATTGGCTGGTTTTTAGCAATATCTTTAAGTAGGTCATTAAGAAAAACATTCATAGGAAGCAGAGGTCAATTCTGGGCCTTTCTGCTTCCAGTTAAATTAGACAAAGAAACAGTTCTGAAATTTATCTACTGTGCCGTGACATTTACTTTTAAGATATTCAGTACACTTTTCAAAATTACAGTTACCCACAGAAACCTAATATATTATGTCCAGGGTATACT
>LNAC01000771.1:233729-369199 GCA_002007465.1 Ailurus styani
GGGCGGCCCGGGCGGCGGCGTTGGCGGCCCGGGCGGCAGCGGGGCGGGCTCGGCGGCGCTATGCCTGCGCCTGGGCAGGGAGCAGCGGCGCTACTCATTGTGGGACTGTCTCTGGATCTTGGCCGCCGTGGCCGTGTACTTCGCGGACGTGGGCACGGACATCTGGCTCGCCGTGGACTACTACTTGCGCGGCCAGCGCTGGTGGTTCGGGCTCACGCTCTTCTTCGTGGTGCTCGGCTCGCTCTCCGTGCAAGTGTTCAGCTTCCGCTGGTTTGTGCACGATTTCAGCACCGAGGACAGCGCCACGACCGCAGCTGCCTCCAGCTGCCCGCAGCCTGGAGCCGATTGCAAGACGGTGGCCAGCAGTGGGTCTGCAGCCGCGGAAGGCGAGGCTCGTCCTTCCACGCCGCAAAGGCAAGCATCCAACGCCAGTAAGAGCAACATCGCCGCCACCAACAGCGGCAGCAACAGTAGCGGGGCCACCCGGGCCAGCGGCAAACACAGGTCTGCGTCCTGCTCCTTCTGCATTTGGCTCCTGCAGTCACTCATCCACATCTTGCAGCTCGGGCAAATCTGGAGGTACAGTATCAGGGGTGGGGAAGTGGGAGATGTGCTGCTGCTACTACATCCTCACTGCTTTGCTTTTGCACGGAAATTGTTTAGGGTTGCTCTGGTGGTAACCCTAGGCACACTCTTTCAGTTTTTTCTTTTCTTTTTCTTAAACTGGGTTTCTCATTTTTAAGATTTGTGATCACATCCTAGGGTGGGAGGGAAGTGAGAAACAAGAGACAGGCAGCAAAGTGGTTTTGACCAACCTATGCCTTCTGTGTCTCTGCTTCACTAGCTTCTCTGTGTTTATATGCTACCCCTCCCCATTTTTATGACATTGTTTCAGTGAGAAGAGGATTCCTGTCACATCTTCTAAAAATCCTTTTATATTATGTTGAATTCTGGGTGTATATTGCAATTTGGATGGTTTCTTTTGTTCCATGTTGCTAATTCTAGTTATATGGGAATTCTTACTGCTGTGAAGTACCCACCTTTTAATTCTCACTGTTGGAGCAGTACTGTGCTCCAAGTAAAAAGCTTAGTCAGTAGATGGCTTGTCTTTTTCTTGGAGAAAACCTATACCTGTATCTCTATCTATAATCCATATTTATATCTATCTCCAAATATGAGTAAGTACACTTTATGGGGCCCAGACTTACTTTTATGATGCACTTTCTGATTATCCTGCAATATTCCCATATTTTGATTTCTCATACAACTAAGAACCCTTGGAAAAGGGGTAGTGCGTCTTGCAAACTTTAATTGTACTTGGCATCTTCATTGGTTGCTCTGCTACTTGTCATCTGATCTACCAAGTCTTTTTACACAGATATCACTTCCACTTAGAAACTAGAGTACAAGGCTAAACTCGCTGGGCAGAGGGAGCTGTCATTTGAGCAGTCACCGCCTAGATTTAGGAATATAATGAAACAGTTTGCTCAGAAATATGTTTCTCCAACTTTCATATGTTTTTAATAGCTTTTTGAAGCAATATTTTATACCTACAAATATTCTTTGTATTGAAGCACTTAGATGTTAACATTCCAGAGCTTTCTGGGTTTCCAGTGACTTGATAAGTGTGTAGTCTAAATAAAATGAGAAAACTTCCTATTAAGTGCACTAATGTGGAGCTATATGCTGCTAGGCTGGTGCCCATTTTAATTTCATTTATAGTTACCTTTGTGATAAAGACATTAGAAATCATTAACTCTGCTGAGGTAACCCATGTGGAAACAACTCAGAGAATTTGTGAAATGGGACTAAATACTTCTTTTATTTGTGGTGAACAGTAGTGTTTTGTTGAGAAGAGCAAATGTGGTTATTTTGCAACCTTTCCTGGGACCACTGTTTTGTAAAGCAGGAAAAACATTGTCATAGATGGTGATCTTTCAAATTGTGAAACTTTTTTTTTCAAACAGATACTTTCTGGAAAAGGGGTATATGATATGCAGTAAGACAAATTGATGTTGGAAACCTCCATGTTTTGGACTCAAAGGACTTCGAAATATCAGTTAAATGTGATAGCTGTTATGTTCCATGAATGATTATTACAAAGACTTACATCTTGATTCTCTTATTCAAGTTTGATGAAGAACTCAAATGTTTGCGTTAATTACTGAAATTGTTTAGTGGCTAGGTACATATAATTAGTAGTTTTAATCTGATAATGTGGAAAATTAAGCTTAACATTCCATTTGTTAACTTCTGCAAACTTTATGCAGGATTTGGAAATCATATTTTCAATCACCTTTAAAATGTTTACATTTATGTCAATAATGCAAACATTTCTCAATATATTAACTGAAAAACTATCCATTGCTTCCAACAGATTGCTACTTTGTGACAAATATTATGTAAAATTCCATAAAATGAAAAAATAATTTTAATTATCATTGTTTTTACTAGACTTTCTAAACTGAACGTTTTCCCAGTGGAAAAACTACATTTAGTTATCTCAGGACATAAAATGCAGAAAGTAAGAAATAATTCAGAAAAGGAAAGGCCTAAATACATGTCAGTGAGACCATAGCCACTGGGTCAACTGGCAATATGGAAAATCTGATCAAGGAGGAGGAGGGATAGAAGGGTAAGGTTGCATGCAGAAGGAAAAGCACGGGCTGTCCAACAAATGCATTAACCAACCCAACCCTTCTAGAAACTGTGGTCGGTCACACATGACTCCTCTTTGTTAAGTATTTCTACAGTGTTTTCCTTAGAGGTTTTGAAGTATTTCCTACTAATGCATGGTTGTCTGGGAGGAAGTATTGTTGAAAATATTTTCAGAGACTTATCTATATTTTCAGAACAATATGCTTCATATGTAAGTCTGAATTATCTAATCTGACTGTTCTTGGATTCTAGTTAAGATTTTTGGAGGCCAGTGGGGTAACTTGGTGGAAGTATGATCTAAGACTCGGCCTCACTTTCTCTTTATGAAGTATGTTTAAACAAATGAACAAACAAAGTTTAACCTAATGGAAGACATGGGAAAGGGATCAGAAAGTTCATGGAATTCAGTTGCATTCTGAATTGTTTCACCTTCTCTGAGTATGGAATACTGGAATGGAACTTTGGGTAGCAGATATATCTTTGAGATAATAAGCTGGTGAAATGCAGTTCATCTCAGAGATTCATCAGACCATTATCTTAGACCATTAGGTGCCTTAAATTAGGAGCATCCCTCTGCTTCTTCTAGCTTTTCTTTTCCATGCATTATACACAAATGTTGCAGAAACACCAAGGTACTGAATGGTTCAAAGCTCAGAGGTCATTATTCATGTTTTAACATACTACTTTCTAAAATCAATAAAATAGATTTTAGCTTGCTTGGTAACTTTTTCTTGTATCTCCATGAAATTCTAGTTATTTTAGGTAAGAGCAAGATTCTAAAACCTTTCTGTAGACACAATCCTTTGAAATAACATCAAAGTGTTTTCTTGCTCAGAAATAGCTATTTGAAACATTTTGGGCAAGATTTGAATGTATTTATACATTTATTACAAATGCAACTGCTGAGAGCAATGATACATATTCATTTTAATTAAAGTTTACTAATGGGAAATTAATGGCAGCTTTTAAAGTCAAAGGAGTTGATTCTGAGAAAGAGTCATTTGAAATAATGAAGTGAACTTTTGTTACCATGTGAAGAGAGCAATTATGACTTTAAAGGAAATGTGCCTGCAAATGAAAAAGTACTTTTTGTTGTTGTTGTTCACTTCATAAGATTCCAGAAGTGACTAAGAGGGCAGTTCAACCAGTGGGAATCACAAATGCCCCATCAGAACAGTTTTTAGTTTTCACACTCATGATCAATTATGTCTAGATGCCTTTTTCCTTCAGAATTTATGACTCACTCTTAAAATTCTACCTTAATTTTTCCTGTGTATGTATGGTATGTGCATATTTGGTTGTCTTCTAAAGGCAAGTAAGCATATTGCAAACAAGTCAGTGAATCAGTGGATGGTAGAATCGAGAGTATTTTTATTCTTTTACTATTTTGGTTTTTGTTTCTGAATATCTATCATGAGGGTCCTGTAGAGAAGACCTGGTGAAAGAACATTTCTGCTTTTCTCATGCTTGATAGTCCATAAGGTCTAACATGTGTTCCTTATTCCAATAAATTGGAAAATGGCAGATTAAATGGAGTTAAACAGATCTCTCTACAGCAGGACTTCTCAGAGCCTTTAAGAAGCTAGTGCACAGTTATCAATAAATTTTTAAGTATATACTTACTAAATATTCTTGCAATGATGTGACACCTAGGGCACTTTGAGAAACATTGTTCTAAATCATTCTTAAACCTGACCAAACAAGAATAATAATAATAACAATTTTATATAGCACTTATAAAATGTATAAATATTTTTATACTCTTTATTTCATCTAAGTTTTACAGTAACCTAAGAGAAAATCATTAGTATCTCTCTATATATGAGAAAACTGGCTTAGAGAGATTCATTAACTGTCACAAAATTCCCTGTTATGTGGTACAGCTAGGAGTCAAAGCCAGGCCCACCTTACCCTAAAGTTTGTGCTATTTCTGGATCATTTAGCTTATCTCCAATGGCCAATTTGGATAATAATGACAACAATATATGAAAATTACACTTTGCATTCACCAAGCATGACAAAGTGGGAGAGGGAGCTGCCATTTCAACAGGATAGGAGATCCGTCCAATAATATACCAGTAGTCAACTGGCAGAATAGGGACTGGGTCTCCGCTTATCTGACTTTTAATGCCGGCTATACCATGTGGATATGCTGAGCTGGTTACGTTAAATCCCAGCGAGTAATGCAGCCTTGTGGTGCCAGTAATGATTAAATGGCAGAATGTATGTGAACATGTGGAAAGTGCTTTGCAAATGATAAAGAGGTTCTAGAGATCAAGAATGGGTAGGGAAATAGCATCTAAGTTATACCTTCAACTACTGAAAAAGTACTTTACTGATTCGGAGTTAGTTCTGAATTCTGATATAGGTCAGGTGGGATCGATGATCATTTTCCTGTATATTTGTGTTCCCTCTACTGCATATTAATTAATTTATTCATTCAACATATAGTGAGTCTGTACTGTATGCAAGGGACTGTGTTAGTCACTAACTACCCCAAGATGGTTAAAATACACATCATCTTTCAGGGATTCTACTGTCTGGTGAGGAAAACAAAAAGTAAACAGACAATTTCAATACCAGGAAATAAGCACTATGATAGATATAAAAATCCCAGACCATCTTAGTGATTCAGGTGAGACCCTGGAGCAGGGGATGTTTGAGTGAAGGTTGGAATGCTGAGAAAATCTGCCGTCTGAATTAAAGTAGAGTATTGGCCTCAGAGCCTTGGATACGACTTTGTACAAAGGAACAGGGTGGGGTGGGGAAAGAAGGAACAAGGCCAGTTAAGTGTGTGATTTGAATAGAGAGGAAGTGAGAGAGAGTAGCTAGAGATAAAGAGGGAGAATTCATTGGGTCTGCAATGAAAGGGATCTAGATTTTATTCTTTTTTTTTTTTAAGATTGTATTTATTTATTTGAGAGCAAGACAGAGCGAGAGCACTAGAGAGCACAAGGAGGGGGAGTGGTAAAGGAAGAGGGAGAAGTAGGCTCCCACTAAGCAGGGAGCCCAAGGCGGGCTTGATCCCAGGACCATGAGATCATGATCTGAGCTTAAGGTAGAAGCCCAACTGACTGAGCCAGCCAGGCGCCCCTAGATTTTATTCTGAAAGCAGGGAGGAATCCTCGAAGGATTATAAGGCCCATGGAGGGGAGGAGGGATTGTTAGCAAAATGTTAAAACATTGTTTTATCCAAAGGAATGGGGCAAAGTTGAGTTTCAGAGGACATGTTATCAATTCCTCTCTGATTTAGTCATATCTTTAACATTTATTAAAATTTGTTGATTTTAAAGGGATCATGTTGGAATGTAATTGGGGTGTGTAATAGGCCCAACAAGGTGGCAGAATGATTTTTCAGAAAAACAGATTGGTTGAAATTTTTCATTGATTTACCCTAAAGTAAAAAATTTCATTTTCTGCTACTTTTTGAAGAGATTTTCCTTAGGATACTGTGGTCTTCAGCTTATTGAAATTTAGGTTTCCTGGTTCTTAGAAACTTGTTCTTTCTATTTCTGTTAACACTTCACAATTTTCAGAGGACATCTATGTCTTTCTTATTTGATCCTCTTTGAGGATTTTGAGGTAGCTCTTCCATTTTGCAAATATGGAAATTGAGACCGAGAATGTTAAATGTTTTTGTCTTTAGGCCATAGAGTTCTGCATGGATTCTAGGCCAGAATTCAATATTGATGTGGGAGAAGAAAAACAACTTCAGAGGTAGTTGATGAGATTGGGGATCATTAGGGAGAAAGGAAGGCTGAGAAGTTCAGTGCTGTCTTGTAACTACTAAAGTGTTGTAATGAGGAGGAGGCATTGGACTTTTTTGTAGGGCCTTTGGGACAAGATGCAGGAAAGTTATGGGGGAGATTTTGAATCAATGTAAGGACACATTTTTTAACTAGTCAGAGGCATCCAAAGATCAACAATGATTCCTTAGAAGCAGTGAGTTCCCCGCTGTTGGAGGCTCTAAGCATAGCTTCGAAAACTAGGCAGAATTGCAGCAAAAACAACAACAACAACAACAAAAACAACTTTTAAGTATCATGCAGATGGTTGAACTAAAAGATCATCTTCTGGCCTTGAGATTATATGACAGTTTCTATCATTATATGCTGCTCCAGACATAGTGGACTAACCTTTGCTTTTTTCATGGATGAAAGTAGGAGTTTTCTTGAAACACTGCAGTTACGTTACTTTGAAACCTATTCATTGGTTTATGGACCTGGTGTCTTTGCTGAAGCATCACAAATCTATGTAATATCCTTGAGTGCTGGGCTTGGTATTTAAATCTTCGAGTTACCTAACAGATATAAATCCACATAAAACCAGACAGTCCTCTGTGCACTTACTGGGGATTCTGTATGAGTTGGAATAATTTATGCATAAATCTATGTGGTCAATATACCTATTTCACTATACTGGCAATAACTAGAGCAAAAGTTGTATTTTTTCCATTCACTTGAACTATATCCTGTTTACTTCACAAGGATTAAAAAAAAGTTATGCTTATTGCATTCTGATGGAACTGCAGACTTCCTTCATAGAGCAGTTAAAAGTAGTATCTATACAAATTGATGCTATCATTTTTGAACAATATCCACAAATCTCTGGGTCAGTAGCTTTGAAGGTCTTTGCTCAGTCACTTACAAAAAACTTCTTAATGTTTGAATATTGAAGTACACAACTTGCTGCTATTAAACATGTTCTGTATTTTACATTTCAAATAAAATTGCCTACCTATGATATGAAGTAGCACCAGTCACTGATTAACAGATAAATAGAATGATTCCCCTTTGTATGGAATCACCAGCTAGTCCAGTGACTTGCTTTAGAATTTGAATGGTGCACTAACTAGGCCTATGGAATCAAGACTTAAGGATTAGGACTTAATTGGATTTATATGCTTATGCATTATCAAATATAAGGTACAGTGTGCTGCTAGTCATGAGAAAGTGCTTATCAGGTGTAATTTTATACAATAGTTGTAATGTGTTAGTGGATGTCTGGGAAAAAGAAATTCTCTTGAATAACATAGCCTAATTCTGACCACCACCAAGTGACTTCCTTCCAACTATATGCTGGTGTCACTGGTAATTGATGGCATGGCCAGTTGGGAGGCAAGACCACAGGCAGGTCCTTGTGAAATTATTCTAGTAGTTGTGGAAGTTACATGAATAAGAATACATTCTCAGTGAATACGTATTGACCTGTGAATGAAGCCCAGGCATTATTCTCTCTTCTTTATGAGAAAGGGGCTGAACTTGTTGCTTGTTTGTTTGCTTCTTGAGTTTCTAAGGGTGCAGTGAATCAGAAAGGATGTTGTTATCTAGAAAAGATACCACCCATGGCCCCAGCGCTCGCTCTCTCTCTCTCTCTCTCTCTCTCTCTCTCTCTTTTTAGATCATTAAATTTCACAAAATACTAGTTCTCCTCTGAGAAAGATGCATCCAGAAGCCCAGCTTGACATTCCTGTTCTTGCTGATAGAAAAGTCAGCCTTCGAAAACTTTGGGATAGATTTTTCTCAGTTAATTCTTACCTACACTGGACTGAGAATATTTATGTATGGGATGATTTCTGTTTTTCTGGTGCTTCTATTTGTCTATGCACAGAAAGTTGGTAGCTTCTGCTATTACTACTACCACTCCCATCAATACCATAATTCTTATCACCGAAAAACAGTAATTACCTGTCTTGTATACATACAGAACTAATATAGATTCCTGATTGCAAAAGAAACTAAAGAAGGATTAAAATGGAAATAAGTCCATCCAGAAATTTTCTAGAAGCAATGATCTGAATGGCATCATTAGATCTTTTCCAATCCTAAGATGATGGGTCAAAATTAGAACCATCAGTGATGGTTCTTCTTTACAAAGGCAGCTGTCTTTTGGGGACATGGACTCTGTCAAGAGTTAGAAGAGATGACTTGGCTGCTTGGTAGCTCAGAGCCCATGCAGGTCACCTAAGTGCTCTGTTACCTGTGTCAGCATGATGACATGGCACAGCTCCTGGTTTCTGACAAAGTTTACATATTCTTTTGGTTTCTCCCTCTGCATCTTAATTTTCTATCTGTATGATCTGGTTGGTCAAAAAATAATATTCAAGGTTCTTTCCAGGTCCCAAATGCCGGTTTTGCTTTTCTTATTAGTTTTTTCTATTTGCCCAGTCCCCAGAGTACGTGCACCACAGTCTGTATCGTTCTTCCAAGACTATCATTATAATATTTCTCTGATTACCCAAGTCAAAGTGTGTCTATGAGGGACTTGCCAGAGTTGATAACATTCGTGTCTAACCTCTAGAAACTGGTACGATTTCATCCATGAAGAGAGAATCTTAAGCTTAGTTGTGTAATGTAACTTATTTAGTGTCATTTCTGAATTTTAGTTATAATCAAATAACACCATATTCACAAAAACCCATATCTAAGCATTTGAAGCTGATGTGGAAAGTGTTCCCATATCACTAATTCTAAGATATCTACCATGTAGACCTGGGAAGCCAAAATTACCATTTCCATTTCACGTAGTGAGGTATACACAACTGGGGTGCTATGAGTAGGAAATAAGAACAGGGTTTCACAACCTTAAAAAGAGCTATCCATAATGTCAATGAGAAGGCTGTTTTCAGAGCTAGGTTTGCTTTAAAATTAAAAGCCTGTCCTGGGTTACTCTGTCACTGATTTAGTATGCTACAAATTGAATTTAAGCTCTATGCAGAGACTGTCTCCAGGCCTGTACTTATTAAGGAATAGGGATATGTTACTTTCTGCTAGAACAAGAGAGCAGCACATTAACCTTTACTGGATAGGAATTGCCTGGATCTCTAGGGTGTTAGACATCTGTCATGAAGCTGAACAGTTTTCAACCCCATGACGACATTTCAGATATTTAATTTTTTAAAAAAGTCTAAGCATCTATTTTAAAGTGATCTGAAGTGTGTCAAACTGTTTTTTCATCTTCATGATTCATAAGTAGGCTGTTTGAATCAGTTCTACTTCTTTTGTTTAATTTATGCACATGCCCTGTTTTCCTGTCAAGGGAATCCTTTTATATAAACAGAGCAGTGGGCAGTGTGTGGGGTGGGTGAGGATTAGTCAAACAGAAATTATGCATATATAGAAAAAGTAGGATCTACAGTGAATACGAGTCTAAAAAGACTTGGGTTGACTTTGACTTGTCTTCTCATCAAGTACATTGTACTTACACAAACGGTAACATAATAGAAACCTGGGAATCCAGGGGAGGGCCAGGAACAAACTTCCTAATAGTAAAGGTAAGTGAGACTCTAAAATCAAGGGCATCATGAAAGCAAACTGTAACACTGTGCTTTATGATATAAAACTGAAGGGACATTTGCTTCATTTATGTGCTTGTTATATAATTTCTGCCTAGTCAGATATTAAGAGTAAGGCCTCAACCTGGAGGTCTACTTCTGATCCCAGGGAGTGGAGGGCAAAAAAGCAGGGATTGCCGGTAGATTCTCACTCAATCGCTGTTGACATGTGCAAATTTAACAGTCCACCGACTAAATCATGACTTGGTCACTGCAATCAGTTGCTGAGAATAGAATGATAAAAAATAAGTGAACAGTGATAACCTTTTAATCATGGATTACACAAACATCTGCTTCAAATCATTGTAAGGAACATGTATGAAAAAGAATATGCTCTCGAAAGGTTTATTGTCTAGGAAAGGAGGCATGTCACGTTCATACCTCCAAATCTGTCTGTGACGTTTTGCTAAGAGTAGAGCTATTGGCTTGCAGCTCAAGGTGTAGGATCTACAGCCCACAGCATCCGCATGTCTCAAAAGTGTCAGGAATGCAGAATCTCAGGCTCACCGTGACCTAGTGAATCATGACCTATGGTTGAACAAGATCCCCTGGGGATTAGTATGTACACTTGACGTTTGAGAAGCAGAGGGAGAGCAATCCCTTTCAACTGAAATGGTCAGGGAAGGTTACTCAGCTGAATATTGATGGAAACTGTGGTCGGTCCAGATGTTTTCACTGGCTTTCTCATCCCCACTATGAAAGCAATGGCTGGTGCTTAGAAATGGTAACTGTGGGATCTCCTTATAGGCAGTGCTATAAAAGAAGATAGGAAATCTTCCATTGACAAAGTGAAATTTTTAATAAAATCTTTATGAAAAATCCATTACTTTACAGTTTTGCTATTCACAACTGATCTCTAGGAAATTAAATTCAGGACATTGATCACCCACCTCTTACAGTTTTGTTTGTTTTTTTTTTAAAGATTTATATATGTATTTGAGAGAGCGAGCACACACACATAGGGAGAGGGGCAGAGAGAGAATCTTCCAGAAGACTCTCTGCTGAGCACAGAGCCCATCAGGGGCCTGGATCTCACAACCCATGAGATCATGACCTGAGCTGAAACCAAGAGTTGGATGCTTAACTGGCTGAACCAGCCAGGTGCCCCTCAGTGTTTTATAAGTACTCAGTCTTACGACATTCGGTCCTTGGAATGGCGTGGACAAGGTGTAGTGAGAGAAGGAAACAGACACTAAGGAAAGCTCCGGATTCAGAGTAAGCAGACAGAGGAGAGAGAAAGGGGAGAGGAATGCAGGTTGGAAGTTCTGGCCAAGACATAATGATTGCTGTCTTTCCTCAGAGACATGAAGCTGGGCGGCTGGTGGTATTCCTTCCTATTCATAAGTTTCTGAAAAAGCGGCAACCCTCAGGGTGAGCAAAGGACATCACCCTCACTGGCTATCTGGATAGTGGAAAGGGAAGTCAGGTTCTGGGCATTTCTCACCCCCAGCTTTTAGTCTGATAGACCAAGCAGCCTCTGTAGCTGCTCTGTAGCAAGGGGAAGGAGGACCTAAGGGAAGAATAGAACGAAATGGAACTAGACTTCTGAGACTGAAAAACAAGGCCCTGGCCAGGAATTCACAGGGTATTTTTATAAAATGATATGGAAAGATTTCAGATGACCGACCCATTCCACATAGTTCAGCTCTATCCAGTGACCCCAAGACCTACAGGGCAGGCTAGGTCCTGGGAAGATTTCATGCTTTTATTTGTCATCCTACGTGACAAATACGACAGTCAACATTGTGACAAAATATGTCAGTGTCTGCATTGTAGAATAAGAAGATAGTGAGAATGTTGCCTCATTAAATGTATATTCGCATAAAGGTATTACCAGTTTCCTGAAGTCACATTCAACAAAATAGAAAAAGGATGACCTTCCCAGAAATGCTCCTTTTCAAAGTAATAGTTTTCTAATTTCCTTTTTGTACAACAGCTGGTGTTGCTATGCTGTCACTTATGTTGCTAGGGCTCCTTCCCCCATCTGTGTGCTAGAATGTGATTGTTTCCATCCGTGTTCTTAAGTGTTTCCATGGAGAGTTACTAAGTTAATTTTTCTAGGTCTGCGCTACCAGTAGGTGTGGTCACCCTGCCAGGTTCTACACCCTCATGGCTTTTCAATATGGTAGTTATGAGATGCACGTGTCTGCTAAACATTTGAAGTGTAGCTATTCCCCATTGATGTGTGTCGTAAGTGTCAAATACCCTGGGAAATGTCAAATACTCTGGGAATTTCAAGGACTTAGTATGGAAAAAAAAAAGGATGATAAACATCTCACTAATAATATCAATATTTATTACATGTTTAACTGATGACAGTTTGGATATATTGGGTTAAATACAATATATTGTTAAAATTAATTTCACCTGTTACTCTTTATACTTTATAAATGTGACCACCAGAAAATTAAAATTACATATGCAGCTTGCATTATATTTCTCTTGAGCAGAACTGCTCTAGGTAATGTTCAGAACTCAATTCTCGAGAAGTAAAAAGAAGAAAATCCTACGTGAAATGTCTCAAAATACTGAGAAAAGAATTTACTAGAAGTTACCAGAGAAAGAGCAGTGGGTTGTTTCACTGCAGAAGCAGCTTTACTTAATGGATTTAACAAATAAGATTACCTGCTGGTAAAAACTGACTCTTTGAGAGATAAAACCCCTAATGTGAATAAAGACCGTTGTTTTCCCTGCTTTCTACTTTGCTTAAGGCCAGCTGACATGCTGTGCTTATTTGGTGGTTTAATAAATAGTATTTGATCATGACAATAAGGACTAAATCTTTGTTAAGTGCTGTTGCTGCTTGCCAAGCACATTGGCTCAAATTAAACCATCCAGTCTTCTCTTCAGCCTCTCAGAGTAGGTATTACTATTGTTCTCATTTGAAATTGAGTTCACTGGGGTTCAG
Source organism: Ailurus styani (assembly GCA_002007465.1). Lineage (NCBI taxonomy): Eukaryota > Metazoa > Chordata > Mammalia > Carnivora > Ailuridae > Ailurus > Ailurus styani. The sequence goes on from LNAC01000771.1 coordinate 246,629, forward strand.
AGGAGGTAGGAGACTGGCCCAGGTGCACACAGCTACTAACTAGCAAGCAGTTGTGCTCACAATCATGACTTCAGCTTCCACATCTTGTGCTTATCCTGTGATATCTTACTATTCTTTGATTAATCCAAAAGAGTCAGTGGGAAGAGTATTTCCTGCCCTCTCAGACTGGCAACTGCTGAAACCTGCAATGGGTTCAGCTTTACCGTGTCATCCCTGAAAATTAGTTAGGACCAGTTTTGAGATTTTGCTCTGACTACCAAGAAAGAGAGAGACATACCCAAGGAGAGAGGCCAGATTTGATTCTTGATTTCTCAACTGTAAAATGGTGGGTGGGAATTACATTAGATAATTTCTGAAGTCCCTTTCCGCTCTGTAATTCTGTGAAACCTGGTACCTACATGAAGCTTATCTACTTTTTTATACACTTATTGAATACTCACGTGGGAACTAATATTCATGCTTTATTGACCAGGGCTAGATTTTTGATAAACTACTCCTGAGATTGATATTTCACACCAGACTTCAAAAACAGAGACTATGGATCAGTTTTTATCCGTAATGTGTCACTTTCATTTGATAACCTACTAGTAAAATACATGTGCTTTCCATTGGGAAATGCGTGACACTAAAGAATACTAAGTAGGCTCCAGCCTCATGTGAATAGTATGTAATTAACCTGTATTTATATCATCATTTTGCACGCAGTCATGCTTTGCATATACCAGCATTCTCCTCCACATATGTTCATGAATTATGAATTCAGCTATAAGCATGCAAGGCAGAACCCCTCTGTCAGTCACATCTCTTTCTCTGAGACCAGTGAGATTTACATCTATGTGACATGACTTCAAATTCAACTCCTAAGACCTATCTCAATAGACCAACTCTATAAAAGTCTAACATATGCAAGTGCTAGAAAATTCATTCCCTAATTCACACAATTTAGAATCTTCAGAATCAGAATTAGTTTTTATAAAGGCAATTCCAAATGCTTATTTCTAAAAAAAAAAAAATCCCCTTTACCTATTTAAAAGATGCCACCAATTCTCCCCACCCCCAACAAGTAGATATGATTGGCTTTGGAAGGGCTTGACAACTGCAGTCTGGTCCTTTTTATAGTTTTGTTTTTTGTTTTTTGTTTTTTGTTTTTTGTTTTTTGTTTTTCAGGGAGGGCGCTTTTGGAGTTGTGTGTGTGGCATTTAGTGAAAAATAGGCGGTGTTGTTTTTCCTTTTAGTTCAATAGTATCTTTGCAAAATGTAGTTTTTCCAGAGAGACTGAAGATTTCCAAATATTTTTTGATGTTCATGACATTAAATAAATTCTGATTTACTGGATTTTTTTTATCCCAAGTAATATGTTCTAAGAAACATATATATCTATATCATGGTTAGTGTTTTTCTATGCTCATATCCGATCATGTAATTATGTAGGTTAGGACCTGCTTGGAAGAGCAGAAATAATTTAATAAAGCTCAGGTGGTCTATAGTAAAAATGCCTTCATTCATTTAATAAATATTTATCAAACATTCACTGAGTGCAGGCTCTATGCCCACCAAGATTCGTGAAAGGCACTCCCTGACTTAAAGGTGTTCACTGTCCTGCAATAGAGTCTTTCATTTGTAATCATTCATACTGCAAAGGGTAACATGTCATCAACAGTGGCAGGAATAGGATTGTTTGGGGAATGGAGATGGAGGACATCTTTCCAGAAGCTTTCACATGGGAGTAAAAATTGAGTAAGACTTAAGAGAGTTCCAAGAAGAATGAAAAGAAGGGACAAAGATATTTCATGATGTGTTCTGTAAAGGGATGAAATGGGAAGTGTGAGGAAAAGACTAACAACAGATGAGCTTCCAGTTTCTGGCCAAACTAACCAGGGCCTCCTTGCTTTCCTGAGGAATCTGGACTTAATTCTGTTGGGGTGTGGAAGCTCAGGGAACACACTCAGGGATGTCTTTTCAAATGGTTACCTTTTATAAAATAGCATAAATATTAGAAATATTGGGGAAGGAAGTCTCCTATACTCTTCAGAGGCAGGGAAAAATATGAATGAGGGTAGACTTGAAACTTATTTGGAACTTGAAAATACTCTATAATGAGGGAATGCAATGAAAGCACTTAAGTGGGCTTGGACAGTTCTCACTGAAGATTCTGATAGTACTGGTAAGAACTCCATTTAATGAGCTATTGGAAAAAGCATAAACATAAACAGAATTGGGAGCATGTTAAATAAAGATGCTCTGTAAATGCAGACTGGGCAATTAAAAAAGATTTATCAGAGAAAAGCTAAATACAGTATAGTGGATAATTAATGGGCCTTTGACAACTCAGTAATAAGTACCCTGAACTTTTAAAATAGCACATTAACATCTGTGCATGTTGGAAGGAGGGTTTGCATTTACAGTCAACACCAGTTAGCTGGGAAATTTCCCCACAGAAGTTAATTAGTGATTCCCTGTAAAGGATCCTGCTGGTTAACCTCCAGAGCCAAAGATGACCCACCGCTATTCATTCGTGGCTTTCTTATTGAGCCTAAAAGGAGTTTGGTTATAAATTCCCCACTCCTTTTCCTCAGCTCCCTTGGCTTTAGACACTATGTCAGCTTTTAGTAGGATTTACCTTGCTTAGTTTAGGAAACAAACTTCTGTTCTCTTTGTAGGTAGGGGAACTCCACCTGGAAAAAGCCTCTGTAGGTGAGGGAGCATCTCCTGAATGGACTAGGCCATTCATTCTTCATTAGGATATGGTGAATACTCCACCTTTGTTACTTCACTCAGTGAAGATTCCTCGGAGGAAGGTACTTTTGAGACCCAACTGACTTCTTTTATTTTGGTATATCTTAACACATCTAAGCAACTTTCTAATTTTTATTTTTTAGTTAATAGACTTTTTTTCAAACAGTTTTGGGTTTATAAAAAAAAATTGAATGGGAAGTACAGAGTTCTTGGTACTTCCCCTCACCACCATTTTTCCTGACACTGACACTATATATTTATATGGTGCATTTGATACAATTTGTATACAATGCATTGCATTATCATTAGCTAAGGTCTATACTTTACATTAGAGTTTACCTTTTATCTAGTAAATTCTATAGGTTTGGACAAATGTATAATGGCATCTGTCTGCCATTACAGTAGGAAACAGAACAGTTTCACAGTCCTAAAAATCCCCTGTGCTCCACCTATTCATCCCTCCCTACACCCAGTCCCTGGCAACCACTGACCTTTTTACTCTATCCTTGGTTCTGCCTTTTCCAGAATATCCTGTATTTGGAATCATGTAGTACGTTCCCTTTTCAGACTGGGTTCTTTCACTTACAATATACATTTAGGGTTCTTCCCTCTGTTTCTGTGACTTGACAGCTTCTATCTTTCCAGCACCGAGTAATACTGAAGTGGACGTACCACAATTATTTATTCACCTACTAAAGGACATCTTGATTGCTTCCGCGTTTTGACAATTATGAATAAAGCTGCTGTAGACATTTGTGTGCAGGTTTTGGTGTAGATGTGTTTTCACCTCATTTGGGTAAATACCAAGGAGCACAATTGCTGGATGTCATGGGAAGAGTATGTTTAGTTTTATAAGAAACTGCCAAACCGGGCGCCTGGGTGGCTCAGTGGGTTAAAGCCGCTGCCTTCGGCTGAGGTCATGGTCCCAGGGTCCTGGGATCGAGGCCCACATCGGGCTCTCTGCTCAGCGGGGAGCCTGCTTCCTCCTCTCTCCTCTCTCTCTGCCTGCCTCTCTGCCTACTTGTAATCTCTCTCTCTGTGTCAAATGAATAAATAAAATNTGGGATCGAGGCCCACATCGGGCTCTCTGCTCAGCGGGGAGCCTGCTTCCTCCTCTCTCCTCTCTCTCTGCCTGCCTCTCTGCCTACTTGTAATCTCTCTCTCTGTGTCAAATGAATAAAAAAAAAAAAAAGAAAAGAAACTGCCAAACCATTTTCTAAGTGGTTGTATCATTTTACATTCCCACACTTAACAATTTTTGGGTACCTACCATGTGCCAAATGCCTCTCATTTGAGGGTACAAAGTAAGTGAGCCAGGACACAAAATGTTATTCTAAAAAGAGTGAAGATACCATGCACTTGTTCAGATTATAAATAAACTAAAATGTTGGAGTGGTTTGGTGATTAGGATCTTTGCTTTATAGTATGTACCACATAATAATTCTTAAATGAGAAATGGCTACTGTAATAAAAATCTAAATTATAGTAAGATACAACAGTTAATCCAATAATGCACTTAAGTAGTTTTATAAAATTATTCTGATGAGACATTGAGATATTGGGTTCTGCTACCAACTCTCTGGTTTCACAGGACTGAGAGAAAAACTGTTGGAAAAACACTTTTTTTTCAATGTACCCTTAGGATTAGTGATTTCCATGGATTTAAAAACTTCTCAGTAATTATTTCTTGAAAATTGTAACTATGAGGTAAATGCTTTCTGTTTTTCAGGGAAAAAATGCACTGCACACGTGCCATGCACACACACCCCTTCTGAAATACTTGGGAGTTCTGCCAAAGACTTGAACAATTACCCTGGGGTAGCAGCAGCTGATTCATTTACCCCTGCTCAGTTTGCCTTTTGCCTCCAATGGAGTTGAATGGAAATTGTACACAAACGCATGGTGAAAAATTGTTCTCTCTACCTTTTAAAAGGCCTCGTCAGGATCTTCATTTGAATAGTGATTGTATTGGCTAAGATTGAGCGGAATTATTTTTGTAATTCTTTTTTATAGTTTTATTTACTTTTTTATTTTTGTAATTCTTTAAAGCAGAAAATGAATTGAAATTTTTGTTGTCCTCTGTTCAACTAAAGCAGCAAATAAGATCAACATGTTAATCCTTTTTAGCCTAAATTATACAATCAGATAATTTTCTTTTTTCCTCTGTACTATGTAAAAATAGCCTGGATATTAGTGACAAATGTCTTTGCATTATGCCTAAATATTCATTTCAATATGGGTTCTTAAATTTGTCTCCATATCTCCACCTTTTTGGGTTTTAAAATTATATACAAATTTTGCGAAAATGATAATCTTACGTGATATGTAAAGACAATTCTAGCAAGACTATCTGGCTGAAAAGGACACTAAAACTTTACTAATAAGTTCATTAAACAGCATCAGTCATTCTATCTGTTGAGAACTCTTAGCTTTGAAAAGAATTGAGATGTTTGCTTCTCTGTTTCAAGTATAAATGTAAACCTGTTGATTAGAATGGGATAATTTGTGAGTGGGCAGTGTGTGGGCACATTTCTATTATTTATTTATTTATTTATTTATTTATTTATTTATGTAATTAACAGAGAAATGCTGAAGAATCACTTTTTCCTGTGCTTGAAAGGAAGAACAAAATTTTAATCTGATATAGACATGNCTATTATTTATTTATTTATTTATTTATTTATTTATTTATTTATTTATTTATGTAATTAACAGAGAAATGGTGAAGAATCACTTTTTCCTGTGCTTGAAAGGAAGAACAAAATTTTAATCTGATATAGACATGAAAGCCCTGAAATCTACCAAATTAGGAATAAGGAGAAGATACAAAACAACAGAAAAAGAAATGGGGTTCACATGAACTCTAGTCTAAATGCTTTGACTTGCAGCAAAGTGCTGTCTTTCTTTTTTCCTCTGTAGAAGAAATAATTAATCCTGCAGTCCCCTGAGGCTTTTCCTGTAGTCACATGGGAGCCTCCTAGGGAAGTAATAGCAAGATGAGCTAGAAGGATGGCAGAAGCCAGGAGAGGCAGGTTGTGAATCAGGTGTGTGTAAAAATGCCTCGTGAACTCACTTGGGCCCAATATTTATATACTGGCTTGCGCTTCAGTGATCTCTCCGGCTATTGGTTTGCAACCCTCCCGAGCTTCCCAGGTGAAATTAGGAATTAGTCCTTGCAACATGAGGAGCAGGGAGAGATGGGGAAAAAAGAGGCAGACGACGTCAGATAGGCAGGTGACAGTTTTAATGAGCAGAGCGAGCTTGAATTTGTGAGGCTTGTCTTGGGGCTGCTGCAAGATAAGTCCTTGCACCAGTTGCCAAATCTTAAAAGTTTATATAGAAGCCTTAACCCGGTTCAGTTAAGTATAGTGTGAAGGCATTCTCCACACCACATCATTATCTCAAGACTATGTCCTTGGAGCAGCCTCTGGAAGCCAGAAAGGCAGGTGGAACCCACATTCCAAGGAAAGGGACTGGGGTAAGTGGTCTCCCTTGGGCCCAGCTCACAGGTCAGTGGGTGGTCATGTCTTTTCCATGACCTTCCCCAATACTTGCTTATTTCAGAATATAGTTATTCCAAAATTGATGCTTGGTTTTATCATCCTCACACTAGTTAGTTTCATTTATAAGTTCTGGCCGTTTCTGGAATGTTCACTTTGTGAGAGCAGAAACTGATTTGTTTTCTGCAGCATCCTCAGCATATAGTTTGGTGCCTGGCACATTGTCATTTAATGTATATTTGTTGATTTGATGAATAAAATGAAAATTAGCAAATTCTTAGAGGATTTTATTTTTACTCCAATGAAAGACAAGTATACTCCTTTATTTCTGTTTGTTCTGTTTTACTTGTGAATTTAATCCATGGATTATAAAAGTGTACAATGCCCAAATATCCCCTTTTAGCATGCCTGGTGCCCTCCCTAGCAACTTTTGCAGTTGACCCCAGGCCACTGGATGGAAGGATATAATTTCTTCTGCAGAGTCAGGACTGACTTTGACCCCTGAGTGTAGGCATCAGTCCAAGAGCTTCTGGGCTGTAAAGACACTGCATGGTTAAGTTTGTCTGTGGGTTCTCTTTGAGAACATCTGAAGAATGGCTATCCATTGAGAAAACCTTGTGTTTTCCATCCCAGACCCAAGATGAGCCTGCCCTTAAAAAAGTTGAAGGTTGGGTCCTGCTGATTATGCTGCCCCTTTCCAGAAAACATCCTCAGAAACTTGTCTTTGTATAATAGATTCCTTCAGTGTGTGTCCCACGGGAGAGATCTCCTGGGGCTTCCTAGTGACGGCCACAGTTTAGGACCCCATGTCCTCCCATTCTTAATTTGTCTTGTGGAGTAAGAGTGAGCAAGAGATACAATTTGCACTATTTCCTTAGACCCTAGCCTACATTTTACACTTAACAATTCTGATTGAACAAAAACAAATGGCAAGGGTAGTTATAGTATCACATCATTTTTACCTGCTTGCCTGTCACTGTAAAGTCCATTTATTTATAGCAATCTCTTGGAGTCTACTTGTTTTTGCCACTCTGTGGAAAACCAGATGCATAATTGTGTTTTATCTGTGCCCTGTCATCCCTCCCCCTCGCCCTTCCCAGTAATATCATCCTAACTTGGAGATGGTTCTCAAATGCTTCCCCTGACTTAACTCCTGCTCAGCTTGTAAGGCTGGGTCCACTTTCCCACACTGACCAACAAGGCTTTCTCTAAATGTGATCACTTCTCCAGTGCAGCTTGGTTATGTACTTGCTGTCACTGCCTGTCCCATCACTGTCCTGCCTCCTTAGCATTTCTTGTGATGTGAGCACAAGCTACATCTGCCTTCCTTTCCCCAGCCTCTTGTTCCTGCAGAGTATACTACATACCTCCCCAAGGCAGGGCAAAAGTGAGCTAAGTGGCCCTCCTCTGGACTTGTTTTACAGTTTGGTTCTGAACCCCAAGACAGCTACTTGACTTAAAGCCCACTGCTGTTAATGACATTGACAGTGTAGTAGTGGCCACAATATGGTGTCTCCTTGTTCTAGTCTGGTTTAGCTTTTATCTTTTTCAAAGCATTCTCACAAACATTTAAAGCTAAATGTACTTTTTAAAAGACTTTATTTATTTGAGAGAATGAGCAAGATAGAGAGCATGAGGGGCAGAGGGAGAGGGAGAAGCAGATCCCCAGTTGAGCCCAATGGTGAGGGGGAGGCTGGATCCCAGGACTCTGAGATCATGACCTAAGCCCAAGATAGATGCTTGACCAACTGAGCCTCTCAGGCTAAGTGTATCTTTATGACAATTTATTCTATCACATCAGAATAAGTGTTGAAACTTTTTTTTAAGATTATATTTATTTATTTGACACAGAGAGAGACAACGAGAGAGGGAACACAAGCAGAAGGAGTGGGAGAGGGAGAAACTCCTGCCAAGCAGGGAGCCTGATGTGGGCTTTGATCCCAGAACCCTGGGGTCATGACCTGAGCCGAAGGCAGATGCGTAATGACTGAGCCACCCAGATGCCCTGGTGTTGAAACTCTTTAGAAGACTTTTCAGCATCTGGATAACATGGAAATTTAACTATGGTTTTACTGTTTTCTTCTCAGAGACATAGACACTATCCAACTTATTTGCATTATCCTTATTTTTTAACTGGAAAGCTACATTGAAGTTTCTATATTATAAGAACACCATCATTTTCTTCAATAATAATTAATCTGTCCATGGCTAAAATAGTACAGTCAAGAATTCATTAGAAGTACTTATTAAGGTCTTACCAAGTGTTAGCCATTCATGGCAATACCTCTCTGCTAATTCCATGAAGATTCTTTTCACTCATCAACTATAAGTCTTAAGCATGAAGCCATTTTCCTGGAAAATGGTGTTGATAGGAAGAAATATTGGATGTCATCCAATAAAGAAATCCAATTTAACAGGTGTTTTTCAGATGGCTACAGATTATGTATGGAAACTATAAGAACTACTATTTGCCTACCAATATTAATTTGCTGGTTTTCATTTCTTTACAAGTAAATCGGTATACCCAATAATATGGTAAAATATCCTCCTACACACACACATACACACAAACACATACACACAAACACACCAAACCTATCAAAATACATGTGACACACTGGATAAATATCTTTGCAATGTATATTACATATTACTGACAGAGGGCCATTTCCTCTAACATAAAAATTCTCATCAATCAATAAGAAGAAATAGGCCCGATGCCGCTCGGCCCGCTCCTCCAGAAAGCGCCCCACAAACACCGAGCCTGCCCTGTAAAAATCTGCGGGTATTTCCGCCCAATTCTCACGAGCGTTCTGCCCAAATCGATATCGATTTGGGCAGAACGCTCGTGAGAATTGGGCGACAAAGCACGGAAAACTCCATCCCGGCGNCACACAAACACATACACACAAACACACCAAACCTATCAAAATACATGTGACACACTGGATAAATATCTTTGCAATGTATATTACATATTACTGACAGAGGGCCATTTCCTCTAACATAAAAATTCTCATCAATCAATAAGAAGAAATAGGCCATTAACTACTTAAAACTGGACAAAGAACATGTGTAGATGGTTCACAGAAGGGAAATGTTTTTAGCACACAAAAAGATGAACTTTACTTACAATGACAAAAATTCATCTTTATTTTCAAGCTCTGTCTACATTCGCTCCGTGTATAAAATCTGCCCTGTGTCTCTTGAAAGCAAGTGCAGGGGTTTGTGTTATGGCACAGGTTGCACATCCATGAAGCAGAACCTGAAGTTAAGAGTCTTTTTATCCCTTTATTTATGCAACAGATATCATAGACTGGGTCACCAAGCACCCACTCCAGCTCCCTTCTTACTGTGTCTTATTTGATGGAAACTGGAAAGCTTAAAAAAAAATTAAAAAGAAGGAAGGAAAGAAAGAGGGAGGAAGACAAATTTTTATGATCTTTCATGAAACTAGAGAACCCAGGTTCTGGCAAAAAGTTGCATTCATGGTAATTTGGAATGATGAAGCAAGCAACTTAAGGTGCAGGCTATGTGCTGGGAAGTGTTTTGTTCTTCTGGGGAAACTGTGATAGAGATAGGAATGTCCTGTTCCTTTAGTCCTCAATGCTGAGCAGCAGGTGTTAGCCATAAGAGCTGCTGGAAGAAAGGTCTCAGGATGTGGTAAGGCACTCTCCAGCTGCATTCTCCCAGCCACAGAACATCCAGGCTTGGTTCCTTGATCACCCCAGTAATTCTTCCAGTGACCTAATACTTTGTAATAAATCTTTCTCCACTTAAACCGTCTGGCAGAGTTTCAACAGATGCATTTCAAAAGTAAAATGGTGTTTTCCTAATCAGAGAGTGGAGGTGGAAGATGGAGGGGGGCATAGGCACATAAATAAACCAACCAATCAAAACCAAGAGAAATTCTGTGATAAGTTTCCATTCAATTTTCAGTGCTAGCTACTTCACTGCTGAAAAACAGTTTAAATTAAAGCTTCATTGACTTTTGGTTCTCCCCATTGAAATCCCATAAAACATCATTTTTCTAAACATTTTCTCATTCATTTCATCAAATAACATATCAATCAAGTGCTTCACCAAATTAACCACAATTACAGAATTCAGGCATACTTTGATTTATGCAATATACTTTTTCCTTAACATGTATAAACCCAAGTGATAACTTGCTATTTTTCAAAAAACCTTAACAGAAATCCTGTTAAATAAATAAATAAATAAATAAATAAATAAATAAATAAATAAATAAATATATAAATAGAATTCAGAGATGAACTTGACATGGGTTCTTTTTTTTTTTTAAGATTTTATTTATTTGACACAGAGATAGAGATCACAAGTAGGCAGAGAGNTATAAATATATAAATATATAAATATATAAATAGAATTCAGAGATGAACTTGACATGGGTTCTTTTTTTTTTTTTAAGATTTTATTTATTTGACACAGAGATAGAGATCACAAGTAGGCAGAGAGGCAGGCAGAGAGGGGTGGGGGAAGCAGGCTTTCCCCTGAGCAGAACGCCTGATGTGGGCCTCGATCCCAGGACCCTGAGATCATGACCTGAGCCGAAGGCAGAGGCTTTAACACTCTGAGCCACCCAGGTGCCCTTGACATGGGTTCTTAACTACAGGAAAATTTCATCCAGTTGAATAAACCGATTAACAAACCAGTCCAAACTATGCCACAAGAGAAGTCCTGCAATCAGTGTGTTGTAGGCAGTGCTGTGGAAACACAAAGGAATGCAAGAAACCGGTTGACAAACTCAGGATTTTTCCACTTTGACACCATTATGTAACAAGGCAGCTAACACAGTGTTCACCTGGCCCTTCCCTGGGTGCCACTCTGCCTGTGGAAGCGGGAGCAGCCGCAGTGAGTGGTAACTGAAGACATACCCAGGCTGCTGAGGCTGCCGTGACTTTGTTCCAGCCAAGAACATCATTCACACTTCTCTGAAAGATGGAGTCAAGTCTGTCTTCAAGGCAAGCCTGTGCAGACAGGAGTTAGTGAATTCATTTTAAGAAAGCATCTTGCTCATGGTAACCAAGTAAGCGTGACCATGGTTGAGCTTATCTTGGATGACTATACATACTTTCAGCTCATTTAGAACTTACCAAATTGAAAAAAAAAAAAAAAAAAAAAGAAAAGAAAAAGGAAAAAACTAATGATGTGGCCCTGGAGGTTTTCTCTGGCTGACAATCAAACTGAACATGCAATAGTCCCTGACATGTTAACACTTTATGTTTGACCTGCTCCACAAAGAAGATTCCCGATTTCTCTTTTGGGAGAGATCTTATAGAAAAAAAATCTCTCCAAAAAATGAAGGGCACAGGTAACCAAAGTGCAAAAGGCACGAAATGTTATTTATGCAGCAGCACCTTTATTCAGGATCCTGAAACATGGTTTGTTGGGCGCAAGGGGGGATTAAGAACTGGAATTTGGGAAATGTTTGTTTGTAGGATCATCTCATCCATGATGATAGGCTCTGAAGCCTTCATCAACAACAACACTGAATGAAGCTTATGCATTCTTGTATTATAGCTGAACTCAGGAGATTTTTTAAATCTAAATAGGGAAATATTGACCTTACGGTTAAAAAAAAAGGCTTTTTCCACAAAATCCTCAGAAGGGATAAATATTTGCTGAGTTTTGAAAATGGAGAGAGAACCCAAAAATCTCAGAAAAAAATTTTTTTTCTTTGCATTTACAAGGCTGTTTACCCACATTATATTCTGAGAGCCTATATTCTAAGTTAGGTAAAGAATTTTACAACATAAAGGAGTGATGCCCTCAAGGGACTTCTCCCCTCTGGGCAAATTCCAATAAAAGAAATCTTGTATCATCTCAAACACTGTTGTAAGTCTGGTGCCAGGAGGCAAAACTGCTGTGTTCTCAGAACAGTATCTTCTTTTGAAGTGAGGCCCCATTAAAAGATTTCAGTCTTCACTAACTACCATAGTTTGACCTCAATTATGTGGGTCTTTACTCATTGCTTTCCTACAAAATGTTACTTGGATTTAGCAATGAGATAATTGATCACTGGTGACTGAGTGAGGGCCCTTCTGCTGAAGCATGGCAGGTTTCTGTGGATGCAAGACCAAATCAGCCAGGTGGAGGTGGGGAAGGCCGAGACAAGATTGCCCGTGAGGCCTGGAAAGAAGGGCTACACAGGAATATGGGTCCAGGAAGGGAGAAACTTTTTTCTCTCTCTCCGTTTTTCTTTTCTGTTCTTTCCTCGTCTTTTTTGCCTCATCAATGTTCCATTTTAAATAGGAGAGTCCGTCTGAAACCTGTTTGAATATGCTGAGAAGGCTCCAAGAGAGTACAGGAGAGGGAGGGGGCAAGAAGGAAGGAAGAGGAGAGGAAAAGCAAGGTGGCCCAGGACTGACACACCTTGTGACATCGAGGGACGTTTACCTGGATGGTATTTGAGGAAGTCACCTGGAAAGTCAGGCGGTTGTGATCAGTGGCATAGGAGGTTGCGGTCAATGGCATCAGAGGTAGTGTAGAGGGGATGTACTATGTTCTCTCCCACACTGTAGTGAGTGGCACTACTCAGCTAGATGGGCAATCAGAGGTGAAGGAGGCCCATGAGCCCACTGACATGAGAGCAACGCCCCTTCTCCAGGCTGAGTTACCTGGAGTGAAAGGAATGGGAGTGGACAGCCTAGATCAGGGGTCCCCCACATTTTCTCTACTGGCCCTTCAGGAGCCTCTTGACCATGTCTACGCACACTGCTCTGGCTTTGCCCTGGACCGAGTTTCTAGACTCCAGTCCCAATGTATGGATAACCAGATGACCAGACCCCAAATCGTCTGTGAGAGAGTTCACAAAACTTATGCTGTGTGTATGTATGTGTACAAATGTGTGTAGGCACATACAAATCTCCTTGGCAAAGGGAAGCTGGAGTTAATCCCTGCCAGAGTGGACCTGCAGTTGGTTTTGCACTGCCACGGGTGAGACTCAGGGCCTCTGAGCCCAAGTTTGGTACTCACTTGCTAGTTAGAAATGCACACCTTTGGACCACACCTCAAATTTAATGGATTAGAGTCAGAATTTGTGTATTAACAATATTCCCCAGGTGATTTGTATGCATATTAAACTTGATAAGTCCTGCCTGAGGGGTCCTCCAAAAAATAAGTAAACAAAAAAACTGGAAGGTTTTAATTTTCTCTACTTAAGATCATTTTTCTGAGATTCTTCTAAGTACATTCTGACAGCCCTTCTCTACTTCCTTTGAACAAAGTAGAAACATTTGTGTAATTACTTTGTTACAAAGTAGAACACACATCATCTAATTACATGTGTAATGAGAAACCATTTCTGTTTCATCTTACCTTTTAAGATCCAGATCCTTTTGTCTTTCTAGATAAGAGTCCACTTCCCTTGAAGCTTGGACTACTTCAGCTACATCAAATGTCTCACTTTAGCTTTCTCTGAATTTAGTTGAGTTAAGTAAGTCATACTGCATGATTTGTATGCTTTTCAAAAGCATATTTATAAAGATTTCCCAACATCTTCCTGATATGCAGGACAAGTGTTACTAATGCTTGGCTTTGTGAATGCATTTATGAAAATCATTCTGGGATAAACTTTTCTGTCCTGGCAGAGCAGTTTCATCGGGTAGGACAAGCACAGGGGCCAAGAGGTGTGGCACCACCACATCACTGGACATCCATACAGGTGGGCAGAATGTGATGGCAGGGACTGATAACAACGGCTTCTGTGTATTGAGCCTGTACTGTTGCTAGGCCCCTTAGTTTGCACAAAGGACCCTCTTTTGTTCTCATAACCCCTACAATATAAGCACTGTTATTTGCCTGTTTTACAAAGAGGTTGAGAGAGAAGTTAAATGGCTTATTCAAGTTGGTATAATTAACAGGCAAAGCTAAACTTCAAACTCAGATGTACCTGACTCTAGAGACGTATTATCAACCTCTACGCTAGAACCACTTGTCAGAAATTGAAGTGGCAGACTGTTTACTTCAAGGAGGTGTGGCTACTAGGAATGGAGAGTGTACCTGCTTTCTGAGGAGCCCTTGAGTGGGAACACTCTGGTTTAAGTTGGGAGTGGTGCACCCAGGAATGTATCTGGATAAAATTGTAGTTAGAGGAATGGGGAAGAGCCCAAGGTCTAGGAAAAAGGCAGGCATCCAGTTACCCCCACTGACTACCCCAGCAGCACCCAGATCCCTGTATGACTTTATGGGGAGGCATTGATGATTGTTGAGTGTGGCTGGAAGTCTACGATAATCAGTTGGGCTGGGTCCTGGCTGGGGTGTGGTTAAGCCTGTGGGTGGGAAGTGGCATAAGTGACTGGCTTGGTCCTTGAAAGATGAAAAGGTTTGGACACATTGGGGAGGGAAGGGATAAATGCATCATTGCCTGAGTGAAAAGGGCTTTGTCTGCCTTGCTACTTCCCTGTCTCCAAGTACATAGTCATAAAAATGGGAATGGTTGCTGAAAAACAGCACGAATTTATGGAAAAGTTGGGATGGAAGTGGTGAGAAGTAAATATTAGAAATCTACCATGAAGGATATTTAGAAATATTACTATTATACTATTACTATTAGAAATATTAGAAATCTACCATGAAGGATAAGTGCAGGGGTGAAAGTAATTTATTAATTTTCTCTGGCTGGCACTTCTGTGCAGAGACCAGGGAATGACAGGCTTGTGTGTATCTTGTGCAGAAGCATGGATAAACAAGTTTCAGTGCAGAGAGCATGGGAGTCTGCCTAAGACACACACATGGAGTTTCCATCGAATGCAACAAATTCAGTTCTGCTGCCAATAAGAGTGTCATTGGCAAGATGTAGCTCAGTGGTTGTTGAAACAGAATGGAGCAAAAGGGTGCTCTGTGGACAAGACCTGCCTGCTGGGGTATCTGGTGTCTGCGAATCAGCATGAGAGTGACAGATTCTTGTAGCTGCTGAGACTGAAGATTACTGAATAATAAGTTAACACACCAGGGCACAGGAAAGCTGAGAATGTATTTACTAGTCAAAGTTGTCAAAGTCTTGAATCAGGTATTTTGATACATAATGGATATCGTTTTCTCCCCTCAGTAACTGTCATCAATTAAAAAGGAGAGATGGATAGGGAGAATTATGTTGCACTTAATTTTGTCTGAATATTTAATTACAAATAATGGAGACGAAGATTTATAAGAGATATTTTGACATTCTGGGAGATGCAGCAAAGTTAATATTGTTGGAGCCCTCTCAGTTATGGATTGCCTAAAATGTGAGAAAGTCCACAATAGCTACAAAGACTTGAAACTCAAAAATTCAACCTTTTTTTCCTTAAAGATTTTATTATTTTTTAATTTATTTATGAGAGACCAAGTGAGAGAACAAGAGAGAGAGAGAGAGAGAGAGAGAGAGAGAGCGAGCACAAGAGCAGGGTGAGGGGCAGACAGAGAAGCAGACTCCCCACTGAGCAGGGATCCTGATGTGGGACTGGATCCTAGGACTCTGAAGCTGAAGACAGATGCTTAACCTACTGAGCCACCGAGGTGCCCACAAATTCAACCTCTGAGATGCTTTGGAAAAGTTTTCTTCCTAGACAGAGTTTTTTTTTCTCTGAAATCAATTTCTAAGTTTCTTCAATTACTGAATATTAAAGGAAAGTCAAGAACTATTTATAACAGCTGATCAGAAAAAAGAATACTCTCCTCACAGTGCTCAAATATACTGATATGTGGTATGTATTAAGATTTTCTCCAAATGGGAGGGCAAGATCAGTTCATATGACCTCTAGAAGAGAAAGTAGGAGAATATTAGATTGGCAGATGCTGTTTAGAATGGGACATTTCTTTCCTTTTTCCAAATTAAGTTAGATTTATCTAAAAATATTTCTGCTATCTTGGGAAACTATTGTATATGTTTATGGAGATGTCAAAAGACAGTATGTTCTTTGTGAAGGTAAAGAAAGCAACATTGAAAAAGAAAAGGTCTGTGCTACTTTCATGTAAAGCCTAGGAAAGGACAAAAGGAAGGCAGAGAGAAAAAGACAGTCCAGTGATTTCATCTACATTGATTCCTCCCTTTCTTCATTCATTCCCTGTTCATCCCTCCCAGCATGAAGGTGTGTGCCATTTGCATGGGCATCTCTTGTGTAGGCGGCCAAGAGGCGTTGGGGGTTGAATGGAATGTCACAGACCTTGGTTTCTAGGCTTCCCACTGCCATTTACTAGCAAGTTATAATCTCTGAGCTGTAGTTTCTTCATTTGTGAGAGGGTAGTAGTATCTGTAACCCTGTCTTGGCAGGCTCTTGTACCAAATGAAGCAAATTTTGTGAAATTAGCTCATGCTTTCTTTTAAAATAGCATATTCATATGCACTGTATTAAGTACTTTGGGTCCTTTATTTCATATAATTCTTACAACCCAAACCCTAATTAGTAGACGAAAAATAGGAGACACAGAGAATTTGGAAGTCACAGAACTAGTAAGTAAGAGACTGGTATTTAAACCCTAGTGGCAGGGATCTAGAACAATTTTTTTTTTCTTAAATGGTATGCACAGTAAGAAATACATTGTACATTGTGAATCAGTACAGATAGACATGATAAATACAGATATATGTTTGTGTATGTGTTTTATGTCTCTAATATGTGTGTATGTATGTATGCATACATATTTGCTTAATGTTTCATGAATAGGGCGCCTGGGTGGCTCAGTAGGTTAAAGCCTCTGCTTTCGGCTCAGGTCATGATCTCAGGGTCCTGGGATCGAGGCCCGCATCGGGCTCCCTGCTCAGCGGGGAGCCTGCTTCCCCCTCTCTCTCTCTGCCTGCCTCTCTGCCTCCTTGTGATCTCTCTCCCTCTGTGAAATAAATAAATAAATAAATCTTTAAAAAAAAAAATGTTTCATGAATAATGAAGAGAAATAATGAAATCTGCAGATCCTCTAAAAATCTTACCTGAACCAAACCTTCAATCTGTAATCGCTTATAATGTAAACTTTTCCCCCCATTTGGTAACAAGAAGCACGATATAAAGATACCATGACTTTCTGCACCACCATCACGTAAGCAATCTGGTGAAAGGTAGTCGAGTTTTCAAAGGACCGGAGAGTAAAGTCACATTTGGAGTTTTGCTGTTTATCTCATTATAGCCAATAATATCAGTTTTCAGTTCTTTGGTGACTCCTTTCAACAACCTCACAGTCAAGAAAAATAAATGGGGTTGTGGAGCCCAAGAAGGGAGTCTAATCTTATATTCTCCTTTGCATACCTCCCTGGTCCCACACCCACTAGACAGGTCTACTCATGTCCTTCCTGCCTGTTGGCTACTTATTCTCACCTGTGTTAGGAGGTGGGAAGTCTCCTCAAAGAAGAGATTGAATATAATTATTTTATTTTATTATTCTCTTATATTCTCTTTCAACATATTAGAGTTTGTCTTTACTGCAAAAAATCATAATGTAATTATGCACTGTTATTTTATAATTGGGGTATATTATTGGATATGCCTGAAGTGAGTAGGGAATTGTTTTGGAGTGGCAGGGATATCTCTTCTTCTGAGAGCAATCTAGAATTTCTGAATACACCCTTGCCTATCCCTTATGGATTGAAGCTGAATGAATTACCCTTCAAGTAAATAATGCTTTTAGGCTTTCTGTAAATATATACATTTAAAATAAAGATCTTATCTTTTAATTTTCTTTCTCATACCAGCAAAGTGTTATGCATATGAGAGTTTTGAGTAAGTGGTAGTATGTAAGGTAATATAGTACATTTAGTATAAAATGCATGCTCCCAAGAACAGTGTAGGAACTTTTACTGGTTGCATTATCAGAAACTTTGGCCAATAATCTAACAATAGTAATTGGAGTAATACAAATATATAGGACTTGATAATTTTTATTCCTTGATAATAAATGAATTGCATGTTCTTTTTACTGTTAATAAATATTATATATTTTAACAAATTGATAATATTTCTTTAATTAGTGATGGGGACTTTAAAATGATAGTTGTACAAAGAAATAAGAAAACCTACTAGATCACTTTAGCTTAGTTTCTTTTTTTTTTTAAAGATTTTTATTTATCTATTTTGACAGAGAGAGAGAGAGATCACAAGTAGGCAGACAGGCAGGCAGAGAGAGAGAGAGGAGGAAGCAGGCTCTCCGCCGAGCAGAGAGCCCGATGTGGTCCTCGATCCCAGGATCCTGAGATCATGACCTGTTTCAAACAATTTTAGCTCCTAAAAGTTTTTAAAATACTCTTTGCCTTTTTCTATGTATTATAATTTTAAATTCATAACAATAGACATTTCCAGAGAAGGAGAAAAAAAGAAAGCATTGGAAAGGCACCTGTCTTTGAGGAATGGAAAGCTAATTACAATATAGCATGATTAAGTGTCTGTCATTTCCACTGAGGACAGAACTGGAATCTATGGTCTTATCCACAGAAGAAAAGATAATGCTAGATTTGTGACAACAACAGTTTTTAGGTCCTGGAGCTGAACTCACAGCATGAGCATTTTATGTTTATAATATTTAAGGCTAGACTCAAGTCAACTTCTGGGCAGATGTCCAGAGAATCTTCTAGAAAAAAAAGTTGGAAGGATTTATATAAAGTCCCAAGAAAGTTGGGGGGTGGGTGGGCTGGGGAATGGATGTGTAGGGAGAAAAGAGAAGAGAGGGGAGAAGGAGGAGATAAATAAGAGAATTTCTGAAATTCCTTCCAGGCCTCTTCTGCCTAGAAATCTTAAATATTAACCTTTTAGGGGATTACTCCAGTTGTCCATTATTAACCAATCAAATTATATTTTGAGCACTAGCCTGATCCAGACATTTAGTTAAATCAAAGAGGAATGTAAAGAAAGAGGTTTTCTTAAGTCCTTTGAGGGATGATAATATAACTGAAGAGAGAAAATATAAAAATACCCCAAATAATCCAAATAGCTAATAATCCAAAGCTAAGAATGATAAGAGGCATAGACACTTCACAGAAAATTATAGCAGAGAAAAGAGCCAACCTTGAATGAAAGAATAATTTGGCTAGGGTATTTAATAAAATCTAGTATAGAGGGCACACATCGTTATATTAATTTGTATATTCTGGTATACTGAAAGAGTGGATATTTCTGCATATTTAGTTTCTAATCTCACAAAGCTAAGGAAAATCTAATACTGGGGCAAGATCTTTAGGCTAAGAATTTTTTTGGGGGTGGGGACACAGTTTTCTATATTTGCAAAGGCAGGAAGAAGGAAGCTGGCTCATTGTCTTTAAAACCCTGCCATTGCTTGTACCTTAAAATGGGTACGAGGGGGTTGAGGGGGTTGGTTCTAAAGCAAGTTTCTCTTTATGGCTCCTCAGTTCAAGGGATGCTTTTTTTGTTTTAGGGTTGTCTCACCAATTATTTCTTTGCTGACATTTAGCTCATTTAAGCAAGTTTACTAGCTATGAGTAAGCTAGTTAGAAAGATACCATGGGTGAGGAGATCAAAGGATACAACAGGGCTTTTAGGTACACATTCTATTCTTGCTCTCCAGTAATGGGTAACCCAGGGTGTGGGCTTGCTGGGAGGATGAGAAGGAAGCAACATCTGGGTGAAATGGAGAGAAAAGAAAAGTTTTTAATGTTAAATCACAGGAAAATATTCAGAGAATCTTCTAGAAAAAATATAATAGAGAAAAATGAAGTCTTCTTTTTAGATGCTCTAATTGGTAAAGGGGTGCCTAGATATTTCTAAGACGTGGTATCTGAGAATTGATGTCAAACTCCATCAGGGCAAAGACTGTGTATCTAATTAAAGATAACTCAATTAGTGTTTTCTCTTATGAAATGAGGTTTGCCTTCACCTCACCCATTTATTCGACAAATAGTGTTGAGAGTTTGTAATGTGCTAGGCACTGTGCTAAAGGAAATGATAGGAAAGTTTCTAGGTGGGGATGCAGGGTTGAGGGAGTTGATCCTTTTGTTTGTGTAAGCTTATTTTCTTGGAGATGAGAGGGAGTTGGAACTCGTTGGGAAGGACTCAGGCAAGAAGATAAATTGAACATGCGGGCAAGAGAAAAACTAACTCTTGAAGGAAGTCTTAAAATAGAGTGGAGGGAATAAGATCAAGAACCTGTATTAAGGGCGCCTGGGTGGCTCAGTGGGTTAAAGCCTCTGCTTTCGGCTCAGGTCATGATCTCAGGGTCCTGGGATCGAGGCCCGCATCGGGGTCCCTGCTCAGCGGGGAGCCTGCTTCCTCCTCTCTCTCTGCCTGCCTCTCTGCCTACTTGTGATCTCTCTCCCTCTGTGAAATAAATAAATAAAATCTTAAAAAAAAAAAGAACCTGTATTAACTGCGTACCCTTGAACAAGAAATGAGGCAAATTTTCTGTCTAAAATCTTCAAGTTCTGCACTTAATCTGTGCATTGTAGAGAGTGAAAGTGTAAATGGTGCTCATGTGTATATTTTTTGTGTGTGGAGACAGAATTCTGGAATCCCAAATTCTAATCCCCACATGGCCATCTGATTTTACACTATGTTCTGTCTTCTGTGAGAAGAGGACAGTAAGGTTGACCCCATATCTGTCCCAAGAGAGACTATTCTGTTGATGAGAAAGAACTTGTAAGGAAAAGAAGGCAATACTATTTAATGCGTTTGAGCCCTAACTGAAATAGGTTCTACTAAAACACGTTACTCGGAAGGAAATATATTTTGTATCAGTGCTGCATTGTCAAAATGAAGATCCCAGAACCCATAAATCTAATATTAAAGAGAGAATAATATTTTAGTATAATGTTTTTTGAAAAAATACTGAACTAAAACATTTAATTTCTCATTTGCAAAATGGGAATAAAAATAGTTGCTACCTCAAAAGATTTGTTTGAGCATTTTATGAGCTAATAAATTTAAAGTATGCCTAGCATTGTAAGAGTACTCAGGAAAGGTTAGTTATTATTTCTGTCATCCTCATCAATCAAAAACAATAATGAAATCTTTTTACTTAATTGAATATGTACACCATTAAGCCATGGCCTTAATTTACGAAATTATGCATAATTAAAGTTAATGTATTTACAAATCATTGATTCCTTTCCATTTCAATTAGCTAACAATTGGCTTTTAAGCTAGGGAAAATTGGGAGTCTTACTGAAAAAGTTCACATCCTAGTTTACTTATTAAATTAGAAAAATCTTACATTTTTAGACCATTTTACAAGGCAAAGTCTTTCCTTACAATGAATATTCTCTCAGCTTTTCTGAATTTCTACCATCTTGACAGAGTAACTTATTCCAATGGAATTATCTCAAAGTTGAGTTTCCTCTGCAGATTCTCATAAATGACAATGTTTCAGATCCTGGAGTCCATTTCAGCTCTTCAGAAGAGAAGTATGAAAATGGAGGAATGTGGTCTTAGTGGCAATCTGTGAAAATATTTACATTTGGGCCATTGTCTTGTTCATAGACCATTATAAATACATCAGATTATGATGCCACATACAACAGAGAAAAATCCTCATTTAGCTAATTTTTTTATTAACATATAATGTATTATTTGCTGCAGGGGTGCAGATATGTGAATCATCAGGCTTACACACTTCAGAGAACTCACCATAGCACATGCCCTCCCCAATGTCCTTAACCTAGCCACGCTGTACCTACACACCACCCCCAAGCAACCCTCAGTTTGTTTCATGAGATTAAGAGTATCTTATGGTTTGTCTCCCTCTTGATCCTATCTTGTTTCATTTCTTCCCTCCCTGCCCTGCCGCTCAAATTCCTCATATCAGAGAGATCATATGATAATTGTCTTTCTTTGATTAACTTATTTTGCTTAGCACAATACCCTCTAGTTCCATCCATGTAGTTTCAAATGAGAAGATTTCGTTTCTTTTGAAGGCTCCATAGTACTCCATTGTATATATATATCCAATCTTCTTTATCCATTCATCTGTTGGTGGACATCTAGGTTCTTTCCATAGTTTGGCTATTATGGACATTGCTGCTATAAACATTGGGGTGTACGTGTCCCTTCAGATCACTCTATTTGTATCTTAAGGGTAAATACACAAACTGTGATTGATTGCTGGGTCAAATGGTAGCTCTATTTTCAAATTTTGAGGAACCTCCATACTGTTTTCCAGAGTGGCTGCACCAGCTTGCATTTCCACCAACTGCACAGAAGGGTTCCCCTTTCGCCACAACCTCGCCAACATCTGTCGTTTCCTGACTTGTTAATTTTAGCCATTCTGACTGGTATGAGGTGTATGAGGTGGTATTTCACGGTGACTTTGATTTGTATTTCCCTGATGCCAAGTGTTGAGCACTTTTTCATGTGTCTCTGGCCATTTGGATATCTTCTTTGCAGAAATGTCTGTTCATGGCTTCTGCCCATTTCTTGATTGGGTTATTTGTTCTTTGGGGGTTGAGTTTGAGAAGTTCTTTATAGATTTTGGATACTAACCCTTTATCTGGTATGTCATTTGTGATTATCTTCTCCCATTCTGTCAGTTGTCTTTCAGTTTTGTTGACTGTTCCTTTTGCTGTGCAAATGCTTTTGATCTTGATGAAGTCCCAATAGTTCATTTTTGCCCTTGCTTCCCTTGCCTTTGGTGATGTTCCTAGGAAGAAGTTGCTGCAGCTGAGGTCGAAGAGGTTGCTGCCTGTGTTCTCCTCAAGAATTTTGATGGATTCCTTTCTCACATTGAGGTCTTTCATCCATTTTGAGTCTATTTTTGTGTGTGGTGTAAGGAAATGATCCAGTTTCATTTTTCTGCATGTGGCTGTCCAGTTTTCCCAACACCATTTGTTGAATAGACTGTCTTTTTTCCATTGGACATTCTTTCCTGCTTGTCAAAGTTTAGTTGACCATAGAGTTAACGGTCCATTTCTGGGCTCTCTAATCTGTTCCATTGATCTATGTGTCTATTTTTGTGCCAGTATCATACTGTCTTGATGATGACAGCTTTGTATTAGTGCCTAAAGTCTGGAATTGTGATGCCACCAACTTTGGTTTTCTTTTTCAACATTCCTTTGGCTATCCAGGTCTTTACTGGTTCCATATAAATTTTAGGTTCCATTTCTTTGAAATAAATTGCTGGTATTTTGATGGGGATTGCATTAAATGTGCAGGTTGCTCTAGGTAGCATAGACATTTTCACAATATTTGTTCTTCCACTCCATGAACATGGAATGTTTTTCCTTTTTTTGTGTGTGTCTTCCTCAATTTCTTTCATGAATACTTTATACTTTTCTGAGTACAGATTCTTTGCCTCTTTGGTTAGGTTTATTCCTACGTACCTGATGGTTTTGAGTGCAATTGTAAATGGTATCGACTCCTTAATTTCTCTTTCTTCTGTTTTGTTTTTGGTATATAGAAATGCAACTGATTTCTGTGCATTGATTTTATATCCCGACACTTGACTGAATTCCTGTATGAGTTCTAGCAGTTTTGGAGTGGAGTCTTTTCGATTTTCCATATAAAGTATCATATCATCTGCAAAGAGTGACAGTTTGACTTCTTCTTTGCTGATTCAGATGCCTTTTGTTTCTTTTTGTTTTCTGATTGCTGCGGCTAGGACATCTAGTACTGTGTTGAGTAGCAGTGGTGATAGTGGACAGTCCTGCCGCGTTCCTGACTTTAGGGGAAAAGCTCTCGGTTTTTCCCCATTGAGAATGATATTTGCTGTGGGTTTTTCATAGATGGCTTTGATGATACTGAGGTATGTATCCTCTATGCCTACACTGTGAAGAGTTTTGATCAAGAAAGGATGCTGTACTTTGTCAAATGCTTTTTCAGCATCTATCGAGAGGATCATATGGTTCTTGTTCTTTCTTTTATTAATGTCTTGTATCACATTGATTGATTTGTGGATGTTGAACCAACCTTGCAGCACAAGAATAAATCCCACTTGGTCATGGTGAATATCCTTTTAATGTACTGTTGGATCCTACTGGCTAGTATTTTGGTGGGAATTTTCGCATCCATGTTCATCAAGGATATGAGTCTGTAATTCTCCTTTTTGATGGGGTCTTTGCCTGGTTTTGGGGTCAAGGTAATGCCGGCCTCATTAAATGTGTTTGGAAGTTTTCTTCCATTTCTATTTTTTGAAACAGTTTCAGGAGAATAGGATTTAATTCTTCTTTAAATGTTTGGTAGAATTCCCCTGGGAAGCCGCCTGTCCCTGGCTCTGGTTTGTTGGGAGATTTCTGATGACTGCTTCAATGTCTTTACTGGTTATGTGTCTGTTCAGGTTTTCTATTTCTTCCTGGTTCAGTTTTGGTAGTTTATATTTCTCTAGGAATGCATCCATTTCTTCCAGATTGTCAAATTTCTGGTGTAGAGTTGCTAATAATATGTTCTTATAATTGTTTGTATTTCTTTGGTGTTGGCTGTGATCTCTCCTCTTTCATTCATGAATTTATTAATTTTCTTTTAGATAAGTCTGGTCAGGGGTTTATCAATCTTATTAATTCTTTCAAAGAACCAGCTCCTAGTTTTGTTGATTTGTTCTACTGTTCTTTTGGTTTCTATTTCATTGATTTCTACTCTGATCTTTATGATTTCTCTTCCCCTGCTGGGTTTAGGCTTTCTTTGCTGTTCTTTCTCTAGCTCCCTTAGGTGTAGTGTTAGGTTGTGTACTTGAGACCTTTCTTGTTTCTTGAGAAAGGCTTGTATTGCTATATACTTATCTCTCAGGACTGCCTTTGCTGTGCCCCAAAGATTTTGAACAGTTGTGTTTTCATTTTCATTTGTTTCCATGAATTTTTTAAAATTCTTCTTTAATTTCCCGGTTGATGCATTCATTCTTTAATAGGATGCTCTTTAGCCTCCATGCATTTGAGTTCTTTCCAACCTTCGTATTGTGATTGAGTTCTAGTTTCATAGCATTCTGGTCTCAAAATATGCAGGGAGTGACCCCAATCTTTTGGTACCAGTTGAGACCTGATTGGTGACCCAGGATGTGATCAATTCTAGAGATTAGTCTATGTGCACTAGAGAAGAATGTGTATTCTATTGTTTTGGAATAGAATGTTCTGAATATATCTGTGATGTCCAAGTGGTCCAGTGTATCATTTAAAGCCTTTATTTCCTTCTTGATCTTTTGCTGAGATGATCTATCCATTTCAGTAAGGGGAGTGTTAAAACCCCCTACTATTATTGCATTATTGTTGATATCTTTCTTTGATTTTCTTATTAATTCGTTTATATAATTGGCTGCTCCCATGTTAGGGGCATAGATATTTATAATTGTTAGATATTCTTGTTGGACAGACTCTTTAAGTATGATATAGTTTCCTTTCTCTTCTCTTATGATATTCTTTGGCTTAAAAACTAATTTATCTGATATAAGGACTGCCACCCCAACTTTCTTTTGATGTCCATTAGCATCATAAATTGTTTTCCCTCATTTTAAATCTGGAGGTGTCTTTGGGTCTATAATGAGTTTCTTGTAGACAGCATATCAGTGGGTCTTGTTTTTTTTTATCCATTCTTATACCCTGTGTCTTTTGATTGGGGAATTTAGCCCATTTACATTCAGGGTAACTATTCAAATATATGAGTTTAGTGCCATTGTATTGCCTGTAAGTTGACTGTTACTGTATGTTGTCTCTGTTCCTTTCTGGTCTGTTACTTTTAAGGTCTCTCTTTGCTTAGAGGACCCCTTTCAATGTTTCCTGTAGGACTGGTTTGGTGTTTGAAAATTCTTTTAGTTTTTGTTTGTCCTGGAAGATTTTTATCTCTCCTTCTCTTTTCAATGATAGCTTACTTGGATATAGTATTTTTGGCTGAATATTTTTCTCATTTAGTGCTCTGAATATATCATGCCAGTCCTCTCTGGCCTGCCAGCTCTCTGTGGATAGGTCTGCTGCCAATCTAATATTTCTATCGTTGTATGTTACAGGCCTCTTGTACCAAGCTGCTTTCAGGATTTTCTCTTTGTCCCTGAGATTTGTAAATTTTACTATTAGATTATGGAGTGTGAACCTATTTTTATGGATTTTGAGGGGGGTTCTCTGTGCCTCCTGGATTTTGATACTTGTTTCTTTTGTCAAATTAGGGAAATTCTCTGCTATAATTTGCTCCAATATACCTTCTTCCCCTCTCTCTCTTTCTTCTTCTTCTGGGATCCCAACTATTGTAATATTTTTTCATCTTATGGTATCACTTATCTCTCGAATTCTCTCCTCATGGTCCAGTAGTTGTTTGTCTCTCTTTTGCTCAGCTTATTTATTCTCTATCATTTGGTCTTCTATATCACTAATTCTCTCTTCTGTCTCATTTTTCCTAGCAGTAAGAACCTCTATTTTTATTGCACCTCATCAATAGCTTTTTTTATTTCAACGTGGTTAGATTTTAGTTCTTTAATTCTCCATAAAGGGATTCTCTAATACCTTCCATGCTTTTATTGAGCCCAGGTAGCACCTTAATAATTGTCATTCTGAACTCTAGGTCTGACATATTACTAATGTCCATATTAATTAGGTCCCTAGCCATCAGTACTGCCTCTTGTTCTTTTTTTTTTTTGTGGTGAATTTTCCACCTTGTTATTTTATCCACATAAAAATAGATGAATGAGAGAACGAAATACTAAAAGTGTAGCAACAACTCCAGAGAGATATACACTAACCAAATCAGAAGAGACCCGAATATAGGGGGAGCAAAAAGGGGGGAAATAAGAAAGGAAAAAAAATATATATATATTAGACTGGTGAACAGAACAGAGTCACACACTTGATTTTGGGTGTATTTTGNGAATATAGGGGGAGCAAAAAGGGGGGAAATAAGAAAGGAAAAAAAATATATATATATTAGACTGGTGAACAGAACAGAGTCACACACTTGATTTTGGGTGTATTTTGGTCTGTTAGAAGAAACTACCTCCCAAAATTTTAAAGAAAGTAAAACTTACATACCTACAAAAATAAGGGTAAACATGATGAATGGATGGAATATGACTGTAAAGATGAAAATTAAAAAAGATTCTAAAAAAGGAATTAATAAGATAAGAAGTTGGTTGAAACAGAAAAAAACAGGAAAGAATGTGATCAGACTGGAGACTAGAACAAAGCCATCCACTAAATTTAGGGTATAGTTTGATCTATTAGAAGAAATTGTGTCCCAAAATTTTAAAGAAAAAAAAATCATATATATATATATATATATATATATATATATATATATATATATATNNNNAGAAGAATATATATATATATATATATATATATATATATATATATATATATATATATGTATGTATATATACACACACACACAAAATAAGGCTAAATACAATGAAGGAATAAAATATGACTATAACAGTGAAAATTAAAAAAGATTTTTAAAAAGGGATTGATAAGATAAAATAGTTAAGAAACATTAAAATATGAAAGAAGAAAAATTTTTTAAAAAGTGTAAGAAGAAAAATTTTTTAAAATTTAACTTAACAACTAAACGATCATGGGGAAAGAGCCATGAATTCTATGTGTTGCTTTCCCCTAGCTCTGGAGTTCTGCAGTTCTCATTGATCGGTGTTCTTGGTCTTGCCTGGATATTCTTGCTGATCTTCTGGGGGAGTGGTCTGTTGCAGTGATTCTCAAATGTCTTTTCCTGTGGTGGAATTGCACTGCCCTTGCCAGGGGCCAGGCTCAGTAATCTGCTCAGGTTTGCTCTTGGGAGCTTTTGTTCTCTGAACAGTTTCCATACAGCTTTCAAGGACGGGAATTAAAATGGCGGCCTCCCAATCTACGATCCCATAGAAGCAAGAGCTCAGGGCTCCACTCCTCAATGCTCTCTCAGAGAAAAGCAGTCAATCCCTCCCATCTCCCTGATCTCCAGCTGCACTCCAAGCTCACCCAGCCTGTGCCCAAGCATTTCTTTCTTTTCTTTTTTTTTAAAGATTTTATTTATTTATTTGACAGAGAGAGAGAGATCACAAGTAGGCAGAGGCAGGCAGAGAGAGAGAGAGGAAGAAGCAGGCTCCCCACTGAGCAGGGAGCCCAATGTGGGCCTCAATCCTAGGACCCTGGGATCATGACCTGAGCCGAAGGCAGAGGCTTTAACCCACTGAGCCACCCAGGCACCCAGCCCAAGCATTTCTATCTCTGGTGCACAGCCGCATTTGGAATCTCCAAACCCAGCAGATTCCTGCAGCATGCTCTCATACCATTCATCCCAGAGGATAAAGGAGGTGTTCTTTCCAGATCTGCCACTTGTGGGGTCCCTGCTCAAAGAGCAGTGGCCCGACTATGCCTTGGATCATGGTTTAAGGTAATCCCAATCTGAGAGCCCAATTTTAGGCTCCGTCTCTGCAGCTGGCTTCCCTGGTCCAATACCTGGGAGCTCAGCCACTCTCAGATACACCTGGTCTTTTTGTGTTCCCGTGGGTCCTGAGACCATACTGTCCCCATGAGGGCTCCCCCCCCCACTTAGGCTTTGGAGTGACGTCCCTTAGTGGAGCATACTTCTAAGTTCTGATTTTGTGCTCTGCTGCTCTCTCACTTGCTGGGAGCCAGCCCCTCCCTTCATGGTCTATCTTCCCATCACTTCGGATTCACTTCTCCAAAAGTCCTATCTTCCGGAAAGTTGTTGATTTTGTGTTCCTAGAATTGCTGTTTTTCTTCTCTTCTATCTCTTGTTGAGTTTGTAGGTGTTCAGAATGGTTTGATAACTACCTGGCTGAACTCCTGGGACCTGATGATATTTTGGTCTCCTACTCTTCCACCATCTTGCTCCTTCTCATTTAGCTTATTAAGGGATGTTCTTGGTGCTGGGGGCCTGCCCATATCCACACCTGAAGATCTCAGTTCAATGAATGGCTTCATCACATGGATTAGGGCAGAGGTTCCCAAACTCCCCACCCAACACCTCTGCCTGTGTTCATCAGGACACTGAAGATTACCACTATTATAGTACTCTAGGTGCACTAGAAAATACATCACTCTGGGAGTTTTCAATGCTTCAAGTTCCTCCCTTTTTACTTTTTCATATTGAAATGGACATGAAAGTGTGTAATGGGAGACATACATAGTACATATCCATTTGAGTATTGCTACAGTGGCTCCCTAGTTGGAGTGGGTGCTTGTTCTTTACCTGGCTCAAGTGCTATCCATTGTCATGGGTGAGGTGGGACCTTGGCTGGCATGACAAAGAGTGGCCCACCAGTGGACATCAACCTATTCCTGAAAGAATAATCTCTATCAGGGAGGAAAATAAGGTTAAATCATAAAGCTTTCTTGAGAAAGCCTTCAAATGAATGTATCTCCCCCCCCCCGGAATCCTCTTTCTCCCTATTATTGATGCTTTGGCATCACCTGAGGTCGCTGATCACCAGAGTGGGGATATCTGATTTCTCCTTCATTCCCCTTCTCCTCCTCCTTAATCCCCACTGGAGCCCAAAACCTTGTACCTGAAGGAATGTTGGGTCTCACAAATCAGAAACGTACTGAAACTGACATAATCGAAGTAGAGAGATGTTGGGGAAGACTGGAGGAACGTGGGTTTGGGGACTTGGGCACCTGGCGGTGGTGGTACTGATCTTTCTCTGTGTCTGAGTAGGCTGGGGCTCTCTTTCTTACCCCTCTTACAACTTTTACCTTGTTTTCTTTTACCTCTCTTTAGTGGAATGGCTGCCTCTGGTCCATTTCCTCCTAGTCAATCAGTAACAGTCCCCAAAACAAGTTGGCATAGATTTGAATCCCTGAATCTCAATTATGGTCTCTCAGGAAAGAAAATAGGTTTAACTCAATTTGGTTGTTAGTCAATCAGCTATAAGGGAGGCATATGGGGTGGGGTCTCCTACTGTTACACACTCAGAAGGGGCTGGCCTCCAAGGAAGGGAACCAGCAGGGCTAAGAGAACAGACATGCTGGCCCCAGCACCTCTTTCTTAGCCCAACATTCCTCAAAGATGCTTCCCCAGTTCTACTTTCCATCAGGGTTGGGAAGCTGGAGCCTGAGCCTGACTGTATTGAAAGGCAGAGGGCTGGCATTGGCATCCCCCTGGGGACTCTCCTGGCTTCTGGGGAGCTATTAACAAGCTGTTGTCTCCTCCTTCCACTACAAGGGACCCAGGGCAGTGACTCACTGTTGCTCACCTCAACACTTTTTGTTTATCCATCTGCTCTCCCCTTTCTCTTTTCACTTTTCTCAAAAGTCAAGGTTGTCACCATTCTCCTGGAAATAAAAGGGGTGGAATACACTGTGCTCTCTTCACACTAGGAAGATTGTGACTTTCCTACTTCCTTGTCCTTACTAAGAGCCATTTCTCCCTGCTCCCAACTCTCCCTTGTTCTGGGTCTCACTTACACCTCTGAGGTTGTCAGAGGTCCAGCTGATCTTCTTGGGTCCTCTTGGAAGGTCAAGAGCTTATTCAAAATAAGATTTCTAATTTTTAAATATTCATTAAATTTTTCTTTGACCTGAGTGTATTTTAAAACTTATAATTTCAAGTGTATCATAGCTGGATTTTTTTCACAACTTAGATTTGGCCAGTTGGCCTCCAGAGATTTAAATACTGAAAAATTAAAGAAAAATAGTGAAGCCTGTAAGTATATTAAGTCTTAGTATTTAATAAACTTTTTTTTCTTTCAAAGTTCCCAATTTTAGTAAGTAAATTTGCCAATCTTCTGAACTTTGAAGCTAAGCACTTGGGGTTGACATTTTCTGTTCTGTTTTAGCAAGCATTTGCCACATGGATATAGGAAGTCTAACGTGGGTGCACACATATGTACAATGAAATACAGCTCAGTGAATGTTCAGCAAGTGAACCCAGCCATGTGACCAGCACCCCAATGAAGAAGCAGAGCCTAGCAGCCCCTTTCATGCCTCCACTGCCCAGCAGTCTTGCAGGGTTGACCTCTAGCATGCCTCTTAATACTCTGCAATAGTTATGTCTGTTTTTTTAACGGCACATAAATGGACCAGTACAATACCTATTCATTTTTGTCTGACTTCCTTCACTTGACATTAAACTGGAGGTACTCACCTCTGTCCTTGTGTGTTGTTGCAGTTTATTTATTCTTACTGCCATGTACTATTCTGTCCTCTATGAACTTGCCACATCATTTAATTATTGCTGGATATTTGAAGTTTATATGCAATCTGAGCTATTACAGAAAGTGCTTCTACAATCATTCCCTTGCATGCACTTTGGTGAACATATGTGCACACTTCTCTTGGGTGACAACTGGGAGTGGAATTGCTGAGTCATAGTGTATATATATGTTGTGCTTCAGTAGGCACTGCCCAATCATCTTCAAAGTTGTTTTACCTCTTGATGATTTAAAAGTGTAAAAAAAATATTGAACATCTGATAGAATTTCAGTTTTTCTCAAAATAACTAGTATATTTACAACCTAATAACTGCATTTCAGATTTTTCTCAAAAGAATTAATATCTTGGACACCTGGGTGGCTCAGTCAGTTGGGCAACTCCCTTCCACTGCCTTCCACTGCCTTCCACTTGGAGTCCCACGTCAGAACTCCCTGCTTGGTGGGGATTCTGCTTCTCCCTCTGACTTCTCCCCTCTCATGCTCTCTCTTTCTCAAATAAATAAAATAAAATTTAAAAATTTAAAAAAATTAAAAAGGAATTAGCATCTTTATAATGTAAAAACTGCATTTTGTTCACTTTTGGAAGAGTAGGAATCATTATTCAAAGAAGGAGACAGTGCAGAGAAGATTAGAACTTTCCACTAAAAGAGATTGTAGAGGTCATCTAAGGCATTTTGAGATATAAAACACATTCCCTAGAATTCGGTGATACCAGAGTCACATTGGGAAGGAGCAACAGAGCAGAAATTGCTCCAAGTCCCTTACTTATATGACCCATGAGCTTTTCATTGTCATTGAATTCTACAAAGAAGTTTGGCATCCTTCTCTGAGCAGGTCAGAACACTAAGCAATGGGAATGTGGGAATTTTAAGTGAAGGCAGAAAAGAATATTGTGGTGTAGGAGCTTAATCCTTAGGGCAAAACAAATCCATATAGTATTTTTGCTGGAGTGATTTTGACTCTTTTCTGAACTTTATGTTTAATAGCTAATCTGTCCTTTATACCAAATTGACCCTTTTCCTTTCACTTTTCATTACTTTCCCCCTAATGCAGACCCTGATCATTCCAGGACTGAATGATTGCGACAACCTCTTGGCTGGTTTCCTCAATTGCATTTCTGTTTCTGATCATGTTGCTGATCAGATTAGCCTTTATAAAACAACATATTAATTTTACATCTCTTCTGGTTAATAGTTTTCAATAGGAATTACACACCCATACACCTATGGGGTCACATAATGCATGTGCATGAAAAAAGCCAAGTGATGGCCTTTGCATATTACACATCTAGTAATATTCTTTAAGTCCACAGTCATTTATGCTTCATTCCATTTCCCTTGAAATCCAGGGATGTCTTGGTCTTTCATTTTCCTGATTTGATAAAAAATGGCATCAAAACAATCACTTGCCTTTTTTGGGGCAGCTGGGTGGCTCAGTGTGTTAAGCCTCTGCCTTCAGCTCAGGTCATGATGTCAGGGTCCTAGGATCAAGCCCCACATCAGGCTCTTTGCTCAGAAGGGAACCTGCTTCCTTTTCACTCTCCGCCTGCCTCTCTGCCTACTTGTGATTTCTTTCTCTCTGTGTCAAATAAATGAATAAAATCTTCTAAAAAAATCACTTGCCTTTTAACCCTACACTGAGAAAACCCAACAACACCAGCCCAGCTAAAAATAGTGATGGGAATCCCCATTTACAGATGGCTGTCTGCAACTATTCAGCTGTAGGCAATTGTTATCATGGTGGATTTTAGCCCAGTGTTTTTACATCTTGCAGGTTTTCAAAAGAATTGGGAAAGCAAGGTTTTCTTCTGTGAAACCTCTTTAAGTTGAGATATTGACATCTAATCCAAGTGTTTTGGGAAAAATTTGTAAGTTAAAACCAAAGCAATGTGAAGTGCAGTCCCTGGCTGCCCATTTGAGTTCTGCCTTTTATGAAACACATTAAATGCACTTCCATTATATAGTCATGGACCTCGGTAGTGAGGCCATGTTTGTGATTGCTGTTATTTTCCATTTTCACCAACCCATTTGCTTAGCTCCAACCCCTCCCCTAACTTCTTTTTTTTTTTTTTTAAAGATTTTATTTATTTATTTCACAGAGGGAGAGAGATTACAAGGAGGCAGAGAGGCAGGCAGAGAGAGAGGGGGGTAAGCAGGCTCCCCGCTGAGCAGGGAGCCCGATGTGGGCTTCGATCCCAGGACCCTGAGATCATGACCTGAGCCGAAAGCAGAGGCTTTAACCCACTGAGCCACCCAGGCGCCCTCCCCTAACTTCTTTAGAGAACACATCCACCTATTCCTGTGGCTATCCCTTTGGTGATTTTTGAATTTTAAATTAACTCATGCTCCCTGCCACCCTCCATCCCACTTGCTTCTCTTCTTTAAAGCTCACTTGACATCCTACTTTGTCCATCAAGCTGTTCTTATAACTTCAGGATACCCTGATTTCTCCTTTTTCTGAAAAGATTTTAAATTTGTGTATTTGAAATGACTGACACCACAATTACCATAAATATTTTTAAATTTAATTTTCCTAATGGGATTGTTTGCTGTCATATTTTAGATTCATTTTGTAGTGCCCCTCCCCCCAGCAATATTTGGTATAATTTGGGGCATGTAGAGAGTACTGAATAGCTATTCTGGTTTGGCTGATTGATTACGTAAGATGTAGTCTATAACCCTTTAAAATGATAATATTTTAGCAACTCTTCAGTTAGTTGTGATGCATACCTACTTTATTTTTTTTAAGATTTTATTTATTTGAGAGAGAGAGAGAGCACAAGAAGGAAGGAGGGGCAGAGGGAGAAGCAGACTCCTTGCTGTGCCAGGAACCTCACTTGGAGCTCAATCCTAGGACTCTGAGATCATGACCTGAGCCCAAGGCAACTTCTTAACTGACTCAGCCACCCAGGTGCCCCATGCATACATATTTTAACTCAAGATATTTTGTTTGCTTTTTAAAAACTTGAAATAGATTTAAATAGTCTGGATTTTGAAATAAACTCATTTAATGATATGTATGCTCATGAAGTTGCATTTCCCTTGTGAAGTACTTAAGAAACAGGGCCATCTATTTATGTCTTCCATCACATACATTTTGTGCAATAAATGCAAAATGAATACACATCGGCTGGATAGTTGACTCCTGCAGTCTCATGAAGAGATTTGAATAGTCTCATTATTGCAAGCGGAACTTTTTGTGAAACAAAGACATTATCACTCATTTAGATTTGGAAAATTGTTTTAGGCTCAGTTGATAATGTAGGTATTATCGTGGGTTTATTTTTATTAGTTGGCTAAGCTGTGAAGTAAAAATGATGCTTTGAAGGTGAACAATGAAATGAATTGTAACCCAAGATACCGCAGAGGATGAAATGTGATCTAAGGCTACACTGTTTTCTGGTACACCTTTCAGGTGCAATAAAGTGACTTGACCATAAGTGTTCTAGGAGGGCTGGGAGATGCATTCCTTACCTCCTCCTAAAACAAGATTGAAATTTCCAAGGAAAAGCCAATATTTTCCCTGGGAACCCACCTAAACAGCTGTCATAAGCTTAGCAGAGATATCCTCCATGAAGAACAGCTTGGATTTGGGGATGAGAAATAGGAGCCTCTGGTTTCCAAGGGGTTAAGAAAGGAGACTTTCGAAACAATGTTAATAGCATGTCATAATTACAATGAGGTGCAAATTAGTTTCCAATATGATAAATGCCATTCTCTTACAGAGTACCATATTTTCTAGAGTAGCGCTTCCTACTGCAGAACTTTCTGCAGTGTTGGAAATGTTCTGCATCTCTGCTTTCTGACATATGGCTTTGGAGCTCTTGAAATGTGGCAAAAGTGGCAAGTGTTACTGAGGAAGGGATTTTTAATTTTAATTAAGTGTAAGTAACCACTAGCAGCTACTGTTTTGGACAGTGTAGTTCTGGAGAGAAATAGATCTTTTTCGTGTCTTTTAGAAAGACTTAAAGTAATTTTATTCTTCTCTCCGGGTCAGGAACACTGAATATTTTCAATGCAGGTCTTTGCTTTTTCACTTCTCAAGGTGAAGTCTTCAGGCAGAGACAGGATGTGGGCAGTGTGAGTAGAAGGCACGTCTGACACTGGGCAGGGGAGAAAAACCAACACTTCCGCTATTCCTCTGACACAGCTGCCCTCTGGGTGAGGGGACGTCTGTGCCAGACTCCTTCAATGGCAGCAGGTGTCAGGGTTTAGAGATAGTCATTTCATAGCAGGATAAGATACACTGTACCCGATACCATAAAATGCTGTTTTTGAAAATAACCTGGGCATTTTATTAAAGTCAAGGTCAATATAATTTGATAGATCACAGTATTGAATGTATTCCCCCTTATCATTAAAATAAGTTTGAGGAATCTTTCAAGTCAAACATCTTTTTTTCAGCATATGTATCTCAAGAAATATGAGATGCAGGTATGCAAGAAAGTAGATTCACATCTGCTTCATTTCATATCTTAAAGCTTCAATTAACATCTGTTTTCATTTAAAAAGAGGATGAATCTTCATTTGGAAAAAATTTCTGATCACAAAATAACCAAATAAAGCAGCTTATCAAATAGTACAATACCATAAGTAAGAGATTGGGAAAGCCCCAAGTGGTTAGCTAGACAAGCTTTAGCAGTGAGCTGAGAACACTCAAAGGAAAGAATCTCTCTCCTATTTTTAGAGACCTTTAGAGAAGAGATCTAATAACCTCTTTCATCTTTTAATTATGAGGAACATCCTATTTTATGCTGAGCCTCATAATTCAGATTCTAATTTACATGCTTTACAGATTCTCCAAACTCTTAAATAGACAAACTGAATTATTTCCAATGCATCAGGAGCAGAATATGTGGCTTATTCAAGTCCTAGATGCTAAGATACGGAATGGAGGGGCTTTGCCTGTGACTGAGAAACTCGTGTTGAGAAGAGGTGGGAGGCTCATTGATTGGTTGCCCCTTTCTCAATTCCCCCATGCTTCGTAGAGCATTGACATTAGGCTTTGGAAGAATCTCTGTAAGCATGTGATGACAGGTTGATAACTACCAATACTGGGCAAGAAGTAAAACCACAGTCCCTTCAGGCTTTTATACTTTGGTCGTACCTTATATATTTTATAATTTTTTGTCATAAATATGAAATTATTCCCAAAGGGGAAAATAAAACCTAATGAGTGACATAAGCCAAGAAAATTAGAGCCACTACATTTCTGAGTCAAGATTTTTGTCCTTTCTGGAGTTGTAGCTCTCTTTTACTCTGGAGAATAAGACTGTAGGTCTTAGGACAGGAGAAGGACAGGAGCTAGAACTTCTGGTGGCCTTGGGCTCTCATACCTCACTTCTCTAACCTGTTAAAAAAAAGACAGGGGGAGTGTGTGGGCTGCTTCACCAGTGCACTGGTTCATGTTATAACTTTAATGCATGAACACTGAATGTTCAAGTGGTATCATAAATAGAGTTCTGATATATGAATTTTGAGAGGTTTGGATTTAAGAAGAAAACACTTCACAGAGGGATATAGCTTCCTTTTCTTAAGAATTATCATAGCTTAGGTTGACCAGGAACTGATGATCCCCATCTCCTTCATGAGAAGTGTGTCTCATGTCCAGAGCTGGATGCATATGGAACTTTCTCATTTATGTCACTGTGAAATCATCAGGCCAAATAATATAAAGTACACAATGGCATAAAATACTCATATTCTGCCTTCTCCCGCCCCCCTGTGTCAAATTCTATCCAATGTAATGATCTAGAAGATTGTAATTTATTACTTGTCTTTGAAATAACTAAAGATTTTTTTTTCTTTTCTTTATTTCCTTCCACAAGTAAAACCCAAACCTAGCCCCCATGAAATGGTCAGTTAGCTTAAGGGCAAATTAAAATTATATGCAGCTACATTAAAATTGGTGATTTATGGCTCAAAGCTGGGTTATAAACTTCCTTGACTCTGTCACAGAAGAGTTCTTGATAGGGAATGGACTTTCCTTCTTAATTATTTGCTCTCCGGCTATTAATCCTTTCATTCTTGAAAATGAAGTTACTATCAAGATACATGTACAAATAAGACAAATGTTCCTGTGGCTTATTTAGATGACTCTCTAAAAATACTGGCTAGGAAACACTTGAACATTTTTGGGCTTCTAAGACATGGTCCTATTTAGTTTTTGCCTGGGAACAGTGATTAATATATTTGGATACTGAGCAGTATACTTTGCCCTAGATCTCAAGCAGGCAGAGTTTTCTGGCTGGGTCTTTAGCATTCGAGTCCCTGACACTTCTTTGTAACATGCTTGACCTATCCGAGTATTCTAATTGCCACCAAATCACCTAATGGTTCCCTTCACTTACCTCAGTCAACTAGTTCTCTTTTTCTATTCAACTTCCTTTGTCCGAGCGCTAGTGAGGGGAAAAACTCTAATATCGTCAGAGAGAGCTGCCAAAGCATGTGACCTCAGAGATGATGCAGGGAGGCAGGAGATGGAGACAGGAGTACAGAGATGATACATCTGAAAAACTTGATGCACACACAAGTAGGAGAATGAGAGAAAGGAAGAGAAGAAGTAGGCCTGGAAGGGGTGGTGGGGGAGCCTCTGGAATTGAGAGAAAGTTTAAATTTAGACATTACCTAATGTTCCTCTGGGTTTCTTGGCAGCGTGGGGATCATTTTTGATAACTAACAGAATGATCATTCTCATCACGGTCATCAGCTGGAAAGAGCACTTCAGAAGATGTCCCAAGCTCTGCCCTTTGGAGTATTTACAGCTTGGCTAGGGTCATGGCGGAGCAGCAGCCAGCCAACTGGGATCAGGAGAGAGCTAGCTGCTGTATGTGAGCCTGGTTCTTTGAGACCTACTGCACAATCCAAGAGCACCTGTCTCGGCAGCATTAAGGCAAGGCCTGGGAAGACTTGCCTATCGAAACTCTTACAGGGAACCTTGGCTATTTATTGGTAATAATCTTTACAAGAGGAAAGTGTACTGACTTGTTATTTATCTTGGAAATGCCTGCCGTCCAGTGGTGCACTATGGGGCAGTAAGAGGAGCCTGCACTGTGGACCTGGAGGCATAGGCCCAGTATTGGCCATTCTATCCTTAGCTGTATATTCCTGGACAAGTCAGTAGAAAGCCTCAATTTGTTCATTTGTAAAATGCAGACAGATTAAATTTTACCTTGATTGTGTTTTATAGCTCTAAGATGATATGGACACCATTTCATGGGTTCCTTAGTGAAATTGTCATTGGTTTATAGAACTGAGTCTTGAAATTAATGA
Source organism: Ailurus styani (assembly GCA_002007465.1). Taxonomy (NCBI): domain Eukaryota; kingdom Metazoa; phylum Chordata; class Mammalia; order Carnivora; family Ailuridae; genus Ailurus; species Ailurus styani. The sequence continues at coordinate 285,141 of LNAC01000771.1, forward strand.
GAGCAATAGTTTCATCATCAAACACTTTTTGTAACTGTACCCAAACACTCTGGGTAACTGTAAATGAAACTGCATTTTTCTGCCATTTCTTTCTCTTCTTGTTTTGGTTCAGTTTACATTCAAATCTGTGCTTATAAGTTAAACACAGCAGATTTATTGCAGACTGATGCTGGTATGTTTTCGTATACGGTATGAGTTGCTGAAGAAGGAAGTGGGAGGGAGAAAGTTGCTAATAGAGGGTTAGATTTAGCTATTCCACACTATGTAGATAAAACATAATTTTAGCATCCAACAATTATGGAATAATCTTTGTAAGTATATCACTCATACTTAGCAAGCCATGCAGGATCCTTCATAACTCCCCCATTCCTCAGGCCAACTCATGTTACCTCTATCCCTAGACCACATCCCACCCCGACAGTCACGGTCCCACCACCAAGCCATCTGTCTTCACACCACCGAGTCCCGCCCTTGACATGTTCTTTGTGTTCTTCTGCCTGCTCAGAAAACTCCTCCTCAACCTGGATGTCCCAGTTTAGATGTTACCAGACAATTAAATGTTTTTTCTTCTGGATTTGCACAGCCCATTGTAACTATCTCTCATATATTTATCACATGTCAAAACTACTTGTGTGTTTTTATCCTCCAACAAACTGTAGGATCCACAGGAAGAGAATGGTGTCTTTTTCATAAAGATTTCAAGGATCTGATGCTCAGGAGGTGCCAAAAGGCATCGCTCAGGAGAGTGAAGATGTGGATGGCTAATGGAGAATGAACAAAGTGAGAGAGTTCATATTCCCTCCCCATTGCATCTCAGCTCTTTAAGGAACAGAAGCTTTGCCAAGTTATAATTGGTTGAAAATAACAGTGTGTTTGATTTAGTAATTCCTAACTTCAGTATTTAAAGGAAGTTTATTTTTTTTTTTTTAAAGATTTTATTTATTTATTTGACACAGAGAGAGAGATTACAAGTAGGCAGAGAGGCAGGCAGAGAGAGGAGAGAGGAGGAAGCAGGCTCCCTGCTGAGCAGAGAGCCCGATGCGGGCCTCGATCCCAGGACCCTGAGATCATGACCTGAGCCGAAAGCAGAGGCTTTAACCCACTGAGCCACCCAGGCGCCCTTAAAGGAAGTTTAATAATAGTAACGTCTTAGTACTTTTTGTCTGTGAGAGGATGTCCTTTATTTTTTTATTTTTTTGCATATCCTCTCTCAAGCTGTAGATAATATGTACATAAACCCAGCTCAGATGGCCTATCAGCAGCCCATCTCATGCAGGCAGTATATTAATAGTTAACAAACAAGAATAGCACTGTCTTATGAAATCTAGAATTTACACCTAAATTTCCAGTTTGCAAAACAAAATTCCCAAGTACTTTGAAAAGATAATGTCCAACCTTAAAAACTTACCTGGCCCAATACCAGATCTGACACTGAAAGAAGTGAGACTAAGGGAAAGAAGTGAGATTGAGGGAAAAGAAACAGGAATGCGAAGTGAATTTCTATCACCCACTTCATCTGCAAAAGACATGCTGCTGGTGGTCGCTCTGCAGACTTGTGTCTCTCCTTGTCGTCTAGTACATGATATGACCACAAACTGAACAGTGAATCAGTCACACATAAAAATTCAGGTGCTGAATCTAAGTACAGATATCTTGCTATGTGACAAAAAATAGGCAATTATCATAGAGTGCACTTAACAAACATTCTGATATTAATTTTTTTGGAAGTATAAAAATGATACATGTTTCCTGTAAAAATTTGGAAAGGTATAAAAAATAAAATTTACATCACTCTATGTCCTCCACTCAATATCAGCATTTTTGTTGAACTGTAAGGACAGAGTGATTGATCCATGGGTAGAATTGGAATCAAGATGTAAATGGTTTTTGTATCCTGTTTTCTCCTAACATTTCATTATGAGCATTTCCTCATATCATTAGATGGCTCTCAAAAACATGACTTTAATGCCTTATTAATATTCAGTGAGTGCATTTATCATAATTTATTTAACCATTTCCCTAATGTCTCCACTATTTCTATTGTCCAAATACAGAAGGGTTTTGCAAGTAATTTTATGTGTGCATCTTTTTTTTAAATTAAATTCCCGGAAGTATAATTGTTGTGTCAAAACATGAAGGATTTTAAGTCTCCTGACATGATGGCAAGTTGCCCATTTTATCTTACGTGTCTTCTAATTGCAACAAAATCTATGTAAGAGAAAATAATTTCCACCCTTACAATAGAAAAAAAAGTAGCTTTGAACTAACCTAAGGCTAAGAAACTCCCCAAGAAAAGGGAATATTAACAGAATAAAGCACTTTTAACATTAGATATATTTATGAAAGAGGGCTGTAGATCTCAGGTTCACCAGAAGTTAATGAGGAAGCAGCTTTGATAGTTTTGTTATCTTTTACATCTCCATCCTCTGTTTAAATCTAGAGAAGCGATATTATGTACTTTTGGAGGACTCTTTGGAAGATTTTTAGGCCATATTTGAAATCCAATAAGATGTTCGTTATATACAGTTTGGTTTTCCTTCACAGGAAAATGGCAGGTTTTATACAGAACTTTTAATGAGGTAAAGTTAAGAAAGTTTACACAGGCTTTAAAAATTCCACTTTGTCTTCATAGGATGGTAAATGGATGGTCAGTCATTTAGATTCCTAAATTCTTAATACTCAGGAAGTGTTGAGCCCTGCTTAATTGAATCTTTCCAACTTTTGCATAGCTTAAACTATATGCTAAATCTGATGGTGGTACTCATCCAAAAAGAAAGTGAAAATAATTATTAATATTGATGATTTTTAGAGTTGGATACACCTAGATCATTGATTATAAAGTGAAGGGGAAAGTCAACTGATGTATTTTGCTGTAAGTTCAATCAATTCAGGAATCAGGTCCAAATGAGAAGTGATATTTATCAGAGACCTGAACACATCACATTGTGGACTGAGACACGGAAATCCAATTCCAGCTCATCTCTTAACTAGATTCGACCCTAGGAAAGTTACTTCAGGCTACAGACTTCATTTATTCACCTCACAAGTGTGAGGATGCAGTATAACTGGAAGGCTTCAATGGAAACATGCTCTTTATAAGTATTAGCCCAAGGCTTTGGGATTGACATGTTGAAGAACTAGAGGCAATAGCTCCTATTCCAGGGGATATATTTTGACCAGAACTTTCCTGGTGCACCCTTGGGAGGGTCTAGGTTCACCCTAGATTGAATTTAGTGTGCTTCCTTGGTTTAGAATGATTGACACTCAAAGTCCACACTAGAGTTGACCTTAATTGCTGCATACATTTTAGCATCAAGTTCGTCTTTCGTGGGTCTCCCAATTTTAAAATGGGATGGGCTATCTGTACTTGCTCAGCTTACAGACAATTCTTGCTCCAAGTGTGCTACAGAAAAATTTTCCTGAAAGAAACATATAAAAATTGACATTTTCAGTGCTTTTACCTTCTAGTTTTTGCCCCAAGGGAAGATGTAAGGGAGAAAGAGCGCGTTATTTTTGAGAGCTTTGGACCCTTAATGGGAGAAAAATATTCAAAGACTATTCTGACCTGTGGACCTTCAAAGAGCATATATACCAACATTTCAGGCTTCCAGAGAGAAGACCAGGAAGAAATTAGCACTGCTATTGCTAAAAGAACTACCTTCACAGATGAGTATCCACTTTAATGATAAAAATAAAACACCTGAGATGTGGGTCAGGCTGAATCACTTATTTCTTCATACTTTATTGTACATGGTGAGTCTTGAGAACATTCCACTGAGTTGCAATACAAGGGCAATATACTCAAATTAATAGCAGTCTCTACCTCTTTGAAAGGATTGTTTTAATGCCAGTTCTTTACTGTGAAGTACCCAGTTCTGTTACCCTTCTGAGCATGGAAACAGAGATCGAGTCCTGAGTGTGGATGTATCAAATATTTCTTCTGCCACTGCTAAGTTCGGTGCTATCTTGAGTCTATGCAAATCCACTTGGAAGAGGAAAACCAGGCTTGTTACTTCATGAACGTATTAGACATACAGGCAATTCAAATATGTTGGGGAATTGACAAAGTATGTTGGCTTAGAATACGCTTTTGATGAGAACGTATTCCCAGGAAGGATAAACACATTGATAAATTCATTGCCCTTGATCTTCCAACACAGTTTCTATTGACATTTCTTATAGCCCCAGGCACAGATTAGAAAGTATATGGCCCATTGATTGCATTTAGGGCTGTTAATGACAGGAAAGAAGATTGAATTCCTCTCCATATATATACACAGGGAAGGCTATCAGCAGTTCCATTCTGGTCTCAACACACTTTAGAATGTGTAAATCTGTTTTCAGACTCTGTTATTAATTCAGCAATTATTTCAAGAAATGTTTTTATTGTAATTCTTAAAATATTTTAGTAATATTATTTTAAATCTGACAATTCAGGTTGTGGTTTCTGAGTCTCTATACAAATGAAATTTGAGGAAATTTATATGGAAAAGCTTTATATCATTCTTGTGTTGTGATTTTTTCTATGTATGATATCTGTCCTATGTATTCCAACACTGAAACCCAACAAAAGTTGACATTTCTAAATATTTAGGGAACTTTTTCTATTTAATAAATTAAAGATCCCTGAGAAAAAAAGTATTAAATCAAATATTACATTTTTCCATGCCATGTGCAATGTTGGATAGTAAATGGCTAACCAGCTTCTCGTGGCTTGCCTTAGGCCTCCGACCTCCCTGCATCCTTTCCATATTCATGGTAGGAGGCAAAACCCTCTGAAGATCTTTCCACTGAAGATATACTGGGACCAAAGACTTATTCATAAAGACACTGCACTTGAATAGAGCTAAGAAATCATTCCCATCATTAAGTTATTCACAGCTTCAAATAACCTAAACTCACTTAAAATGTTTCAGTAGAAAGTAGTTATCATTAATTAAAAGCAACTTATTTATTGAGGAGAAAAATAGGTCAATTACATGGAGATTTGGGGGTATGTAGTGACTGAGAAAGATCACTATAAAATTTATAGTCACGCAGTCAGAAAATGTTGCTGGTGCACATTGTAAGGATTAAACAAGAAGACTTGTTTATAATTTTGATTGGAGCTGAGAAGCATAACTGTGGGAGTGAACCCTCCATGGGGAAAACAAGGGGTAGGCTGTTTGCTATTGTTTTTGTACATTTGGAAAAATATCTTGCTAGGCTTTGGCAAATCTGTTGGAATGCTTAGGAAGAAATTAGCAATAGATATATAAGAAGACAAATACATGTAAATTCAAATAATTGGATAAATATTTGTAAGGATATATAATCACTGAACAAAAGAAGATGATGCTTACATCATCACAAGTGAGATGGTAAGGGGAGACAGAAGTAGGGTAGGATCGAAGAGTTAAATCTTTCCCTTAGTAGGTAGTTATTCTGTAATCATGTCTGAAATTGATAAGGCAACAAATAGAAACATAAAGAGATTAGAGATAAATGTTTGAAGAAATACCTAAAAGGGTTGAAAGTATTCATCTCTGGGATGTGCGATTGGGCATCCAAGCTAAAAAATAACGGAGCACGCGTTGCCTTTTTCCAAAAGCAAATCTCTTAAAACTATTTGATTTTTTTTGAAATGATAGAGTTTTAAAATTTAATAGAATTTTAAAAATCCTTTAAAAAATGAAGAGATAAGAAAAGGACGGTACACTGGAAGTGTTCAGAGAATCAAAATCATGTTACATCCCCCTTAGACTGGGGCATGGTCTATCCATAGGAGGGCCCACATCATGGTGTTCAGGGCTCACTAAGGACATGTCTCTTTGATCTTTCCTGGTAAATTGGTCTCTAAGAAGAGTGCTAGCAATGGAGCTGAACAGAATATTCAGAATTCTAAATGTAGTAACAGACCATAAAATATAAAGCAAACTTTCGCAGGGGAACATCACATCATCTTCTAAATTGGTGCTCAGTGAGTATATATATAATCATTTTTCATTGTGTTTTAAGGTGCATACTGTTCCTCGAGATAATTCATTGTTCTGTCATCTTAACTCAAACCTACAGCATGGGGAACTGGAAAATTAAGTCATCCCTTTAGCAGTTAGCCAAGTGACCTGTTGGCTTGTTTATTGCTCTCAGAATGGAAGGTTTAAGGTTTTTGACTGGCTCATCCTGAAGTTTTGGCATGTTAGAATGTGGTGCAAGATCCGTTTCCCAGGCTCTTCCCCTACATTTGTTCTTTTCCGCACTGGTCTTTCCTGGCAGACCTTCAGATTCATGCCACTTAAAATGTGCTTTCTGCCCACTTTGCAGGGAAATAAAGACAAGTAAAAATTAGTAACTAACCACTTAATCCACCAAGGACAACTTGATTCTTACTTTTGGACTGCCCCATTCTGTTTGATGCTGTACTGGCTTCTTTCTGTTGATAATATATAGATTTACGCTGACTTACCAGGATCCCGAATTACCTTTCCTGCTACATGTACCCTGAGGAAACTTTCCTACTCTGGCTTCTTGTTTCCCCTTTTGTCAGAATTGATGCTATTACCACCACATTCATATTGAATATTCTATCTTCAATACCTATCCTAGTCCTAGTCTGGATTTTGGTGTCTGTTCCTAAACCTTCTATGGCAACTTTCCGTGGCCCAGTCATCCTATGGAATTCTAGAACAAACCACCATCTACACTGTGTAACTTTGGGCAAGTCATGAACTTTGCTGAATTTATTTTTAATCTATCAAGCAAACATTGATTCACATCCTACATAATTTATAGAGATACTTATGAATAGGTTTAAAAATAGAAGTAGTAGGAAGCTTACAAGTGGAACTTATGTGGTCATTCTGAATTTGGAATGATATAGAAATTGAGTATTATCCAGACAAAAGAGAAAGATAATTTGAAAATTTTTGACATTTCTTGCTTGTATTCATCTCAGATTTAGATATTTCAGATAGTTCTGACGTGGGAGTTGGGTTTACCAACCCAGAGTTGGTGTTCCTTCTTTTTTCATTTATCCTGTTGGTCAGCAAGATACCTACAGCTTTTGAGTTTGATACCACTCCTGGTGCTATGCCAAGGTCTCAGCTAGGAGGACAGTAGTCATCAGTCTTCCAAAGGAGGGGGTTTTGTTAGGGTTTCCACAAGCAGAAATCATATATAAAAAGCCAAAGTTGGAGTTCCATCACCCAGAAATATCTCCTGGATTGTCCTTGTACACATTGGATAACAGTGAACTAAATCCAGGGTTAACTGTGAGCTGCTGGGACCAGTGATCTAAAAGTATTAAAGAGGACAACATAATCTGTAAGTCTGGCCAGGAGTATCTGCTTTGAGTGCTTCAAACCCATTTTAGAGTCATTCCTTTCCTTTCTTTCATGCAGGGGCCAAGATCATCCTTTCAGCAGATTTTTTGTGGGGAGTAGGAAGGGAAGGACGAAGCCTTCACATATCACAGGTTATAGAGAAGCCCGGCCTAATCAGACCTAAAGTTTTCTGTAAATATTTCTGAACTGACAGAGCTGACAGTTCCAGAATGAACCTTCAGGTTACCCTTTTTGTAAGTGCTTATGCAAGGGACTGCTGACAATGCTTAGCTGGTGTATGCGTGAGTAGAAGGGAAATTGTAAATTGCTTTTAAATGGCATGGATATATATAGGGAAATATATATCAAACCAAATATAAGGAAGTATAAAAAACATAAAGTGTATCTCTTTTCTATTTCAATTTCCTGTACACTTACTGTAAGCAAATTTGAAAATAAAGAGAAGTAAGAATAAAATTTAAAAATCATCCATAGTCATACCACTTAAAACCAACTTCTCTTTTTTACATTTATTGTATGATTCTGATCCCACTGTGCATAGAGCTATGTGTCCTTATATTCTTCATTTAGCAAAATAAATAGTATTTCTCCAATTTTATAAGCTCTTTAGCAAATATTTGTGATGCCTACTCACAATGCAATTGTATGACATTATTATAACCTATAACGATTCATGTGAAAGATTAGTGTTCAACTTTGTTTACTATAGTAGCTATAACTTATTGTTTTATATGATTAAACTAACCCTTATAATTTATTTTCTGAACTTGGCTTACATAGTTCTGACTTCTTGGGTATGTTTATCTATGACTAGGACTTGCAGTTTACTTAGTCATGGAACAATTCAAGTACGTAACTTGATTACTGAAGTTTCTTGCTTTGAAGGAGTCTTTTTCCCTTAGGATTAAAAGAATAATGATAAAGGAATGCAATATCATCTATAGAGGACAAGATGAGATGTGGTCTGTTTTAGTAACATAGAACATTATTTCAATTCTTAATAGTATGCTTATCCTCCTAAAAGTATGAAGAATATATATACCTCAGAATTTTTTTGGAAATACTCTTTTGATCCAAGAATATGTACTAAATGTCTACTATATGCCATGCACTTTAAAGCACTTGATATATGGTAGTGAACAAAGCAAAGATCCCTGACCTCATAGAGCTTAAATTCTAGTGGGATAATAAACAATATAATATAATAAAATATAAAATATATAAATATATATAAAATATTATATATTATGTACATAATATATAAACATATAAAATATAAAATAAACAATATAATATAATAAAAAATAAAGAGCTAAGAAACAACATAAATGATTTATGTATATTCATACACACAAATGCAGATACATTTTATGGTTCAAGGCAATATATGTTATAAAAACTAATGAAGAGAGGAGTTATGAAGAGGTTTTTGGGGAGGAGGCAGTTTTAATACTATGAGGACATGTCATCTGAACAAAGATTGAAGAAGTCATGTTGTCTTTGATATGAGTAGTTCACTAAAGATGAAAGCCTGTGACTAAGAGAAGGGGGAGAAATGAATTGGAAACGTCAAATATAGATGACCCTTCAAAACAATTTTGATGCAAAATTGAGCATTAAAAGAAGGCAAGATAAGATTCTGTTTGTTTAAGATAGGAGAAATGAAAACTGATGGGGATAATCCAGAAGAGGGGGAAATTGATGATGAAGGGATGAATCTAGGGCACAAATAGGGAGTTGGTTTGAGCTATGTGCAGTGCCAGGTCATCTATGATACCAGACTATGTAACATTGTCAATGGATTTGGGTGGCAATGTGGTCAGTGAATAGGTATGGTGATATATATAGTTTTTCTCCGATTGCTTCTTTATATGAAATAATTGGCTAAGAATAAGGATGAGAAGGAGGTACTATGGATTTGAGTGAAAAAGAGAAGTTGTAAAAGAGTCATCTAGGAATGTAGAGAATAAGTGGACAAGGAAGCTATGGTATTGTCTAGAAGCAGTAAGGGTATGGTCATGATGTAAAATGGTGGTAGTGCTTCTACTCCAGGCATGGATGCAGACCTGAAGTAGATGGAAAGTTTGATTTCATCAGAATGTAGTGTTTTCCAAGTGAGAACAATGAAGCAATATTTATGCAATGCAAGGGATGGTTAAATTGGTTGATAAACAATATAACTGGGAAAGAAGGGCAAAGAGAGTAAGGGACAGTGAAGAGGTGGTAGGATCAATGGATCAAAAGTTCCAGTAGGGTTGGAGTTGGAATTCTTCAGATATGAACTAGAAGGAAAATAGGTGTTCCATTAGTGGTATGCTTGGGGCTCTGATTTCAGGGTAGTTGCTGGCTGCAGCTCTTGGCAATGACAAGGTCTAGAGTAAGTTCAAAGGCAAGAGTGTCCAGGATGTGCTCATCTTGCAAAACGGTTTCTGGCAGAGCCTTCCCTAACTCTCTCATGTAAGTTCTTGCGTTTCACTTTGCATTTCTATTATTCTCTGTAAATATGAATTATTCATTATTGTCATCAACATTATATTAGGTTGAACCACATGAACTTACCAGTGTTTGACTGCATTTGCTGGTATAAAGGACAATTCTGTGTGGTTCAACTAAATATTTTTCATCAACCTTAACTTCTTGAGGGTAAGAGCCATGTTATATTTAACTTTATATTTCTAGCACTTATCATAATGTCTCTCAAATAGTTGGGACTCATTAAATGTTTCTGAATAAATAAATAAAATTCAGTAAATAAGACCTGTACACAAAAGTTTGAAGGTACCATATGCTATATTCCATTGGATGGACTTTTTCAACAGCATATAGGTGATTTAATGAAAAGACAAGAGTGCTATCTGGACACATGTCAGCAGCCAGCAAGTAGTGTGATGGCTCCTGTGACTCAGTTAGGACTTGTGTCCCATACTTTTGCTTTAGTGGTGATTCTCTTTCATGGGATCTTGCCAGCACCTGGAACCGGTCACAGTCAATGCTTCTGTGTTGCTTGGGTATACACATAGGATGGCAGATTCGTGAACACACAGCAGCAGCAAAGCTCTTTTTTACAGTCATAGGTACAAAGCAGATGTCATAAAATAGGGTGCTCTCATTTCTGCTTTTACAGACATATTTACTTCATTTCATATTTCTTAGAATATAAGACACAGACTTAGGCTTATTCAAATATGTAAAGAATGTTTTTCAGTGCAGTGGATTTGGTTGGTTTCCTCCTCACATCATGGTACACATCCTAACTCCTGGATTCTCCTTGAGGGCCTGCTGGGGACATGGAGCCCCTGAGGACCTGCTGTTGATCCTTCACAGCCACCATCCTGAGAAGCAGAAGAGGACAAGTAAGCAATATTCAACCCTTCCTCCACCTGTTTTCTTTGACTAAAGGTGGATGAACAGTAGTTCCCATTCCTCAGGATGCATGCAGTATAGATCAGATGGGTTACCACCTGGACAGTGTTTTCAAGCACCTGGTTCTTCTCTATTTGTCACTGAGCAATCACTCTGGAAAGGTGTCACCTACTGCTTTGTATACATTAACTCATTTACTCATTACTAAATCCTTTTGTCCGTTTTACAGGTGACAAAACAGAGCTTAGCAAAGTTAACTATCCAAGGTCTTAAAAACCAATTTGTTCCTGTCAGCTTTCTTAAAATCCTGCTGTGCATCTTATATTTTCCAGATAAATTTGTCAATAATCTGGCCTCTGTCCCCGCACCCCATTTCCCCTTCTGCTCTTCTCTCCACCGTACACCTTTGATCTGACAGTGCTTTCAAGACTCTAGAAAGATGTTTTCACAAGATCTTCTTTTTACCAATTGGCCATCCTTGTCTAAATCATTTCTACTTGTCCTTTGGAAGTCATTTTGAGCAATGCCTCCTCCAGGAAGCCCTCCTTAACCTAACTGGAAGTCTGTGAGCGTTCTCCTCTAAGCCCTTGATATTTTCTCTCATCCTCGCCTGACATTCATCACAGTCTGCTATGGTCACAGGAGTATAGGGCCAGGTCCCTGACAAGGCTAGAAGGGCTTTAAGGATACAAACCATGCCTTATTTTCTTTGTATGCACAGCTCCCAGCTCTATGCTGAGCACTAGGCTTGAGAGCAACAAGGGCCTTTTGAAATAAGTGAGTTCACTTATTCACATCCATAACTGAGTAGCTAAATGGACTGTGTTCCTTAAGCTCTTAAAATCACAGCCTCATCTGTAAAATGAAGACAAAAATATCTTCTTTATAAAAATGTTGTAAAGATTAATAAGAGATAATAAATAAGATTCAATTATTTAAATGTCTTTAAATGCTTTACTCAAAGCTTGGTGCACAGTAACCACTGAATAAATGGTATTATTGTTATGACCATTACTTTTAAAGTCGGGATTCAAACCAGAGACTGATTCCAGAATCATCATTCATTCCACTTACTACCCAGAATCCCTGCCTTGAAAGCAAGCTAGATGCATAGAAAGCACATCCATCAGTAGGGTCTCAAGAGCACAATTTTGGACATTATCAAGTGAAATTAGACTACTCGTGCCTTTTTAAAATTCTAATTATTCAGTTTGAAATGTCCACAATCCACACAAGAAGTTCTTTTTTTTAATTCCTAATAAAACTGTATTATATCTGTCTATATGAAATGGTTATTCTGAACTAAACTGAAGAATATCTGAACTCAGTAATATGTATTAACATGGGCACAATTTAAAAAGTGCAATAACCCAACATGTGAAATACATATTACACTAATATATAATGCTGCATTATGCTTTATATTTTCCAATAATCTCACAGTATACAGAAGAGTTAGAATTCATATGCATTTCTGGTCCTGGCCTTACCTGTCTCCAGGCAAGAACATTTATACTGTAATTTCAGCAATATGGGAATACTCCTTTCATAAAAGAAATCCATTCTCCCCGCCCCCGTAAATATATAGCTGGTGGAACATCTAAAGCTGAATTCTTTAAACTTAACTCTTGGAAGAGAAGACTTTTACTAATTGTTAGTCGTTTGCAATTTAAGTGTAAGTGACTTGTGACTTTCAGGTTCTTCCCTTAAAATAGGTTGTGTTTAGGTAGGGGCCCTCGGAAGAGAGAGTTAAGACCCCAAGAGAGAAAACACAGAAACAAAGGAACACGTAAATGGCCAAAGGAGCAACTTGGGTTTTATAGGTGACCTTTGTGGTGCCAATTAGGATTTCACTTCAACATAACCTTCTAACTTTTCTTAGTTTATCCCCGTGGATTCTGGGTCTCTTGATTCCATAGCTCAAGTAACCATGTTAAATAATTAGCATTATTAGAAATACACTTGACCCTTGAATCACATGGGTTTGAACTATGTGTGTCCACTTATACACAGGTTTTTTTCCAATAGATATACAGTACTGTGAGTGTGTTTTCTCTTCCTTATGATTTTTTAAGGGTGTTTTCTTTTCTCTAGTTTACTACTTCATTGTAAGAATACAGTATATAACATACAATATATGTGTTAATTGACTCTTAATGTTACTTGCAAAGCTTCTGGTTAACAGTAGATAATTTATGGGGGAATCAAAAGTTATATGTGGATTTTTGACTGCATGGGGGCGGTTGGGGCCCCAAACCCCTGTGTTGTTCCAGGGTCACTGTAATTATAAATAGTATATAAGTGTTCTTTAAAATAGAGTGAGAAAGCCAACTAAGAAGTGCCCAGACACTCACCACTCACACCTGCATTCCTATTCAAATGTGAGTGTGGACATAGGCACACACACATCAAGCATGTGCATAATTGCTTCAGGGGCCTCCTTCACCCTCTTCTGTAATCCACATTGAGACCTCCATCCTCTCTTCCATCCAGGCCGCATCCCAGACCAGCCCCACAGGAGCTCACCTGAGCATTGTGCATCCACCATCTCTGGCAGGGCATACGGGCATTCTCCCCTGCCACTCCCACCCCTCAGCATCCTCCTGCAGTCTACAGGCATTGGGTCCTACCCCTCTTTCTACATTTCTCTTCCCCTGACACTCATCTTTCAGCCACTGCTGCTTGGTGGGGGAAATGACTCTGGAATAGAGATAACTATACTGTGTTCAGAGATCCAGGCTCTAACAAGAGACTATGTGTATTTTGCTGGTGGACCCCTAAAAAGCTAACACACCTTGAGGATAAAGATTGAAACTTCTTATCTGGTATTTTCCACAGCTGTTAGCACAATGTCCCCAACAGACTAGTCTTCAGAAAATGTATAAGAATTCTTTTTGCCCTGAGGGTAGTGCCTTTGGGCAACACAGATACCCACAGGACCAACCCTTGTAATGGCCAGGCACTGAAGAGGGGGAAAGGAGAGCATGCGTCATATTCTAACACAAGTTTCTATTTAAAGACTACAGAGAGGGCGCCTGGGTGGCTCAGTGGGTTAAAAGCCTCTGCTTTCGGCTCAGGTCATGATCTCAGGGTCCTGGGATCGAGGCCCGCATCGGGCTCCCTGCTCAGCGGGGAGCCTGCTTCCCCCTCTCTCTCTCTCTCTGCCTGCCTCTCTGCCTCCTTGTGATCTCTCTCCCTCTGTGAAATAAATAAATAAAATCTTTAAAAAAAAAAAGACTACAGAGAAAAGGAGAGGGAAAGAATAGGAATGAGATGAATCTGATTCACGTATATGCAGCACCACCAATTTGTCAAGTTATTTTGTGTTTTGTTCCACATCCTCCTAACACAAGGTGATATATAGTCCCCAGTACTCAGGTCAAAAATAAGGGCCAGTTTTCATACCAAAAAATGGTGTGTTCTGCTTTCCAGTTCCCCAGAGATGACTCTGAGTCACCCCACCTCTCTAACATCCTTCAGGCTTGGTGTTCAGGATCAGTGCTTTGAATTCACATGAAGACAAGGTGTTCATTTTTTGTCGAAAGGCAAAATCTGTGAAATTATGGCCTAGTGGCACAGAGGAAGTAGGATGGCCCTTGGAAAGAAGATGGTCAGTTCCCATAGAGATTGAGACAATGAAAATTCAACATGCTTGTTTTCCCCAATAGTTCCTTTTTGGATGAAGAGACAAAGTTGCTTAACTGGTCTTTATTTGAAATTAAAGTGCTGATTTGTAAGAACCTCTCAATGTGAGACTAATGACATGTTAGAGGTGTATTAATGAACCCATGTACAGGAAGACAAAAAAAGAATCAGGGCTAATCAAAATGCCAGCTATTTTAAGATCTTTCCTTGACCAAGTAATGACCTTCATACATATTATGCACCATTACTATTCATGAAAATTATATATTTTTAATTTTCCCAATGTTATAAAACATTAATCATCAGTACCAGCAAATAAGATATTTTTGCCTGAATAGTTTATATAAAATTCTGGCAGTACTAAACTTGCAAATATCATGAAATATGGAAAGAAAGAAAGAAAGAAAAAAAGAAAAGGAAGGAAGGAAGGAAGGAAAGAAAGAAAGAAAGAAAGAGAAAGAAAGAAAGAACACTAAAAATAGTCTACAAAACATTCACTAAATTCTAAATGTTTATAGTTAATTTTGGTATCATAATCAATGTCAGTGAAGAGGTATTTCAAAATCAAAGTAAGAACATCTTCATCTCTTCATCTGAGAGCTCATAAAATCTAGTAGTTGAGAGTCAAAGAAATTTGTGGAAAAATAGGATGTCAGTGCTTGTATGCTCCAAGGGAAAGTAACTGCTTAAGTACAAATAAAATGATTTGAGATACTTTTGACCTTTTCCCTTTTTGTATCTTTCCCACTCAGGGTCCAGGGTGATGTATTCATAAATGACTTTAGGCATTACTTTGAACAAAATTAATGGGGTGTATGGAAAACATGTACGTGTAGCAAAGTGTAGCTTTGGCTGTCTCTATCCAGCAGATCAGTTGGAGATGAGAGGGAGTCATAGTGCTAGCATGGCCCAAACTGTGGCCCAACAAATCCTTTATTGTCAACAAATAATTAACCAATCCATCTGTCCCTGTGTTTGGCCATAGAAAGTATCTTCTTTTCTTTTGCCATGATGCATAGTACTATGGCAATAATTAGGGACAATTGGACCCTGGATCTGTAGAGAAGTTGCAGCACGGTCATCCTGAGGATGGAGCAGGAGACTGGCCTGTTGGTGGGGGAATAGGCATCTTGCCTGAGTCTTTAAAGATAAATGTTTCGTTTATTCATTAAAAAAAATCTTAAGTACCTATCATGTGTCCATCACTTCCCAGTATTGTGGATACAGCAGCAAAAGCAAACAACCAAAAAATACACAGAAGTCTGCCTTAAAGCATATAATATGAATAATGATGGTAAGTGCTGTGCAGAAGAAAGTAAAGCAGAAGTTGGCCCAGGAAGTTCTCAATGAAGTGGGGGAATGATGTAAATCTGCCTGAGAAGATGGGATTTAGTGAACTATGTGAAAGCTGAGGGATATACAGGTGGAGGAATTGAAGGCAGGCCTTTCACAGCATGTTCGAGGGCAGCAAGAGAGTCAATATGTCTGAATGCCAAGTCAGTGAGGGGATGAAGAACAGGAATAAGGACCCAAATCCAGTGGCACCTGGTGAACCAGAACAAAGATGGTCTTGATTTCAGTGAGACATGGAGTCATTGGAGGGTTTTGAGCAGAGTCACGATCAGATTAATATTTTAAAAGTTTCATTCAGACTAAGTGTTGAGAATAGATGGCAGGAAGGCAAGGGTAGAAGTTGAAAGCTTTTGCCATAATTTTATCCGAGAGATTATGGTAGTTTAGACTGTGGGTAGAAATGGCAAAAGTGGTGGAGACTCATCTGATTCTGTATGTATTTTGAAGGTAGAGTCAAGATATTTCTTGGTGGACTGGATGTGGGATGTGAGAGAAAGTTAAGAATCCAAGATGTATACTGTGTTTGACCTGAGCAACTAGAAAAAAATGAGTCGTTGCTTAATGTGGTAAGAAAGACCTCAGGGAAAAAAATGAGGGGTTTTTTTTGAGGAGGAATATTAGAAGTTATGTATTTGGGGGGCACCTGGGTGGCTCAGTGGGTTAAGCCTCTGCCTTCAGCTCAGGTCATGATCTCAGGGTCCTGAGATCAAGTCCCACATCGAGCTCTCTGCTCAGCAGTGAGCCTACTTCCTCCTCTCTCTCTGCCTGCCTCTCTGCCTACTTGTGATCTCTCTCTCTGTCAAATAAATAAATAAAATTATTTTTAAAAAAGAAAGAATGAAAGAAAGAAAAGTAGCTGAGTCTCTTCCCCATGGGTGTTCCTCAAACCTGCCCAAATCCAGGCCTGTGCTTTAAAAAAAAAATTCTGTATTTGGGTATGCTAGGATTGAGATGTTTCTTAGGCCTTCTTTTTCCTCCATGGCATCCAGCTATTTTCTAGCCTCCTTGCAGTTAGTCTGGCTTTGTGGGTAATTCTAGCCTGAAAACGTGAGCACGGTGATATTCTCATTCTTCATATNATCATTTCCAGGCACAGGCTGTGAAGAATTCATAGGCATGGTGATCCAGTCTCTTTCCCCATCCTTCAGGACTGCTGGCATAGGAGGGTAGAACCACAAGACAGGAGGAGACTTGATCAAAATCACTTGCCAAGTAGGGATGCCTATTATAGAGTGAGAGCAAGAAATAAGCTTTTGTTGCCTTAAGATTTAGTGGTTTATCTGTTATAGATACCAGTAATACACCCACTAGTGCAGTATCCAGATTGGGATATACATGTTTGGGAGTCAGCAGCTGGGAGATGTGTTTCAGAATCATGCAAGTGGATGTAATCCCCAAGACAGTGAGCATGGACTGAAAAAAGAAAATATCCAATGGTTGAGCTTTGAGGACACCAGTATTTAGTGATTACAGAGGTAAAGGGTGACAAGCATAGAAACCAGAGTAGGGATAGCCTGGTATGTAAATGGCAACCAGGAGAGTGTGATATTCAGAAACTCTGTAAAGCAGAATTTCAAGGGGGAGGGAGTGATCAGCTGTAAAATGAAGTAAGGTTAGGAATGGGGCATTTCATGATATTTGTAAGTACTTTTGGATAGAACATAACTTTATCGTGAATATAATGCAGTTGTGAAAATTAGGAAATTCTGACCTTTTTAAAAACAACACCCACTGTTTAAGAAGAGAAGAATCATATAAGTATATAGAAAAATATGTTGTTTTAAATGATAGCCCAGTAAAAAAAAATCATTTCTCATTTACCACCTGAACCTGGAACTTTTCTATAGGCCAAGCTTTCAATTTTCTTCATTTCTGGACAAGTGGGACCTTGAATAGAAAAGTTGTTTTCATTTAAACTGCATTTTTTGTTCTTTTGTTTGTATTATTTTTCATCAAAGATATAGAGGAAAAATGGATGTTTTAAACTGGGAAGTGGGACATGAGTGACAAACATCAAATCCTTCATCCTGTTTGGTTTCCTTCTAAATTACATGAGAGGCGGATAGGTTATGACTTTACAATGATTTCTAAATGCATCCATTTTTTTACTTCTGTTTGCTTACCTCCTTTATTGTGCTTTACTTTAAGAGTCAGGAGAGTCACTCTGGCAATATTGCTATAATGTCATTAAAACTGTGAGAAGAGCATATGCCTGTTGTCTCCTCCCCTGTACCCACTCATCTATTGACTTGAATTTTTGTTTATTTTTTGTTGTATTTAATTCATATGTCTCTCCAGTGTATCTTCTGCTAAAATTCTTTCAAGTCACTTTTGGAGACTTTTTTCAAATCACCTTCTCAGATTTCCCTCAATCATCATATTCTTTTCCTTCATGTGAGTGAGGAATTCCAGACTTTTTGCCTTTATCTTAAAAACAAGGGTATGGCAATTAACTATGAAGTGTATACACAGAAAACTGAGCTTACCAGTCTGCCGGTATCCAATTAACTGATTAATTGTGGTCCCGTGGAACAGTCCTCGAAAACTGGAGGCCCACAGAAAAGCCACTTCACATCTGGTACACTGCTTCTTAATGAGCATTTCAGAAATAAGTCTCTTTTTTGTTTCAAATCATGTTCCTTTAAAGATATTTTTGATCCAGTTTTTATTCTTTTAAGGCACATGTTGTGTACTAAATCCTGAAGAGCAAGCTGTCAAGTTTTTAACATGTGTTAGTTGAGATAGAGTTCTTATATACAGTGCCATTTACTAATGTCTTATTAACAATTAAAGTTAATATTTAAAAAATAAGATAATATCTATTAGTTTAAAAAATGAAACTCATCTTATTTCCCATACCTTGGGGCTGGAGAAAACTCTATTGCTCTTTGTGCCTTTCTGCTGCTGGTGGATTCTATTACAAGCCTGCTTCAACTGGGCACTATAAGGAGGAAGACAGGATGGTGGATAAAATGGCAATAATGTCCATCAGTGGATTCACCCCTTGGTGAAGATTGAATTTGAACAGTAAATGCCAAAGCCAATATGAAAGTTATCAAATCAGTGTTATAGAAGTGCACTGACTCATTACTTTCTCAAGGTCTTCTGTGTTTTATGTTCCATTTCCAACATATCAGTGGACAATGGTCCAGCAGCAGGGTTGGTCCTTTCATAAAACCGTAATTGAATGGACACTCAGGATTTGGAGTCCTCCCTCCTTTGTACTCAGAAACACTAGTATGTCAAAATAATTCATTTCTCTCTATTCCATCCAACTAAAGTTTATTGATTTCAGATAAAGTGATGTTAAGCTGTTTCTTCAATTAAATAAAAACTTACAATTGTAGAACCACAACAGAAATATTTATTATTCCAAAGTTTAAGTTTTGGACCTTGAATAAGGATATTTACACAGCCAAGAGGTTCCCTAATAAAAAGGGGTCATTGGATGTAAGGAGTTCTTACTCTCCTCCTAACCAATATTGATTCTTGTAAGAATTACCAGAGTGAGCTAACATCCTCTTAACCCTGGTCTAATTTTTATTAATCTTCCATTGAATAATGCTGCATGTATCTTGCATTATGAAAGTAACTTATTCTTTTACATGATCATGAAACAGACAGTATTTGCCCTCCTCCAAATCAATATTCATATTCTCATTCTTCATATTCATATACATCAACCAAAGTTTACAGCATATTTCCATCATAACATTTTGGATTATGCATGGTGAACTAGTCAAGTATGGCAGATACCACGGAAGGCAGAATAATAGACCTCAAAAGATGTCCTCATCCTAATCCTTGGAACCTGTGAATATGTTGGGCTACAAAGCAAAGGAGATTTACTGATGGAGATGGTTGCTAAGTGGATGGCTTTAAAGTAGGAGAGTATCCTAGATTATCCAGATGGACCCAGGATAATCATAAGACTCCTTAAAAGTGGAAGAAGGAGGCAGAGAAAGAAAGTCAGAGGGAGATGGGATTAGAGAACGATCAGAGAGATGCTGGCTTTGGAGATGGAGCGATGGAACATGAGTCAGGGAATGTGAGTAGCCTCAGGAAGCCAGCAAAACAAGGTAACACATTCTCCCCTGGAGCCTTCAGAAGGGCCACAACCCTGCTACCACCTTGACTAGAGTCCAGTGAGACCCATTTTTGGCTGCTGACCTACAGAACTTAAAGAAAGTTAAGTTGTATTATTGTAAGTCACTAAGTTTGTGGTAATGTGTTACAGTAGCAGTAAGAAATTAATACAGAGACTCATGAGACATAGGAGTTCATCACTTTATATATCTATTGGTTGTGTTCATTTTCATCTGAAAGGCATAAAGACCATGATGATAGGCTCTGTGGAAACATTTCAGCCAGTGAGCCCTTGAGGTAGCAGCATTTCCCTCTATAGTTTGAGCTTCTGAACTACAATTTTCCTCTTTCTGGATATGAGTGAGTGTGTGGTAACTGGCAAAGATGAGACACATAGCTCATTGTTTTCCTGTCAAACAGCAGAAGGTCAAAGTCTCTCCACACTTCCTTCTTAAGCAGTGAACTTTGTGCTTCCTGGCAGTATTTCTAATAATTTCCTGTCAATTCTTCTGTGATATTTATGGTATTGGATTATTAAATATCTTCTAGAAGTTAATATTTACTGAAAATAGCTAATATATTTACTTCATTGATTGTATTTCTTCAGTGAAGAGCAGAAAAATGGATCAAAATCCTCACACATATATACACTATACAATGAAGAAACAGATCAGGAAATAACGAAGATGATTTTCAGTAGTTATGACAGAGAAAATAAAAACGCCTTTCTGAATAGTTAAAGAATATTTTTGAGGTGATGATGCTGAATTTTATTTGTGAGGCATTTGATGGAAAATGTGTCCCTATGGGCATCTATCTATTATAGCATCTGATGGAAGGCACAGTGGGAAGAAGGAAGGAAAATGGGTTGTGGGACCAGACAAGCCCGGTTTGAATTCCACACCTAGTACTTAACCATAGACCTTCTGAAAGTCTCTCCAGAGCATAGGGCCTTCATAGGTACCCCTATGAAATGGAACAGCATAGGCCTTACTTCAGAGGCTCACCGTGGCCTTTCACTCACTCATCACTTTAGGTTGCCCTGTTGTTTATTCCCCACCCTGATGTGTCCATCTGCACAGCTGCCTTGTTGCTTGTGTGGATTTGGTTTCTTTTCCTCTGATGGTGGAAGATGCTTGTTCATAATGGCAGCACGGAAGCATGTCACTGTTGCTTCTACACAGCTTTGCAGTTGGAGCAGATACTTTTGTTGCTTGGACACTATAAGTGCTCACTTCACAACTTCTCCTAGTCTTTGGGCTTTGAGTTGCTGCAAATGCTCACCCCAGCAGTTGTCCTGCTTTGCCACCCCAGGGCACTCAGCAGATAGCTTACTCCCCAACCCCGCCCCACCCAGCCCAGCCCCCCTGGTGAGGAGTAGATGGGTAATGCAGGCACGCTGAGGGCAATTCCTGGTACATGGGCTCAATAATGTGTGTTGTAGTTTCTGTTTATCAGTATGGCCTTGCCCTTCCTGACTTCTCTAGCCTTGGTTCTAAGTATTCCCCTTCTCCATTGTCTTGTACTTCATGCTGCACTGATACAAAAATATGTCTAGCCTTAGAACATGTGACAGTGCCTCATGCTTTATGCCTTTAATTGTGTGGTCCTCTCTTCTTAGACCACCTGTCCCCACTATTCTTCCAATGCTTTTTCTGGTCTCCTCACAGAGGAGCTGACTTTTATCCTTACAGTTATCCTCATCTCTGCAACACACTGCCTGGCACAGTACTAAGCACACTGTAAATTTTTTTTAATATAACTAACATAGTTATAGGGTCTGGCACAATAGCTTTTCCCAAACATGCTTGCCTTGTAAGGTAATACCTCTGAATAAGAATATGGATGTTTAATCTAATGACAAGTTTCATTTCTCATGTCAGAAAAATGTCTTTAAAAAATGTCTTCTCGATTTTTTGCATAAACCCATTAGCCTAAGATGTCAAGTTACCTGGCTTTTTTTTTTTAAGATTTTATTTATTTATTTGACAGAGAGAGACATAGAAAGAGAGGGAACACAAGCAGAGGGATTGGGAGAGGGAGAAACAGGCTTCCCACTGGCCAGGGAGCCCAATGCAGGACTCGATCCCAGGACCCTGGGATCATGACCTGAGCTGAAGGCAGACACTTAATGACTGAGCCACCCAGATGCTCCTAGTTACCTGGCTTTTATAGGTCAGTTTCTATTTACAGTAAAAGCAACACTACAAATGGAATTTATATCCACCTACAAGAAGGGTAGGGCTGATTTCTTTGCATCCAGCCTTGAACTTCTTTCAAAGAACAAAAGAATGTTGATTTCACTAGAAAAGTAGGATGGAGACCATATCTGTAGCTGAGTGTTTAAGGCCTTATGTGTGTTTGGCATGCAACAGTTAGTAATGCTCATTGAATGTCTAGTTGAACAATTTCTTCAGAAAAAAAATACAGCAATCATCCTCTGATTTTAGGTTAATTCCTACTATCATCCATCTATGACTGATTGGTTCTTTGTCATAAGGTGTTGGGCAGTACATAGGGAAAAACTCGAGACTTAGGGCTTTGATCCAACTCTGTTTTATCAGCTAGTTGGAGCAGTTTACTACTCTTAACTAGTCTAAGTGACTAATCTTTCCCAGTTGACAAGATAATCATATATCAGTTAAAGATAATTCAGGGATTGTTTGTTATTCAAGAGGTTTGAGATGGGAAATGATTTAGCCATAAACATCTCCTGCAGAGTGGCCTGTGACAGGGCACGATCGTCTCCACCAACCATCTCAATAATGTCTGTTTGTTGCAGGCTGTTCTCCAGGATCTTATTAAGAGTCTTAAGTTCCCAGGTGCCTGGATGGCTCAGTCCATTAAGAGGCTGCCTTTGGCTCAGGTCATGATCCTGGGGTCCTGGGATGGAGCCTGACGTCAGGCACCTGCTCAGTGGGAGCTGTCTTCTCCTTCTGTACCTTCCTGGCTCCCTCTCTCTCTCTCTCTCCCTCCTATCTCTCAAATAAATAAATAAAATCTTAAAGAAAAAGAGAGAGAGAGAGAGAGAGAGAGAGAGAGAGAGAGAGAGAGAAGTTCCCCTTCATATGAGAAGATAATCAATGACATGTGACCAAGGGCTAGATTTCTTTTAGTGGTAACAGGAAAGAAAGTAATGCCATTAGTAAATTTAAACTTCCAAATTTTATACTACATATTCACTAATGTTAAATAGTATAATTCAAAATAACAAGTAATATGATGGTGCTGCATTGGTTCAGAATACACCCAAAGATAACATAATATTTTGAACATTGTTATCATCTCTATGAGATTTGTCAGGAAACCCAGGAGATGGTGGTCTACTGCAAATAATTAAGAGATTTAAAACCATAATTTTACCTGATGGTTGAAGAGGCTTTTAAGACATTTTTTATGAGAAGCTTAGGTTCCGTAACTCAAAGATATAATACAAATTGGCTTTGTCAGAAAGCAGTTTTGTATCCAATACTTTTGTTGCTATGGAGTCAATTTGGCAGATTATGAAAAATATAAAAATAATATAAGCTTGAGCTTCCAAAGGCTTGGAACCATGGTTAAGAGATGCAGCTACCTGACCAATAATGAATGTTGACTTGTTTTTTTAAATGTCCAGTTTTGTAATTACAAATTCCTGCCAAAATAATCAAGATTTATGCTTGGTCATTTAATGACTCAAGAGGTCTTTTTAAGTACTATACTACATGTTCAGAGTTATGTCAGGAGGCTAGGTCCATGAAGAAAACATCCTATTCAGAATTTCAGCTTTTTTAGTGGCTAGACCTTTGTGGTGGGAATAGAAGCACCAAAAAACATTAGCAAGATGGGATGGGGAAGGAGACAAACCATAAGAGACTTCTAATCTCATAAAACAAACTGAGGGTTACTGGGGGGTGGGAGGGTAGGGATAGGGTGGATGGGTTATGGACATTGGGGAGGGTTTGTGCTTTGGTGAATGCTGTGAAAGATGTAAGCCTGATGATTCACAGACCTGTACCCCTTGGGCAAATAATAAAAATAAAATTAAAAAAAAAAAAAATTAGCACTGTTCAAATAGAAATAAGGCATTATGCTTGATTAAGCTTTATTATAGATCTCGTTTAAAAAAAAAAATGACCTGCCTTTGAGTCACTTGTAGATAGGAAAGCACATACTAGTGTGTACAAATATTTAAGCCAGGGGTGCCTGGGTGGCTCATTTGGTTTGGCATCTGCCTTTGGTTCAGGTCATGATCCCAGGGTCCTGGGATTGAGCTTTGAGTGGGACTTCCTGCTCAGCAGGGAGTCTGCTTCTCCCTATGCCCCTCCCCCTGGTCTTACTCCCTCTCTCTCTCCCTCTCTTTCCCTCAAATAAATAAAAACTTTTAAAAAAAATTAAGCCAAATGGTAATTTAAAAAATAATAAGCAAATATCAATTATGTGGTGATCCACAAATCTTAGGGAATGGTATTTAAATGTTTGAGGATGTAGGACCCCTTTCTACCAACAAGGGGAAATAGGTTGAGTAATGTAATAGTCCCTCAACACTCTGTGGAATGAAATTCTAGTATTTGGAAAAATGTGAGATTTTTTTTCTCTCTCTGTACTCGACAGATAGGAAGTTGAGACTCCCTTCTAACGCTTGCGATAAGCACACATCCTCTTTCTAAGTTACCTAATAAAGTAAATCATAGAGATGCAGGTGGCCTGTGACAAAACCCAGGTCTGTATTATCAGAACCTAAGAACAAATTGTACAGAGCTGCTAATATTTATCTTTCCAATAGAAAACTTGAATTGCATCATTTTTCAAGAAGCTCAGAAGTATATTTTCTATAAATACAGCAGCCCAAGTTGGAGATTAACACTGCAACATTGACAGATTAGGTCCCTTCATGGCTGGAAGGGCCCACAAAAGAACCAGCTCTGCCAGCTCTGCAGCCTCTATGCACCAGCCCTCAACCACTGGCTGGAGAAAGACATGTTTGAATACAGGGTCCTATACTCCATGGTGTGCCTAGGGGCTCCTGCTCATGGACTGGGGGCTGGTGTGTGCAAATGCATGTGTGTGCATATGTAGAAAGCACCTACCCCCAGCTAATTCTGATTGTCTGTCAGGTTTAGAAGTACTGCAAGATTTCTGAAAGATTTCTGAAAGAAATCTGTTCGATTTATAATGGACACCAGATGTTCACAAGGGTTGTCTCTCTAAACTTTGTAAATGTCCAAATTCCCAAATATGGACAGGCTTCCGACTTTGATTTGATCTTGTTTCTGCTGACAGTCATATGTTTCTTATTCATAAGGCTCATAGCACACCTTGGTATACCTTTCAGATTTGTTGACATTTTCTCCTGCTAGATGGCCATTTTTTTTCACAAGTTAATAATGGTGAGAGATGATTTCACGAGAATCAGGAGCCAAGGATGATGGAAGTGGGTTGAGCTGTAGAAGCATTGATAAGTCATCCCATACCCTGGCTAACTCACTTTACATGCCAACATCAATCTCAATGTGTACAAGGCAAATCTGTGCTCAGCCAAATTCTAAACTAATAGGTGTAATTGCCTGATAATTTTCAAATAACTGCAGCAGAAATGTTCAATTCATAAATGCCAATGGCCTGCACTTCTTAGCTAGAAGATAATATACTGCTCCTTGATTGACTCTTACATTTAGGAAACCTAATAACACAGTTAAGTATTGGGCTCCCACCCAGGGGCCATAATCAAGTGCATTTGATTTTGCAGACAGAACCTGAGCATGTGCCCACTTTTGAATATCCTTCCTATTAGGCACACTCTTCATAAAGCTAACCATGCCCGGAATATCCTATTGGCTTTGAAGGTTATTCTCCCTGACTTGTGTTACCTTTGTGGTTAACAGGGAGCTGGTCCATGAGCCCTGGCAAATTCCCTCCTCCTGGGGAAAGAAGCGTTCTCTTTGTCATTCCTTGTAGGTACTGTTTACTGATACTAACTGAAGAGATGTCATTGTTCTGAAGTTATAAATGTCACATCACTTCTTTCCCAGAGGATTTGGTTTTATTGCATGGCAGTTGTGGACTTTGCTATGGTTCTGATTTGCTCTGCATTTCTCATTATTGTTCTTTGTCCTTTCGAAGCTGGTTTTTAAAATGTATGATATTCGCAGCTCCCCTGGCCAGAACTACATAGACAACCAAGGACCAATGCCCTGCCAAGACAAGCCTTGGCTCACCCACTGCCCTATGAAGGTGCTCTAAAATATGTCTTATCAGGGGTCAATTAAAAAACACCTTTAATAGCAATGATATCTCAGGAGGAAAAATATCATCAACAAATTTTTTGTGGCCCCCTGGTTTTACTGAGGTTGTAGACATTCTCATGTTTATGGGCATACAAATGGAGACAGAGGTATGAGACATTGGAGGCTTCTAGAAAAATTGCTACAAGGCAGAGAATGTTATTGTTTACATTCATTTCACAAACTATAAGGCCTTAGAATTCAGTCCCTCATTGTCTTGACAAAGTCATATCTGGGGGATGTTCAGTAACCTAGCTGGGTCAGTTAACAACAACAATCTATGCCAATACTGTGTGATCCCAGGCTAACAGCTTAATTTCAGTGCGTCAGTTTCATCAGTAACATGGAAAGTGGTTATGTCACCTAATTCACCGAGTTGTTATGAAGGTTAAAAACGATAGTGAACATCAAGCCTACGGTGCAGTGCCTGTCATATTGCAAACGGGTGTTCCCTCCAATAAAAACTATTAGTATTATTACTAAAACAGCTCTTCTGACCCTAGCCAGAAGAGGGCTTCTTCTATCCCTCTGCCAGGTGTTCTCTGGATAAAATACTCTACCAGGGTTTATGTGCTAAGGTAGAGGATAGAACCCTACAGCCCTATCAGCAAACCTGTGTTCTAAACCCATCTGAACACTAAGTAGTCATGTGACCTTAGTAAACTGATCCAACTATTTTGACTTCCATTTCTTCACATATAACCTAAGGACTAGGAAATTAAAAACAAACAAACACACAAAAACCTTTACACACTGTCATCTCTAACAATTCTGGGTCTACCAATATGAAAATAGCCACCCCGATATAACCTTTCTTACTTTAAGCTATTGGTTATTACCATGGCCCTAACTGCCTCAGTTTCCCCCAAAGAATAATCCAATCCTATTCCTCTAAGTAGCAGAGAGCTCAGAATGTTCACTTATTTGCTTCTTGTTAGTGGAGTGTGGTGCACTAAAGTGGATTTATCTGAGCACTGGGGAAATATGAGTGATAATGAGAGCCCTTTCTTTATTTTCCCTGAAAAATTAGACAAGGGGAAGGAGCTGAAATGTAGCAGAGTGAGCTAGAAATCATAGAATCAGAGACTGGCATTCACATAATGGAATATTAGAGTTTGTTAGTAGAAACAATCCTGATGTTAATATCCTTAAATGAAGTTGCCAAACAATATTCGGAATAGCTACCTTGAAACTCTAAAACAAAACAGGTTAGTTATTCTGAGATGATTTTTTAAAGATTTTATTTACTTATTTGTCAGAGAAAGACATTTAACCCAACCACACAGGCACCCTTTTCTGAGATGACTTAAGAACATCTCTGTCCAGTGGCAGAATGTGAGGACACTTCACCTCTTCATTCACTCATTCATTACACATTTAGTGAGTGCCTGTATATGGTGCTGATATGTATGACTTCTCAAAGTCCTTTCAGTCCTAAGATTCTCCAGTGTTAGCAAGACAGATATTATTTTGACCCCAAATAGATCATCTCTCACATTTACAGACTAATTTCCATCTGTGGATTTCTACCAATTAAACGCTGCTTTTGTGCTGCGCTGCTGCTGATCATTAGAAAACTATCTAGAGCCAAAAAATTGTTGAATTAAAAAATATGCTTTATTAATCAACTTTTTGAAAAGATTGAAGGAGTTTCAGCTTTGCATTCAGATGTGCAAATGTCAAAGGCACAGCTAGCTTGAAGTAGGGTATTTATTCTCTACATTTTTCAGTAGAAAATTTGTAAACCTATTTTTGTTGCCTAGGTAATAATATAGCTTTCCTTGGGCTTCCTGGACACACAGCAATAGTACAGAATGGATTATAATAAACAACGAAATGTGGCTGGTATAATGGAATATTGTAGGAAGTCATTCAGCTTTATCTTTTTTGTATTCTGTGCTATTTCTATTAATATCATATTATAATAAAAATTACTAATAACTTAATTAAATACGATCATATTTTCTTTTCAATGAAATTTTTGAGAAGCTTTATGGAAGAGTTTCTTCCTTTTCTAGCAGAAAGTAGAATTATCCAGGATTCTCTTAGAAGACCTTAATTATAGTCTTTCTTTTTGTGCAGTGATGTTTAAATACAGTGTTATTATAATTACATGCTTAATGAGCTATATCTTGATGTCAACACATGGATTGTAAACCTTTACATTTCAGTTAAATACTGGTTCTAATGAACTGAATCATCTAAGATTGGGTAGTTGAAAAGATTCATGAGTCAGAAGGTACTTTATAAAGACCATTCATAGCATGATGTATTCAGCATTTGCTGATCATTAATCTGTCAGTGGTCATTGGCACAGACACAGCTTTGTGGAAAGGCGTATGTGCAAATATACCTATATGTGAATGAGTGTGAATTGTATGTATATGCACCTGTTGTATCAAAGTCTTTGGTAAAGAAAATGAATAAGCAGAGTGCATAGCTGTAATGAAGGTGACTTGCCTATTTTATTCAAGAGGTAAGTCATTCCCTGTGCTCACAGAAATCAGTGTGGCCAAAGGAACGTGGAAGTCATTTTTTGTTTTTTTATTTTTATTTTTTTTAAAGATTTTATGTATTTATTTGAGAGAGCACAAGAGAGAGAAGGAGAGGGAGAGAGAGAAAGAGAGAGTGCACAAGGAGGGGGAGGGGCAGCGGCAGAGGGAGAAGCAGACTCCCTGTTTAGCAGGGAGCTCACTGCGGAGCTTGATCCAGAGATCTCCAGATCATGACCTGAGCTGAAGGCAGATGCTTAAGTGACTGAGCCACCCAGGCACCCCTGGAAGTCATATTTTTTAAATGACTGTGCAAAAATATCCTGGTTTTATGTAATTATTTCTCTCTCTCCAGACTTTGTTATCCACAAAAGATTCACTTCTTTCTCATATGATGAGAAGCTACCTGACACAGACCACAACAAACTCACTCAGGAGTAATATTGATGAATGATGCTGATGTTTGATGTTATCAATGGAAATTGTTGGATGAAATTGTTGAATAAAAACTTTAAAGTAAATGTGGACTTAGAGCCTGATTGACAGAACTTCTATGAATAGATCCAAGTACCTACTATGTCTAAAAAAAGAATAAATTTTCAATTTCAAGGCAATAGACCAAGTCTTATTTATCATCCTTACTCTGGCTTCTGATGTCATTCTTCTAGTCCTTAGGCTTCGTTGTCAAAGGAGCATCTATACTCTCCACATCATTCTTTGTGAGCATTAATTAGGTGGATTTAAAATTACTGTTTCTTTCTCTCTGTATGTCTTGTTCTGGCCCTAAACTCTTCAGCAGTGTCATCTCCCCACATGTCTACTATACATGGGTCACTGTGATGACCATTCTGCAAGCTTCTATACCTGCTTCCCTGTGTGTCTGCATTTTCCACTCCTCCCTTTACTCATTTTCTCCCTCATGCCCTTCCCTTCTTTTCTTTCCTCCTTTATTTTATCCTTCTAGGAACACTTGTTAGGGATTTTTATTGAAATGTCTTAATCAAGTTAAAGGCCCACTACTGACAAGTAGTAGATGTTAGGTAAAGGTTTGTGCAATGAATGAGGAATAGTCCATCTTCATTCTAGAAAGGTCACCTGGGCAGCAGCAAGAAGGTTGAGAAGCAGGTAAACCTATTAGGAGCCTGCTGCCTCCATGTCAGATGGAGATGATAAGGACCTGACTCTAACAATAGAGCAGAGGAAAAACTTGATGAGAGGAAGTTGGATGGTAGAACAAAGAGGACTTGGATCTCCTTCAGATCTAATTAATTGCTCCTTTCTCTTGATTTCCATCACTCTATAGTGAATTTAAATTTTTCGGTTTTGTCGATTGTAAACATCTACATGTTATTATTTCCTCAAGCCTGAGGCTGTACGTGATTTGCTATTATATCTTATACATGCAGCGTGACCACCAATGGACCACAGGTTTTCTGCATATACCTGGGGACCAAAGCCCTATTAAATGCTGTATGTACTGGTTGTTTTTCTTACATTTTTTTACAAATAAAGATACTTTCCACTTCTGTGAATTTTTCAGGCTACTGTGCAATGTAGGTCAGAATTCCTTGAGTAACATACAAATATATTTTAATTTTTTTAATTTTTTTTTGTTAAAAAATGATATTAGACAGACTTAAGAACTGCAAAGATAATAGAATGTGTTCCTCTACCTAGAATCCCCTACTGCTAACATCTTATATAACCATGGTATAATTATCCAATTTTAAAAATTGATATTTATATAATATAATTATATAGTATAGTGTAATAGTATAGCAAATTGGTATTAACATGGTATAGTATAATAGTAAAATTAATAGGGTATAATTAATATTTATATCGATATATAATATAGTATACTATAATATAGTAGAGTATATAATGCTATATATAATATAATAATTTATATATAATTTATATAAAATATATAATTTATAATTTATATATAATTTATATAAAAGAGAGTATAATGCTATATATAATATAATATAATAATATAATAATAATATAATATAATTATAGTGTACTATAATACAGTATAATAATATAGTACAGTAGTTTTATATACATAAATTAACCAATAATTAATGTAAATCCTATTAAGTTATGAACTTGATTCAGATTTTTTTTAAAAGATTTTATTTATTCATTTGACACAGAGAGAGAGATCACAAGTAGGCAGAGAGGCAGGCAGAGAGAGAGGAGAGAGGAGGAAGCAGGCTCCCCGCTGAGCAGAGAGCCTGATGCGGGCCTCGATCCCAGGACCCCGGGATCATGACCTGAGCTGAAGGCAGCGGCTTTAACCCACTGAGCCACCCAGGTGCCCTGATTCAGATTTTTTTTAAAGACTTTATTTATTTGAGAGAGAGAGTGAGTAAGAGAGAGTCCACAAGCTGAGGGAGAGACAAAGGGAGAGGGAGAAGCAGACTCTCTGCTTAGCAGGGAGCCCAATGGATGTGCGGCTTGATCTCAGGACCCTGGGATCATGACCTGAACTGAAGGCAGATGCTTAACCAACTGAGCCACGCAGGCACCCCTGACTCAGATTTTCCATGTTTTTCTGCTAATGTTCTTTTTCTATTCCAGGAGGCAATTTAGGATACCACAAATTCCTTTCTTTTTTCTTAGTCTTCTCTCCAATTGCTCAAAGTTCTTCCATCTATCTTTGTTTTATGATCTTGATGCTTTTGAATGGTGATGGCCAGGTGTTTTGTAGAATGTACCTCACTTTGGCTTTGTCTGATATTTTCTCATGAGTGACCCGAGGATTTGGGGAAAGAATATCCCAAAAGAGATGTCCCCTTCTTGTCACATTATCTCAGGAATATTTGCTATCATTATGTTTTATTACTGGTGATGTTAACCTTGATCTCTTCGTTAAAGTGGCTGTCTACCAGGTTTCCTTCTCCATCATAAGTTATTATTTCCCCTTGCGTACTATATACCTTATAAACAAGTTATTAAGTCCAGCCCATTCTCAAGAGAAGGGGTTTTAGCCTTTGCCTCCTGGAGGAAGGAATGTCAGAGAATTTGCAGACATACGTTAAAACCACTGCAGTAATTAATATTTTGAAGGAGTTAGTTTGAGGTTACGCAAATGTCCTATTTTTCCCTAAGGTCACTAATTTTATCCCATCTTATTTATATTTGCATAGACTTGGATTTTTATTTTATTCTTTGAGTTAGAATCCAGAATTATCAAGGCTTTATTGCTAAAATTGTTCTAGCTTTAGCCATTGGGAATATTTTTTGTTTAGCCTCTGTGTCCTTTTCATATGACTGATGGCTTGGATTTTTTGTGTGTTTGTTTTTGTTTTGTTGTTGTTATTGTTGTTTGGGCAGGATAGTGGTGGTTATGTGTGTGCACTCTTTTATTTTTTGGCACAGCATGATGCTCTGGATCCATCTAGTATTTTCTTTGTCAAAGTTCTAAATTTAACATTTTCTCCAAGGAGCCCTGATTCCTTTTACTGGAGAATGTTCCTTAGAATCCAGGATCTGGACAAAAGTTGTGCTGGTTGCTCCTTGGGGGTCACTGCTTCTAGTCCCTTTCAGTAGACAGTTAGGAAATACATACATGTATATTAATTTATGTATATGCACTTACCTATATTTCTATGCCTGTCTATCAATCTATATATCTATCTATCATCTACCCACCTATCTACCTACCTATTAAAATAAACATGAGTTCATAGCGATGATTGAACTCCAATCCAGCATCAAAGGGTTCATTGCAGCATTCCCCTTTGCTTATGTGCAACTTTATTTGCAAAGGTGAAACCATGACTCACATTATATACAATATTATTTCCATATTTGTTCAATCTTGTGCGTATGCAAAGTTATTTTAGAGTTGGTACAAAGTAGAATGCAGTGTCTGTGTATAGTTCTTTTTGTCTTTTGCCTCACATATCTAATCGAAACTCTGTTTTCCAAAGTTGCTTGGGTCAGCAACTTTCTTCTCTATCTTCTTTACTGAGGTTATGTATACACATGTAATACAATTAGACTTATTTGTCACAGGCTGCACTCCATCTTGGATTCTTCCCACATTTTGGATGACCTTTTTTTTTCCATTTAAGTGGAGTAGAATGCACTCTTTGCAGTATACAGCTATGGAAAATTCAGAGTCTACATACCTACTACCATTGTATCATACACAATGTTCTGTAAATCCCCAAATTACCTCATGCTTCCTCTTTGTAGTCACTCTACCCCCAACCAATAACAAGGCATTGATTTTCTGCCCCTATAGTCTTGCCTTTTTCAGAATGTAATATAAATAGAATCATGACAGATAGTTGCTTTAGTCTAACTTCTTTCACTTAGAAAAATACATTTAAGATTCATTCCTTTCGGTGCATGAATCAATTGTTCATTAAGTTTTATTGCCAAACAATATTCCTTCATATGAATGGATATACCACAGTTTATACATTAACTTACTGAAGGATATGTGAGTTGTTTCCAATTTGGAGCAATTATGATTAAAGCTGCAATTATTGGGCGCCTGGGTGGCTCAGTGGGTTAAAGCCTCTGCTTTCGGCTCAGGTCATGATCTCAGCGTCCTGGGATCGAGGCCCGCATCGGGCTCTCTGCTCAGCAGGGAACCTGCTTCCTCCTCTCCCTGTCTCTGCCTGCCTCTCTGCCTACTTGTAATCTCTCTCTCTGTGTCAAATAAATAAATAAAATCTTTAAAAAAAAAATAAAGCTGCAATTATTAATAAAGCTGCTAATAGGTTTTTGCATGAACATAAATTTTCAAATTACTTGGGTAAATACCTAGGTTTTGATGAGTTAGTGCATGACGATGTTCAGGTTTAACTGTTCTTTAGATATTTTGGTAAGGAGTTGTTTTTTTTAATCAGATATGTGATTGACAAATATTTTCTTCTAGTCTGTGGTTTGTCTTTCATTCTCTTTAACATCCTGTTTGACAGAGCAAAATCTCTAAATTTTGCTAAAGTCCAATCTATCAATTTGTTCTTTTATGGATCATTCTTATAGTGTGTTTCCAAAACTCTGCAAAAATGAAGATCATGTGTTTTCTCCTGTATTTTCTTCTAGAAGTTTTATAATTT
This sequence comes from Ailurus styani, assembly GCA_002007465.1. Taxonomy (NCBI): domain Eukaryota; kingdom Metazoa; phylum Chordata; class Mammalia; order Carnivora; family Ailuridae; genus Ailurus; species Ailurus styani. The sequence goes on from LNAC01000771.1 coordinate 318,752, forward strand.
TATGTTTTCCATTCAGTTTTGATCTTTATTGAGTAAGTGTTTGTATAAGGTATAAGGTAAGCCTTGAGGTTTATTTTTTTGCATATGGATATCTAATTTTTCATTTATGGAAAAGATATTCATTTATTCATTGAATTGTTTTTGCACCTTTGTCAAAAGTCAATTGACTACATTGGTGCATGTCTATTTCTGGGCTCTATTCTTTTCCATAGATCTATGTGTCTATGGTTTTGCCAATACCACAGTTTTGATTACTATAAATTTATAGAATGTTATGAAATTGTGCTATGTTAGCCTTTCAACTTTGTTCATTTTTTAATTATTTTATTTATCTATCTATCTATTTATTTATTTATTTGACACAGAGAGAGAGATCACAAATAGGCAGAGAGGCAGACAGAGAGAGAGGAGGAAGCAGGCTCCCTGCCAAGCAGAGAGCCCGATGCGGGGCTCGATCCCAGGACCCCAAGATCACGACCCAAGCCGAAGGCAGAGGCTTTAACCCACTGAGCCACCCAGGCGCCCCATCAACTTTGTTCATTTTTTAAAAATATGATTTGGATATTCTAGGTCCTTTGCCCTTCTTATTAATTTTAGAATTAGCTTGTCAAGAATTACCAAAAAATACTTGCTGGGATTTTTACTGGGATTGTATAGAAGCTATAGGTCAATTTGGGAAAAATTGAGATGTTAACAATATTGAATTTCCCAATCCATGAATATTGTATCTCTCTCTGTTTATTCAAGACTAAGATTTTCTTAATGAACATTTGTATTTTTCAACATGTAAATCCTGCACATATTTTCTTCTCACCTACATTTGCTTTGTTTTGGGGCTCACTCCTTGTTGCTGTTGTGAATGGTGTTTTTGGTATTTTTTGGGGGGGGTGTTTGTTTAGTTTTCAATTTCAATTGCTTATTGCCAGCATTAGGAATAAGACCTACTTTTGTATACTGACTTTCTATTCTGTGGCCTTGCTAAACTCACTTACTAGTTATAGACCAGTGAAGCCATATAAGCCTGGATTTCTTTTTTGCAGGAATTATAATGTCAACTATAATCTCAATTATAACTATATAAATATAACTATATAATCACAACTATATTTTTAAACTATAAAATCTCAACTATAATTTTAAAATATAACCTCATTTCTTAATCTATTTTTTTCTTGAATGACTTTTGGTAGTTTGTGTCTTTCAGGAATTTATTGATTTTACCTAAATTGCCAAATTTATGAGGATAGGATTTTTTGTAGTTCCCCATCATTCTCCTTTTAATGTCTATGGAGTCAATACTGACATTCTCTCTTTCATTTTCAATATTGGTAATTTGTATTTTCTTTCTTTTTTTCTTGTTCAATCTGATTAGAGTTTTGTCACTTTTATTAATCTTTTCTAAGAACTGACTTATGGTTTTATGGATTTTTTTTGCTATTTTTAATTCATTGATTTCCATTCTAATAAAATTTAATAAATAAATGATAAATTTTATTGCCTTTCTTATGCTTGCTTTGGATTTAAATTGATGTTTTTTTTCCTCTGGTTTCTTTTTGAAGCTTAGGTGAATGATTTGAGAACTTTATTTTTATTAATGTAAGCATTAATCCTACAAATTTACCGGTGTGCTGCTTTAGCTGTGCACCACAAATTTTGTATGATGTATTTTCATTTTTATTAAATTCAAAATATTTAAAATATTTCCTTGGCATTTCTTTTTTTATCCATGGATTATTTTACAAGTGTGCTGTTTAACTTCCAAATGCTTGGGGATTTTCCATACATCTTTTTGTTGTTTGATGCCCCAGAATATGTACTTGAGAGGAATGTCCATTATGCAGTTGTTGGGTGGAAAGTTCTATAAATGTTATTTAAATCAAGTTGAAAGATAGTGTTACTCAGATCATCTACATCCCTACTTATTTTCTGCCTACTTTTTCTATCAGTTACTGAGAGTGGAGTGAAGTCTCAACTACAGTTGTGGATTTATTTTCTTTTTCAGTTCTCTTAATAATTTTTGCTTCACATAATTTGAATCTTTGTTAGGTGTGTACACATTTAGGATGGTTACTCTTCTTTCCCACCATCAGCTTCTTCAAAGAATCTTCCTTAGGATTCTTACCAAACTTGCCTGAATGTTTGCTGTGTTCATAGAGAAGAATCTTGTAAGAGACCACAATCCTGTTATGGTGCACCTCCAGGGACTTGACCCCTGCTGATAACCCACACTTAACCTTTAGTGATTTGTTAAAAACATTTTCAGCTTAATCTTCTTACCAGCTTCTGTGGTGTCCAACGGTCTGCACCAGGTACGCAAAGGCTTGGGTTATGTTGTTCTGTGTAGATACCTTTTCTTTCTCCAGCTTTCATCATGGTTGGTTGCTCTTCACCTTAGTTTCTTCATGGGTTTAAGAGAAGATGTTCATTTGCTGTTCAGTGTTTTCCTGGTTGCAAAGGTAGGAGTGATAGTCTCCACATTTCCAAGCTGAAACTAAATGTCTCACAAATATTTTTGAGAATTGAAAATATCACTGATAGAAATTTGTGCTGTTTTGCCCTTTGACTTCCTACATTTCTAGGAATCATGGTCCACTGAAACTCTCCACTGGCAGAATATTACTTAAATCTTTCTGGACACTTCTAAACATTGACTTTCCCAATGGATATTGTGTACAGTTGACCCTTGAACAAACACGCAGGTCTACTTATATATGGATTTTTTTTCAATATAGGATTGTAAATTTATTTTCTCTTCCTTATGACTTAATAACATTTTCTCTTCTCTAGCTTAATTTATTATAATAATATATTATATAATACATATAACCTATGAAATATGGATTAATTAACTATGTATGATATTGATAAAGCATCTAGTCAACAGTAGGCTATTAGTAGTTAAGTTTGGGGAGTCAAAAATTATAAGTGAATTTTCAGCTGTGTGGGGCATCAGCACCCCTAACCTCTGCTTCGTTTCAGGGTCAACTGTATTTTTCTGCTGTTCTTTTCTATAGTTACATGTATCTGTTCTGTGTATCTGTACAATTACATTGGTGCTTGTGCCTTGTGGGGTGGGCTCAACTGTTAAGAATGTGTTAAATAAGGGAAATGATAATCTCAATGAAAACTATGGTAAATGTCACTCAGTTTTATGGTTTCCAAAGCAATATTTCTCCAGCATTAGCCTTGGCTTTTCTGTCTTCTAATCAGTATGTGTGTGTGTTTAGGTAATAGAAATCATTGTTCTCAGGAGTATTTTCTGTTTTCCCTTTTTTAGGGTAGATCATTATTAGTCATAGCATGGTAATATTCAATTGAAGAATTACTGAACTCCACAAAGGTATAAATACCAATATCTTAATATTCAATAATGAATGCCAATCATTAATTATCATTCATCTAATCTTAAATCATTTGAGATAGAGTTTAGAATTGTAAAAAAAAGTAAAAAATAAGAAACAGGCAGCTTTTGCTCAAAAACTGATCTGGGCCATTGTGTTGTTAAGCAGTGACACAGAGCAAATCTATTTTTTAATAGATTGGCTTGATGAAAAGGGGTTAGAGCAATATGGGGATTCTGTTTTTACTGCCTGAGGCAATCTCATTTGCAAAACCATTTCAAACCAAAGCCCATCTATCACTATGTAAATGATCTAGAATAATTTTTTTCAGTATTTCTATGTTTGGTTTAGAAATCACACTTTTACCTTGTGGTATTGAAGCAATAATTCTTATTGTAAGGTCACCTTCCATTGCTTTATCCTTCCTTTAACTCCGTTATACATCCCGTGTACACATACTTCCTTTCATGCAACTATTTTTCATATCTGCTGGGTTTTCTGATAGACACAAACAGAAAATCTCCACAATTTGAATGACCTTTTAATAACTGTTAAGACACCTGAGAAGCTAATGAAAGGTCTTCTTGCTGCCGTGCCCACTAGTCCAAATATTTAGAGTAATAAGAATGCAACTAGGTGAACTTTTGATGAAGAGCTGTTGCAGATATTTAAGCATTATTTGGTATTCAAGAGCTCTCATTTTTAAAGGTTTGCTCACACTTTCTGTAGTTATGTAAAAAAATGCCTAGTTAAAATATGTAGCTTTAGCTGGAGCAGTAGAAGCATGATGGCTGTCACTGAAATCATAGTTTATTAACTTACTAATGGATGGTAGACATTTTCCAGAAGAGAGTATAAGAGTTTGATTCCACCCAGAGGCAAATCAACTGTGAAATACCTGGCATCTTTGCCCACCCCCAGGCCTTAATGCAGCCAAGTTATGGTTAAGTTCCTGTGAACTTCTTAGGCACAAAAAAGCCAATGGGGTTGATAGAATAACCGAAGGATGAAACTGATCATCAAAAATCGTTGGTGGCTTCTAAATGAGTCCTATTTCTTCTTGGGAAATACTTCATATTTATGTCAGTAAGGATCTTTTTAAGGTTCCAGAAATTCATGGTATCCCCAAAGAGTGTACTAAAAGCAAACTGCAATCTCAGTAATCTCCTCCTCACTGGTGATGGACTGTTTCACCTCTCAAAATAATGCAAAAGATCAGTATGAGCACAAACCTGACCCTCGTAAGTAAATTGTTNGGCTTCTAAATGAGTACTATTTCTTCTTGGGAAATACTTCATATTTATGTCAGTAAGGATCTTTTTAAGGTTCCAGAAATTCATGGTATCCCCAAAGAGTGTACTAAAAGCAAACTGCAATCTCAGTAATCTCCTCCTCACTGGTGATGGACTGTTTCACCTCTCAAAATAATGCAAAAGATCAGTATGAGCACAAACCTGACCCTCGTAAGTAAATTGTTGATTTGTGTTTTTCCTAAAGGGCAGAGAAATAATAGTTCAGATTTAAAAGCTCTGCTTTTCTGAGATCTGCAGATTTTTGGACCCGTTTATGTTAATGAAGTGCTTATTTAAGCCAAAGAGATGACAGTACCAGTAGGAGTTTGAAAACAAGATTTGGTTTTCAGACTCCAAATAGGAGTGATCCATCTGAGATAGGCAGATATAATTCTTTTACACAGTATACATACTTTTCACCCTCAAATGTGCTTCATAATATATCCTGCTTTTTCTGAAGGAAATTACACTCCCTAGATTAAGGTAATAATAGTGATGAAATAATAGACTATTATATTTATAATCAGTAATTATGTAGTCACCAAATAAGTGGCCAGTATCTAGGGAACAAGCAATTATATGAGGTATGATTACTAAAGAAGTAATTATGATGAAAGATAAACCCCTCTTAGTTGTCCTTTTTTTTTTTTTTCCTCTTAAGACTGGCATTTACATAACACAGTCCCTAATCCGTAGAGGATGTTTGTTTAGGTCTGAGAGAATGTGCACCTGTCATGCACAATTTCACTCAGGAAGCCTTGGTGTTCATGGATTTGACATTCTCAGTTTCAGCCTAGTGACTGACAGTTTGAAGGACAGTGGCTTACTGTCACTAGTCTACAACTCAGATTTGAATCATTTGCTCAAGATTTCTGTGCAGGAGTCTAGATTGCCTGGCATGGAACCCTGGTGTCATGACCTGTGGGGTCTCTCGTCTAGCGAGAAAAGCTCTGTGGTCCAGGACAAAAAGATAAAAATAGCTGCTATCTACAGTGACAGAGCTAAGGGAACATAGTTGTTGTGGTCTGAACGTGTGTCCCCCGCCCCCCAGAGGTTGAAATCCTGACTCCAAAGGTGGTGGTATTTGTCCTTAGGCTCTTGGCAGATGTTTAAATTACAAGGTGGAGTCTTCACAAATCGGATTAGTGCCATTTTAAAAAGGCTCTAAAGAGCTCCTCAGCCCATTTGGCCCTGTGAGGACACAGGGAAAAGTCTGCATGCGACTGGGAAGAGAGCCCTCACCCAACCATGATGGCACCCTGATCTCGGACTTCAGGACACCAGGCCTGGCAGAAACAAATTTCTACTTTATAGAAGCTACCCAGCCTGTGGTATTTTGTTAGAGCACCAAAAGGGACTAAGACAGTCATAAACACATGGGAAAACAGAACCTTGGGCGAAATTACATAGTGAAGAGATTTGACCAAGTTTGGGAATTCTCAAAGTTTTCAGAGCATGACCCTCTGAATAGTAAGGCGCTTCAGTGAACTTGCTAGACATGGGGAGTATTTTTTTAAAGCATCAAAATCTTATTTTAACTGGTACAATGGAACACAAGAATTTTACTTTAGAGATAATAACATTAAAAAACAAAAAAGCGACCTCTATTTAGCAAAAATACCGACATTTCAAATAGACCTCAAGACTATTATTTTCTACCTATCTCTGTTTGGGGGAATATATATATATATATATATATATATATATATATATATATGGATCCTGGATAATGCTGTGTGTGTATTGGTTCTCCATGTATACAGAGCAAGAGCTACAGTAGGCTCAGAGAAATAGAGTTATGTAAGACCAGATCACTAATTGTTGGAAATAGTATGATGGTTCAAAAGTTGCAGGGAGCTCCCATGAAACATGTTCAGGAGGTTTGTGTCCTTTTTTTTTTTTTTTTTTTTTGGTAAAANTAAAATTCAAATGAATTATAAGAACTGCTCTTTGACAACCATGTAAAGATTGAATTTTCTCAATCTGCTTTGAAATTTAAGAGCTCTCTTCAGCGTGGGTATGTTTCTTTACCTTTTCCAATGAAGACAAAATCCAAAACAACTTTTTCCTGGTGCTGATATAATTTTCTTAAAAGTATAAAAATAATTTATTAAAGGAAAGCTATTAATTTTGTTTCAGAATACAGATACTGAAGTAGATACTTGGGTCTGGATTCATAGAAATGTATAGCACTGTATATTTAAGTTATAACTAGAATTAAATTTATAGAACATATCTTGCAACTAACCTTTCACAGTTGTTTAGTAGTGCTTCATGAGACATCGTTACATTATTGCCTTAAGCTTTTAGCCTTAGTCATGAAATCAGTCTGAGTTAATTTATTCTTAATTTTACTTTATAATGGTAAGAATTGAATTTATCAAGAAGGTAATTACTCATTTTCCTTAAAAAATAAAAAAGCAACCTCACAAACGCTTTGAGACCTTTTAATAGTGCACGATTTGTCCAAAATAACGTAGTCCTCAGTGATTAAAAGTATCCAAGTTAAAAAAAAAAAAAAGAAGTCAAATAGTAAGAATAAGACCCCACATTAAGAGTGCAGCTTTTTCCAAGATAGTCCAGTAGTTCAACAGGTCTGGTCTCATTAATCCTCCAGGTTTAAAAGGGGGAGTATATTTTGGGGCACTTGGGTGTCACAGTTGGTTAAACATTGACTCTTGTTTTCAGCTCAGGTCATGATCTCAGGGTGGTGAGACCCAGCCCCCTAGTCCAGCTCCACGCTCAGTGTGCGGAGTCAGCTCACGATTGTCTCTCTTTCTCCCTCTGCCCCTCCCTGCCTCATGCTGTTTCTCTAACATAAATAAATAAATCTTTAAAAAAAATAAAAGGGGGAACATTTTTTGAAGTTGTTTTTTTTTTTAAATACAGACACTGAATTCCTAATATTGCCCAAGTGAGTTTGTATCTATAAAAGAGTATGGAGAGATGCTTAAGAATTATAGTTCTAGGATCAAACTGCTAGGGATAAAATCCTTATTCTGCTACTTCCTAAACAGATGACAAGTAAGTGGCAATGCATAGTGAGTATATGAGATGGGCATGTTACATAACTTTGCTAAGTCTCAGTTTTCCCATCCATAAAATAGCAGTAATATTAGTACCTACTTATGGAGTAGGGAGGTTAAATGAGATGTTGCAAGTCCAAGTCCTTAAAGTAAGTGTTGAATTAATGTCAGTTATTATGTACTCAATATAAGTGTATGCTAAGTGACACAAATCTCTTCTGGCATCTTTACTGGAGCTAGAAATCTAAACACATAATTATAATTCAAGGTACAAGTTTAGATACAAAGGACTGGAATCTTGAACTACTCCCTCTGCTCTACTGGGTCCTCGCCTCCCACACTGATGAGTTTAATTATGATTTTAATGGAATTGTGACTCTTGTCTAACCTATTTTATTTCAGCTTTTTTCCTTCAGAATGAGTATAGATATACATCCTAGTAAAAGAGGCTAGCATAATCTGAAAAAGAGTTTTGCCTGTCAGCTGATAATCTTTTTTTAAACTTTTTTCAAAGATGCAAATATACTGAGGCTTCTTAAGGAATTATCTGCCAAATCTCAATGGATGTATCAGTATTTGTTTTGTCACGACTTGTGTTTCCTATTCATTGTAAAGTTTTCTTTTTGACCCATTTGAATGTGATGTAATCTATGCTGTTTGAATCTTATATTAGGAAAAGAAGAGAATATCAGAAATAGATATCCATACAATCTTAAAATCCACATGGCAGGCACTTCTGTCATATTTCAATCAATTGAAGCTAGAGTTCTTATTTTTCTTATAGGACTTTTTTTCTGTTAGAAAGACATTCATGAATCAAGATCAAAATTCCAGTTCTGGAAAGAATCATGGACCCCTTTGTCCAGAAAGACAGACCTGAAGAAGTATATTGCTGGGTTAAAAAATTCCAAATCTACTTAAAACAAATTGGCTTTACCCTGTAACTATATTCGGAAGCTTTTGAAATCACTCTTTATGAGACCATGTTTATGAAAGGAACCTATGAAGGCTTGCTGTTTGTGCGTGCTTGTGTGTTTTCCTTTTTCAAAGTATTTGGGAGCAGGGGCAAAAGACTAGAATGGCTGAATTCAGAGCAAGAAGCACTGCCAAGGTTTCTTTTTCCAACTGGAATTTTCTATGCCCAATGATAAGGGGAAAATAATTATTGCGTTTCAAAGACTTACAACAAGAAAAGAGCAGTTTCTTGCCAGTAGCCATAGCTATATGACAAAGAAAAGAAATATTTCTTTGCAAAAAGTATGAGCTAGAAAAAGCAGTTCTTGTTTAATTCAACAATTCTTTATCACAGCGTTTGCAAAACTTTTCCTAAATTCAGCCTGGCACTTTACAAATCTAGCTTTCTGAGACTGCCACTGAATTGAATGTCCAGGAAATGGGTGTTTGAATTTCTATTTTTAAGAACTCATCTGATTCTTATGGTCATTTAAGTTTAGGAGACGCTACTATGTAGGCTTAAATAAAATAAGAAATGGAAGTGTACGTGCCAAGGAATAATAATTTTTAAAAAATAACATCTGATATGCTAAAACAGAGGGCAGGAGCCTTCGAATATTTTTCCAGGAGGTTGTATTCTGGGCCAACAGCAAAAAGAACTGAATGCCAGAATTCAGAGCACTTGCTTTATTACAATATACATGTGATGTACAGCCTTGACAAATCTGAGATTTATTTTTGAATATATTGGAAATGGGGCTTTTTCAGTCTTTGAAGCAATATAATACAGGCCTAAGGTCTTTCTCTCTCTTTCCAGACTCTTCATCTTATACGGACTAGACCTATTGGTAATTTCAACCTTTTTGTTCGGTAGCAAAAGGTTTTCACTCTTTACTGAAATTGGGAAGATGGGGCATTGGAATCAAAATCAGCTGTTATTTAAACGTCTGCCCCTTACAAAGCCCTAGAGAACTAAAACGAGTAGTATTTGGATTAACAGGGCTACTCTGGTCTTTCCCAATTTATAATAGGGTTTGCCTTAGTCAATATCTCCGTGGGGGAGAATCTCCTGTCCTTTAAAGTCTGGGTGAATAGGTAGATCTCAAGGAAGCCGAGTCTTTTTATGAGTGCCCATGAGTCTTCCATACACTGAGCATTTTGTGCAGATCATTGACTCTGCTTCTAGCTACCCCAGGCCACAGGATTCGGGAGTGAGGAGCAGCAGTCCAAACGTATAGCAAAGACTACAGGGCCTGGGGTAGCTAGAACCTTTATCATGTTCATTCTATTTATACATACAGACTCCGTCACTTGGTTTTATATGAAACCAGAGCTCTGCTATTATATCTTTAGAACTTCTGTTGCCTAGGACCCACCTTTTACTAAAGATCATGACCTGCTGTCTGTGGATCTGCCCGTTCTTTTCACAAGTATTTGTTAAAAGGGTCCAGTGAGTTTGTGTCCAAGGAAATCACTGTTGATGCAGCCATACCTTGTTTTATTTTGGTTCGCTTTACTGTACTTTGCAGATACTGCAGTTGTTACCAATTGAAGTTTTGTGCAATCCTCACAGAGGAAGGAAGTCTGTTGATACCATTTTTCCAAGAGTGAAGTGAAATTTGTTCACTTTGTGCTTCTGTGTCACATTTTGGTAATGCTCACAATATTTTACACTTTTTCATTTTTATGATTTTTGTGATCACAATCTGTGACCAGTGATGACAACTCACTGAAAACTCAGATGATGTTTAGCATTTTTTATCAATAAAATAGTTTTTAAGTAGGTATGTACATTCTTTTTTTAGACATAAAGTTACGGCACACTTAATACTGCAGTATAATGTAAATGTAACCTTTGTATGCACTGGGGAACCAAAAAAAAAATCATTTGACTATTGCATTATGTACTTGATCGCAGGGGTCATTGTGCAGGAGTGGGACTGCAGGATCCCAAGTCTGCCAGGGATCAACGGCTCCATAAACACACATGTGACACTTAGGATTTGGCTATGCTTTCATTTCCAGTTTCTTTCCTTTTCTTTTTTCTTTTTTTTTTTTAAACACAATTGTTGGAAGGTCCTTGTTTTGAGGTCTCAAGATGAAAAGACTGAATATATTGGACTTGTTCAGAATTACATTCCCACCCCCCACCCCAAGCCATCAAACTGTGCTGCCTTGAGGCAAATACCTTGATTTATTTATGCTCCTTTTTCTCCTTTTTTACCTCCAACCCTTCTGTGATGATTAATCTTACAGATTTTTTTTTTAATTTCCACACATCTGGTTCTCCTTTCATGTTTTCTATGTAGGATTTCTTTGTTGTTAGCTTACTCGCATTTCTCTTCCCATCAACTCATGTCTTCCCATCAACCCTGCATTTTCTCCCTTCCTTTTTCTTAAAGAACTGCTACATTGGTGCCCACACACCTCAGACTCCCCATGCCCTAACCTCTAGCCCTTTGGAGGCTTGGTTCTCTTACCACAGCTGCTGCCTGGGGTGGCCCAGTCCCATTGTGGGCCCCTCAGCCATATTTCTGGGATCCACGCACCTGTGCCCCCCTTCTTGACTGTACTCTCCCCACCCCCCTCCCCAGGATCAAGTTGCTAGAGTTCTCTCCTGTAGTGACTGCTTGTTTGCAGAAGCAAGAGCCCCCAGGCTAGAAAAGACTTGAAGCAATGCAGAGCCCACCTGCTATATTCTTAGAAATCCTGGGGTGGGAGGTCCTTTCAGGCCATTGGGGCTGGTACAGAGCTGTGTCCCTTGTTGGCACTTGGGACTCTGGGTATAAGAAGTACAGACACTGGGCTTCTGATCAGGTTTGCTGGCCACCCAACCAAACACTCTCCCAAACTTAAACCACAGTGGCCAAGAATGTGAGGCCCCTACAGGCTCCTGGCTGGCCCTGCTATGGCCTCCCCGGGCCGTTGGCCCCATCCCAGAGCTCCCTGCTTATGTCCCTCTCATGGCTGTCTTTCAGTCTGTGCCCTAGACACCATGCAGCACTCACCTTTCTTCAGGATCTGCACCACCGAGCAGCCACCTTCTTTCAGAGGAACTAAGCAACCAAATGGCAGTTCAGATTTCCTGATGTCTCAGAGAAAGAGTGGTTCGGTTCCTTAATCCCCACTAAAGGATCTCCTTGTTCTGCAGACTGGGAGTTTGGTGCCCCTAGCAGCCGCTGAAATGACATGTCACTCTCCCAGCAGATGTTCCTGGAATACTTTTGGTCAGCTCCTCATAAACCCTGACAACTATGGGAGGCCAGTCCTCTCTCTCTGGCTGCTTCAGAGAAATGCTCCCTTCCTGAGGAATGACTTAGGTGCTACATAGGGTCTCAGTGCTGACCCACTTTGAAGTCCTCACAAGCAAAGCAACTAACCATCCCTTCTCCTCAGCAAGGATTCAGATTTGAGGTACCTCAGGCCTGCATGTCACAATTATCTGACATCATTCTTTCCTTAGCTACCCCACGGGCACCAGTCTGTCATACAGAGACTCTCAGATACTTTAAGGCAGCCATGTTTATAATGCTATAAATGGAACTTTGGAGAAACAGGATGTCTTTGACCAAGGTTCATGGGCTCAGGGAGTTTTCAGATTATCTACTTCCTTAGGGCACTGTCTTTTTTTTTTTTTTCCTTACATCTCCCCGCCCCCCCACCTTAGGCACTGTCTTAACGCTAATCTACACAGCTCTCTCTTTTACTACCCTTTTTCCAACTTTATAAAAGAAAGACATACCCACTTAGAACACTAATGTGGTTCATAGCCCTGGGACTCAAATACCTCCCTGGTATCAAGCGAACAGATAACTCAGTACTATTGTTGAAAGAAGTCAGTGATACTAATGAGTATGTACTAAGTATGGCTAACAAATCGTCATAGCTGGTTGGTTGGTTTCCAGTTCTTTGCTTTCAACGAAATGGAGGGAAAATCTAAGGAAGTTTTCAGGTGATAGTTTTGTTTGTTTTTTTTTAAGATTTTATTTATTTGTTTGACAGAAAGAGCGGCAGCGAGAGAGGGAATACAAGCAGGGGGAGAAACAGGCTTCCCACTGAGCAGAGAGTGCAATGAGGGGCTCCATCCCAGAGCCCTGGGATTATAACCTGAGCCAAAGACAGACGCTTAATGACTAAGGACTAAGCCACAAATATATTTCGTGACAGATGACTGTGCTTTGGAACATATAACTTGAAAAGAATACAGTGAATTGAGTAAGTCACTTCTAGGAAACTCCTTCTATTCCTAATTAGATTTTCACTAAACATCAGAGGAAGTGTCTAGTTTTTAAAATTCTTTTGAGAATGCAAATAAATCTACAAAGACCACTGTTTAAGACACTGACCATGGTTCTGAAGGAGCCTACCCATGAAAACCACTTTGAGATATTTTTACATGTTATCAATACCAAAGCTCTGGCCACACCCCCAAACCTGCCTAATCAGATCTCTGGCCATGTGACTTAGGAAGTTAAGGTTTTATAAATCTCTCTGAGTGAATCAACCAAGTGGTTGGCTTGCTGTCCACTGCTTTATGTCATCAAAGGACACAACCTAAACTGCCCAGACTTTGTGCAAAACTTGGAGCTGAGGGTGGTGTCCTTATGCTACCATTTGAGGTATCAAGGAAGCAGCAGGTGAAGTTGAGAGAGAAGTCACTAGTTCTGGAAAGAACCGTGCCTGCATTGGGTTCTGCCACTTGCTGATTATGTGGCCTGAGGCAAAGCATTTCCCATCCCTGAGCCCCAGAAGGCCTTCTTAGGCTGTTCAGAGGACAATATGCTACCTGATGCATGGCAATCTTGTAATAAGAGGTAGTTTCCTCCTACTTTTTCAGAATAAATATAATAACTCCCACATGAAAGTGTGGTGCTTTCACTAAGGATTTGAAACCATGTTTTCAAAGCTCATAATTGAGCCTCTTAAAACTATTACAGTGGGGCTCTTAGCTGGCTCAGTTGATAAAGCATGTAACTTTTGATCTTGGGGTTGTGAGTTCAAGCCCCACATTGGATGTAAAGCTTACTTAAAAAAAAAGTTTTTTTGTTTATTTTTTAAGTGCTTGGGGAATAAAGGAACAATTGAATTTGTCGAATAAAAGAATGAATAAGAAAAAAACAGTGTTAATATCTAGATTTCTATTTAAAAAATAAGAGTGAATTAGAAGCATGAAAAATGAGTTAGAACCTTTAAGACTGCATAAAATGGAAGAAAAGAAGGGTAGTCCTCTCTTTGTCGCTTCCCAGCCATGCACACAATGAATATTATGGATTGGACTCCAGAAAAAGAGCTAGTCAGAACAATTTAGAGTTAATAGAAGGCTTGTAGGCTGCTTCATCCACAGCCATTCCTGGTGTAGTTAATGGAAGAGAGATAAGTAACTAGTAACATGACTCTGAATAAAGAGATGATGTATGGAGAGAAAAACAATCTGTATTTCCTTTTTTATCATCTGTTTGCTATGGATGTCAGTTGGGAGAACCCTAGGCCTGGTGGTTTACACTGTGGTTTCAGGTGCTATGAAGATGCCACCAAAAATTTAGGGTAATAAAATGGAAGGCCACCACAACTCTTGATGATACAGTTCAATCATTGTCTCATTCATCTTCATATACTTATAATCTGACTTTCTTTTGCCTTGAGACTCTTTTAATGGGGTGTGTCTTCCATCTTCCTATTTGGTAATTCAGTGTAATTGTATTGATAACATTCAGAAAGAAGTATCCTTAACCACAACAACCATTGATGGGCTTCTTGTAAAAATTGGATTTTTGTTATTTTATGGCTCAAATGTATTCACTTTGTGATAATTTGAATGTAATTAGATGGATAGATAAAATAAGCTCCTTATGAGCTTATATTTGAAACTTTTAAATGGAATCTGTCTAACACTAAAGCACCGGCTTTGGCTAAATTTTTAAAAATGAAGTTTTATGACTAAGATCCCTGATTAAAAGTGGGAAGAAGTAATAAATTTCACTAAAGCTCTGTCAATTTTATGGTGTTAAGAATCCTGAGACATTCAGAATAAACACCCAACTTAAAGTGTTTTTTTCTGAAAAATCAAAGGTCTTGCCTAATTGTCAATATCAGGCCTCGTATTCCTTATGTTTTTTGTGAAATATTAGAACATCACTATCATATCATGGCTCCCATTGATCCTAATAGAGCAGCCAAAAACTAAAGGGAAAAAATACTCCACCTATACAATATAGACTAGGTTGATGACTGAGATGTGATATCCTGTGTTACAGGAAATTTATCAAAGAAATGACTAGTCATGACATTGATGTTGTTGACTCTCATCTGGTTTATCCAGATAATTTGCAGTTTGGTGTCAAGCTGAAAACACAGCTTCCTGGGGTGCCTGCGTGGCTCAATTGGTTAAGTATCTGACTCTGGTTTTGGCTCAGGTCGTGATCTCAGGATTGTGAGATTAAGCTCGGCATCAGGCTCCACACTGGGTATGGTTCTCTGCTTAAGGTTCTCTCTCTTTCTTTCCCTCTGCTCCTCCATACCCTGTGCACTCTCTCTCTCTGAAAAACAAAAACAAAACAGAAAAACAAAACCACAGCTTCCTGAACATAAGTAATGTTTTCATGGAGTATGGGATAGGTGATCAAAAATCAATAAAAATAGTAAAAGAATAGCTTAAAGCCGATAAAGAGGGTTAAATTATTGAGGGTCTAGGTCAAGAAAAATTATAAATATAATTTCTAAATATATAAATATTTTATGTATATTGTATAGAAATACATATTATATAAATATGTATTTATGTAGATACCACCCATATGGGTACCTTCATGTAATTAAGAAGTGAATTTCACTTTTGAATACACTTGTCATCAATTAGAAAATTGAAGTAAAATACTGATTTTGTTAGAAAAGTTATACTCCTATTTTAGAAATGTTAGAAAAATATATGTATCATAAATTTGTTCTAATAAAAAATCATTATAGTGTGAATGGCATGCCTACTGTTGTGTACCACACAAACTCATAAATGTAGGTGGTCCAGAGCCATTTTATGGCATTAGGATAAATATAACGAACACATCTCAACCTCTCTTTTGTATGGTGAGAGAGATTATGTATCCAGATGTCAACAAAAAATACAATTTGACCTTAAATTTAACAAATTGATAGTCTAGCTTTTGAACCAGTTATTAACAGTTGGAAAGAGTATGTAAAGCAATTTAAAAAAATGAAGAAAGCATTCAGCTCACATATAAAGAAGCTGTTAAAAACTTATCTCAATATAGGCAACAAGATTAGGGCAATAAATGTGTTCTTAGTACTGCTTCTTACATATTAATGTAGCATTGTAAAATGGACCATTACAGAACTAGGGGTAATGACACAATAAGAGAAGGTAAAGGCATTTCCCAAAACTACAATGGGCTGGGTTAGACTTTGATTTTAAAAAATAATAATAAGGTAAAAGAAGAGAAGTTTAAACCAGCAATTCACCTATTCATAGATTGCAAACCTATAAAACGGCCTTTATATAATTTCAGATTATACTTAGGGACAGGAGATAATGCGCCTAAAGTGCCTAGCACTGTGTCTGCCTCATGGTAAAAACAAAATAATTGCCAGTTATCATCATCAATTCATCATGATTTCTTTTTTTCTGAAATACCGGTTAATAATAACTTACAAGGATGCCTGGGTGGCTCAATTGGTTAAGCATCTGCCTTTGGCTCAGGTCATGATCACATGGTCTTGGGATCCAGTGCCCAGATGCGCTCCCTGCTCAACAGGGAATCCTTCTCCCTCCCCCTCTGCCCTCCCCCTGCACGTGCTCTCCCTTGCTCTCTCTCTCTCTCTCTCTCAAATAAATAAGTAAAATCTTTAATTTGATGGTCTCTACGATATGCCAACTCTCCTGATCATAGCTATGTACCACTGACACTGGAGAAATAGACAAACTCTAACCTCTAATTAGATCAATGGCTGATTTAGTGTTGAATTTCATATAAAATAGTTATGTAATAATATTAACCTCTAATGTTTATCCCAGGCTTACTACATGACAAGTATTGCATGCACTAAGCACATTACCTGCGTTGTTCTTGAATTCCCTCAGTATCCTTCTGAGGTAGATACTATCATTTTCTTCATCTTTTAGAAGAAGATACTGAAGCTTGCAATGGTTGTTTTCCTGAAGTCATGGAGCTGGCCAGTTGTAAAACATGTCAAACATACTGACTTATTTCAGAATCTTCAACTCCTAACAACTTCACTTATACCAATTCACCTCCATTAGACAGTGCCATGTGGATAAACCCGTACCCAATTTATATAGCCAAGAAGAGATAGTGAGAATAAAGGTAGACAGGGAAATTATTGCAAATGCAATATAATATTCAGAAATTTTGGTAGACATTTTAGGCAATCCTAAAGTTTATATTTGATCTCTTTGCCAACAAAACAAATATAAAAATGGTATCAGTAAAATGTTTTTTGAAATAAAAGTGATCATAGCTTTTTCAAGCATTTTAGAAATGAGTTAAAAATCCAAACATCTAATTATCGAATCATTATATTGTATGCCTGAAAGCAACATAAAATGACATGTTAATTATACTTCAATAAAAAAAGAAATTTTAAAAAAATCTTTAAAAATTGAATTCAGATTTGTAAAGTGTTGACTTATTAGTAGTGTGTTTTAGTGTAATTTTTTACTATTGAAGAAATGAAAGCCTTTTTTTAAGGACAGTTACAAGGGAGAGAAGCCACTTGCTGCATGATCGGCTCTACATCAGTCTACAACTCCTTGACTTCTGGGACCAACAGAAACAACAATGTTTTTAATGTTTTAATAATGGCTAAACAGGTTAAACATAAGGTAACAAAGTAAGACAAACTAAATGTTTGTAAACACAGTATTGAGTTGAGTCATAGTTAGCAGTGTAGACTAGCCAAATCCGACTGAAATATCCTTTTAACTTATGTTAACCGATAATGAGGTATGAATTATTTGAGTAGCATTTCCTTTCAGAAGATCATCTGAATCTCTTCAGGGATTTTGTTCTTGCTATTGGTGTTTGCTGATTTTTTTTTTTAAGAATAAGGATTTGCTCCCACACAGGTAATGAAACAACTGTGAATCTGAAAGTAAATCAAGTGAATAAAATTGACTTTGTATCTCCTGGTTGAAAGTCTTAAAGAAATCAAGATTAATCCCTACTTGGGCTTTGCTGTGTCTTTCTGAGAGACTAGGACAAAGCAGGCAAATAAAAGGTACTCAAAAATACTTGTGGCTGCAGTTGAATTGAGGTAACAATGCATCTGAAAAATTGTTATGTCAGTGGGACACCTCTGTGCCAACAATTGGTATGGTGACAGAGCCCATGCTGTTATAATACAAACTTAGTTTAACCTCAACATTAAGGAGAATACTACACCACGTTAATATATACCTGTCCTTTCTGAACCCGAGTTATTTAAAATATGGAATTTTTCTCCTAGAATGTCTGGGAAAATTGAGACCCAGAGACTTTTTGCAGTTCCCTGGGAAGCACACAGATGCTGTGCAGTAGGCAGCCTCCCCCTTCTCCCAACTTCATCTCATGCTGTCTATAGAAGAGCCTGCAAGGCGGACAGCTATGGGGAGCTTTGTAACCATGAGATAGAAGGAATGAAGCTTTAGATCTGATTCAAGAATTTTCCATTGTTCTGTGAAATGAGGGATGACTCCAAGACCAAATCGCAAGTCAATGCTCTGATGGTTCTGGAGAGGGACTGAGATTGCCCGTTGAGTTTGTACGGCCTCTGGCTGCCTACATTGGTCAAGAATTTATAGGAAGAGACGGCTTCCAATCAAAATCTTGTTGTCCAAATGAGGCCTCTATTTATGTTGTTTTGGGAAATGTATTATTAAATCAGATGACCTCTTAATATTAAGAAGGAACATCATTCTTCAGCTGCTAAAACTGAGACATCATTTCCTTATTTACAAAATGGAGGCTTTGCTGTTCATTTTGTCCAGTATTACCTGCATTTAAGAATAGTAACTGCTCGAGAATTTTTCTCACTTAAGCAGACAGTGTGAAGAGAAAGGAACTGGTGCCAATACCTATTCAGATTCTAATAAGGACGAAATCCTAACAAGGGAATTGGTTCCAAATTTGAAGGGTACTCAATAGCTTGGACTTGCCTTTTAAAATTTAGTGAATATATAATCAGCCAGGGGCATGTGGGACACAAGGTTCGATATGTCATTACAGCCAATTGGCTCCAGGCCTTACGAGAAAGGAAATGATTTATAGAACCAGAGTGGGATGGTTACAAGGAAGGTGGGGACTTGCTCTAAGAGGTTTATAGGAGAAAGCTAACCAATGTCCTTTCTAAATGGGAGCAGTACCCTGAAAAGATACCTTTTCAAGGGTCCCCTTCCCAGACTTTGAATCTCCAGTGCCTCCCAAACGATTCCAGGCCAACAATTACCATTTCAAGATTAACCAATGTAAACTGTGATCTTTATGTTTCTCATGCACATTCCATTTACTGCTCAACATTTTACTTACCAGCGAGTCTCTCTAGGCATGACTCGCCAACATTTTGTTATCACAGGTCACATGGAAGTGACCCCCCAGCCATAAATGCCCATGGTCTGGGGTCCCCTGCTACGTCAAGGCCCCACCCAGGGATCTCAGCTTACCTGTAATCCTTTCTAGGTATAAGAGTGCCTCCACTGGGGTAAGATCTAATTCTGCTTCTAAGCAAAGGACAGACTTAAATGTATCATCATGATCAAGATTTAAAGAAGGAAATGAGACCCTCTCTCAATTCAGATGCAAAAATTATTTTTTACAAGGTCCAGTAGAGCAGCTGCTGGAGATGGCAATTTCCCAAATCATCGCAATCTGCAGAACAGCTCTGCCTGCTCACCCACCCAGACCTTTAAGGGACCGTTTGATTCCAGCCACAGCTGGCAGGTTATCCTGAAGTTGCAGGCATTTGAGATGACTGATGAACCCACTTCAATGAATGCTTGTTTCATGTGCAGCAAAGTTCAAACAATTTCAGGCTCAGCAAAATATGGGGAAAGGAGCTTGGTGTAGAATAGCTACCAGGGTGTTTGATAGAATGTCAGGCATGTAGTGTGCATGTCACAGTTGGCAGCAGCTGTGACTCATTGTCTGTAATAATACAGCAGACATGAACTCCTGCCAACCACTGCCCCTGTTTCCAAAAGCTGTAACTTGGCTTTGGACTAATTCCATGCTGTCCTTCCCTTCCCTGCTTCCCCTGCCATCCAAACTGTATCTCAGCACGCCTCATGTCTGCATTCACTGGGGAAAGGGGACGTGAAGGTGGGATGAAAATAACATAGCACTAATTAATGATCATCAATTACCAATAGTGCACCTCTTGACTGTCAGGGGGACCATTTTCTATGTCTCTCCAAATGCCCAGATGATAAAAATTTCTCCAGAATGGTTAGCTTACATATGGAGAGACACTATCTAGACCCACTGATCGAAGTTGTTAGGATAGGCTCGGTAGTCCGTATGGTTAATAGGTTTTTCGAGGCTATTTTTAGAGAAGTTAGAGTAATTGTACCTCTGAAGAACCGATTCTCGGTCTTGGAGATAGATCATCTGGGGAACTAGAAAAATTCCAATGTTTAGGTCATCCCCAGACACATTAACTCATAATCTTTGGTGATGGGACCCAGGCATTGGTAACTGCCCGTGTAATCTGAATATGCGGCCAAGATTGAGAACCACCAAACTAGATAGGATGGCTCATAAAGGAGTTTCTGGCACTCGGAAAATCTGTGTCTTATTAAGTGCTCATTTGACATTTGTGTATAGAACACTTAACTGTAAGGGCTGTGGCCTTATTTTTTTTTAAGATTTTATTTATTTATTTGACACAGAGAGAGAGATCACAAGTAGGCAGAGAGACAGGCAGAGGGAGAAGGGAGAATCAGGCTCCCTACTCAGCAGAGAGCCCAATGAGGGGCTCAATCCCAGGACCCTGAGATCATGACCTGAGCCGAAGGCAGAGTCTTAACCCACTGAGCCACCCAGGTATCCCTCTGTGGCCTTATTTTAAGTGATATAAAGTTCCCTCCCTTTCTGGAGCCTTTGATTTGCTCGAAGAGATATGTATAAGAAGTGAATTCACAGTTCTTAGGCAACAAATCACAATGGGAGATGGTATTTAAAAATGAATATAGCCATCTGAAGGAACCGAGAGTAGAGAAAGATCAGAATCTGGAGTGGGTAAAGAGGGAATGATTCCTGGAAAGTATATTTGAGATAGAATGTCAAGTGTACAACTACTCTATCCTGAGAGTACTTTATAAAAATGTAAAAATTATTTTCTATGCTTTCTTCATTTCTAATAGTATCAGATGACAAAATGGAATGTAAGAATGATCAATAATAGATGTTAATGTTTTCAAAGGTAAATAATATCTTCCGAGAAAACTTCCCATAGGGCCACACTGGAGATGGGCTGGAAGGTTGGTTGGGTGGACATTGAGGATCAACATTTCCTGGATTCACATGTGTTCGGTGTAACTCAGTTTCCTAGTCACTCTAACGAGCTGTGAAAGCAGTTCTCTAAAAGGCTTTCCAAAAGTATTCTGGAATGCCCACATGCCCAGAAAGGTGAAGAACACACACTTGAGTCTCTGCTTTCCTATATTTACTAAAACATAAACAGCAAAACAACAACAGCAACAACCAAGTTTTTTATTTTGAATAAAGGAGGTGACTTTTAGCCCAGTCTTTTTTTGGTTATGTTTTGTTTTTTAAGGAACAAAAGCTCTCCTGCCTAGCTGACCACATTTCAACATTTTCATGTCATAAAACATACACATTGCACTGCAGGTGGTTTTATTTTGTTTTATACTTAGATCGTTTGACATGCACTTTGTTATACAATTAGATTCAAACTTGGAAGCAGGGAATGTTCCTTCCACTCTATTTTCATGCTGAAAGCCTCAATAAGACTTATATGTTCAATGAACAAAGGCACTTAGGATGTCACCAAACTGGAAATAGCAAATTCAAGAAAGAGAAACACAGGGTTATCCTGGGCAAAGAATGTGTGTTCCAACTTCTTTTGAAAAATTAATTAGTGAAAAAAAATTAATTAGTGACAAATTTGACCAAGATAAATCAACACTGCTTAATTTCCTTTCTATTGCAAATTAGTGCATTTGGTAATTTTAAGGAAGGGTTAAATCCGCAATAAAGTTTCTGTGTTTGATAAAACATCACATGCTAAAATTCAAGGAAATGATTTGTTTCTGGAGCATCACATGATAAGAACCTTATGTGACATGTCCTCTTAGGGTACACATGTAAATAGAATACGAAGGATGTGAAATTTCCTTTGTCCATGACACATAATAAGAATTTGGTTTTTTTTTTGTTGTTGTTGTTCATATGTATTTACCGAGTGTCCACTATAAGCCCAAAATGAGAGTAGGGACAAACTTACAACTGTGAGAAAGAGAAGTTCCAGCCCCCTGAAAAAGAGAGAAACTACCAGACAAACTGCACATATTGTCACAAAAGAGGCTGGAATTTCCACCCAAGTAGGCATTCGATTTCTTTGGACATATTTATGATTTTTGGAAAAAAAGTTCTTTTTCTGCTGAAAAGTGCATTTTGAAGACCATTGCTTTGTATGGTCACGAGTGAGGATTTAAATTGGAAGTGGTGAGGTAAATTCTGGATAATTATTGTAGAAAGTAGGTTAATCATGCTAACGAAACCATGGCTTAGCATGCAGACCATTTCTGTAGGAGGTGAATTGGAGCTGGTCTTGTTCAACAGAGTAACTGGCATATCTCAGAACGCCATCTAGCCCCATGGGAATAAGTCTGCTTAATCAAGAGAAACCCAGCTATCTGAGTCCTATGAACCTCATGGAATTTCAACTAAGAATAGAGTCTTGGAAGAAAGATTTCACACTCCCAAAATTCCAAAGCCGTGCTAAAGTTTGTCATTCTTTTCTGAAAGTGCCCTGAGCAAGGGAGGGGAAGCCAAGCTATAAATAAGTTGGTGCTTTGCTACCCCTCATTCTTGACTATCCTTGACTCAGTACTAAGGGCGGCATCTTCCTGCAGATTCTAAGTGTACTAGTTATAATTTAGCATGCAACATGCAGAGCTCCTAGGGGCCAGGCAAGCAGGGCAGGAGAGTGGCTGCCCACTTGACCTCAGTCAGGTCACATGCCTGATACCCTTGTTGCTCCCATTGAGCCATTTGTGAGGGACCTCAGGACAAATGGAGATCTCCCTGCCCCTCCGCTCCCTTACTTGAGTCTGCTCTCTTTCAGGATGCTGGGTAAGTCTCATATTCTCTGTCCCTGGACTTTTCCCCAGTCATTTTCCCTGCCCTAATTATTCCAAGAGCTCAGTTCCCCAGGATTAAGTCACACTGTGTTTATATGGAGATTCCTCTTATGTGACATTCTCGTCAACCCCATTACATTTTGAGTTCTGCTATAGGTAGGTATAATTATCTCCATCTTTCCTCCTCCCTTTATGGCTCCCTCCATTCTCCCACCAAAAAAAAAAAAATTCACCACACACCACCCCCAACACACACACACACACACACACACACACACACACACACACACACACACACACACAGAGTGGTTCTGTCCCTGTGGAATGCTAAGTAAATAGGTACTTAATCCATGCTCTTCTTCTCATAAGGTGGCTTGAGCCACACAAGAAAAGGAAACTAGGTAGAGGAAGAAGAAGAGGGGGGAATCTGATTTCACATCAGCAGTGCGATTAGATCTGAGCAAAGCAGTGAGGTCAGTCCCTGGTGTCTAGACCCTATCCCTGCTCCATCCTTGCCGGAGCCCTGAGTTTCCCTGGCCCTCGCTTTTCTTCCTCAACTTCCCTTATATAAACTGCTTTAAACAAAAGATTCCAAAAATGTATTACTATGATGTTAGACCCACAAGTCCCTGTTGCCTTCCATTTGAACAGTGATTAAAACCAATGGTCTATAGAGATCCAAAACATGTTGTTTTAGTTGAAGGAACTCAAGTTCACAGAACCAGACCTGCTTGTTCTGGGATGCACAGAGTTGTAGAGATGTGATGGAGATTCCTCATATTAATTTTTTTTTTTCAAAAACACTGCTTACCCACTCAAGAAAACACCTTTAATCAAAAGGAGAGAATTTCTAACTACATTATTTTCTTTTTTCTTTTTTTTTTTTAGTTTAAATTCAATAGCCAACATATATCATTAGTTTTTGATTTAGTGTTCAATGATTCATCAGTTGCCTATAACTAATTACATTTTTTGGATTTATTATAAGGTTAAGTAGCAGTGAAATTGCATGTTGCTATGGTCTGTTTTCTTTTGTGAAAGTCACCTTAAAGCCCTTTAGTACAGTATGTAAACCCCTCACTGCACCCCCTCACAAACCTGTGCTGATATATGTGAATACACAAGCTGTCTTTTTTCAATTCCCTTGCTAATAAGTAAATGAATCTTCCAGTGGACAAATGCACATCACAGATTTGATGTCGAGGAAAAGAAGAAAATTCTTATCAGTAGCCTGTAACTTGGCACTGTCATTGGTTTTAATGTGTTTTCCCCCTTTTCCTCTCACATTTCTAATTAATATCTTCTAAACAGATTCACTCTTGTCTCACAGCAGCCAGCTTTGTAGTAACTAGCTGGTTGACCTCAGGAAGTCAGCCAGCTCCACCGAGATGCAGTGCTAACATTACCCGAATGTATATAAGTGAATGTGCTAGATCAGACAGTTGTGGGGTCATCATGTTGATTATAAATAGTACTTACAGCTCCGCTCCCTTTCACTTAGAGTATTTTTGGTTTGGAAGAGGAGTTCTCTGGACACCTGTAGGAGAGAGAAAATGGCAAGAAAAGAGAGCAGTGTTTGTGTATGTTTTTGTCCACCCTGTAACCTAGTGCTTCCTAGGGGCAGGCACTGAGCTCAGTGGTTTGCATGTATTAGCACAGTTGATCCCAAAACCACCCCTTAGGCATTGCTATCATCATCCTTATTTTGCAGATGAGTAGACTGAGCACAGAGAGTTAGTTGGTCTACTAGTTATTTAGGGTATGATGGTAGCGAGTGGCCAATCTGGCATTTGAACCCGCACAGTCTGCTTTCAGAGTCTGTGCTCTTAAAAACTACTTTGTGCAGCCTCCACCTGATCCTGTTAAAAACATCTTTGTTAGTTAAGGTAGGTTTGTAAGGAGGGCAGGGTGAGGGATAGCAATCCCAACTGGAGAGTTTGCAAATTTCTCTTGCATGCCTGCTACAGTGTGCTCAGCAGATATGCTGCTAGGGAAAGCCAGGTTTATTGCAGAAAGTCCAAGTCCTGCTTATGGATGACCCACCTGTTACCTGTTGCAGGATACAGCGGCTGCTTCAGCTCTGCAGGCTAGGAGGTGGCTCTTCACCACATAGATTCAACAGGCTCCTCCAGGCCGCACCCATCATCCTGAGGTGACCCTCCCCACAAGGAGCCAGTGAGTGGTTTGGGTTCCTGGGAGGCCTTCCCAGTAAGGCTAAGATGGCAAAGTCAATACTAAAACCTGTCTTAAGCCTACATTTTTTTTCTAGACACAAGTCCAGGTGTTTTGAACCCAAGAGTACAGAATCTTTGGTAGCACCTGTTTTTGCACACCTGGTTATGGAAAGATCCATTGATTTGCCCAAAGGTTGAACAATGAACTCCTGTTGGAAACCAGGCCAACAAACACAGATTTCATTTATTCTAGCATCTTGTGTCTTTACTCTCTCCATTCTTATGCTCTGGGGTCTTGTGATTGGCATTTTCTTTGACGAATTTGCCACACATAATTATGATCAAGATTAACTATTGTGGTAAATTTAAGTCATTCTCTATGACAATTATTAGAGCTTTTGCATATTTTTCATCTCTCTCCCATGAATAAAATGGCAGGTTGGTAAGTAATTATAAGAAGAAAAACTGGAAATGTTTGAGACTTCAAATTGGGTTCTTAAATTATTAATTGGTCAGAGACAACATCATTAGAAGGTCCTAAAACATCCAAACATCACAGTGTGTCTACATTTATTTACTCTGAAGCTTTAAATATTAACCATTTTATTATTTTTATATCTACTTTGAAGAAGAAGAAAATTTGAATGTCCCTCCCCTAATTGGATTGGGCTTGGATATTAGTTTAATCAGGTTCTAAGCCAAATACTTTGTCAAAATGAACATTGCTCAAATCAATATTTGGTATATAACCCCTCTGACAGGTACCTGCCAGGAATATCCCAAGGTGGGAAGGGAGTATTAACACTTCCGACCCAAGTTGGCCCTTTATAGTATGTTACTATACTGATTTCAATTTTGTTTTGTTTTGTTTTTTATTTCAATTTTTAAAATAATTCTGTCTCTCTTGATAATTATCAGTTAGGCTATTTTATTGGATAATTTGGTGTGAAAGAATTTGGGTTTTAGTTCTCTCCCTCTAAAAGTGTTTGTGCTTATATGTCAATTGCATCTCAATAAAGCTGGAAAAAAAGTTTGTGCTTCCTCTTCCACTGAAGTCAGATAATGCCCTTTAGGATTGTGTCTGAAGTCTGTCATGCTTGATTAAATATTAACCTATCAGTTTCAGTTATAAACAAGGAAAGATAATTCCCTACAACCATTCCTCATTGCCACGCTCTTTGGGCCTTAAAAATCCAGAGGCTGATGTGGACACTCTTCATGTAATTCAGACAGAAGTAAATCTCGTTAAAGCAACATTCTGGAAGGTGTCATGCATTTCTGGTCTGTTTTTATTTTTGTTTTTGTTTTTGTTTCTCAGCAACAGACTTTTGATCAAATTGTTTGATGGTGCTCAGCCAGTTTTTTATAATTTTTTTATTTGAGATCATGAGAGAGGAAGAGAGCATAGTGGATAGGGGCTGTTGGGAGGGGGAGGGGAAGCAGACTCCCTGCTGAGTGGGGAGCCCTGCATGGGACTGACCTCAGGACTCTGAGACCATGACTCCAGTAGAAATCAAGAGTCAGACACTCAACTGACTGAGTCAGCCAGGAGCCCCTCACCCAGTTTTTACATCAGTTTATTGCAATAACTGAAGCAGGCCATTTATTAAAGATTATCAAAACACTAAAATGTAATTTGCTGAAAATTACTCCACACGGTAGGATAAGGATAATTTACTGTTTATTATACTCTAAGTAAGTAGCAATGTACACACAAAACACTAAGGCTAGGAAATTTCTAGTTCTTTCTCAGTAGAAATGGATGAAAACTTTTTCAAGTTCTGCCCATTCTTTTCTGGGTGTCTTACCCAATTTCTGGCCCCCAAGTCTGAGTGCTGACTTATTATGTTCTTATTCCAGAGTCTTTGTTACTATGAGGAAGGAGGTCTTTATCTTTGCATCTTTCTGGTAGTCATTATCAAGTGATTCCTGTTGAGATTTTCTCTTTTCATCTTACTCTGCGTAATACTGGCTGCCTGCCATGCTACCCCCCTGAGTTTCTGCTGTGTGTTTGCTTGGCCTTGAAGTTCTTCCTGATTCAGGTCCTAGTCCTTGTTAAGTGTCTGTCAGTCTTCTGTATCCTCTGATATGTTCTCTTCTTTCCTGACTTTGTGTATTTCACATGATGTGGCAATGAAGGGATTGCCAGTGAAGGCATTTTACACACACTTTGGTGGAGTCACTTCCTGATGGTGGTCCAAACTGATTATAGTTTATCTAGTCCTCCAACTCCTACCTTTCACTCAATAGTAAAATCAAGCCGCCAGAAGATTTCCCATGTGACAATGTCAAACATTTTCCCTGGCTACAGGCTGTTTTCTGTGTAAGCTGCCATTGCTCATGTATTTGCTGAGTTGGTAAGGAGAGTTGAATCAATAAATGCTTATTTTCATTCAATACAAGACTGGCTCAGAAAAATAAAATAGAAAATTAAGTGACTAAAAATAATAGTTTTTTACAAAGGTTTCATAGCATATTGCAAATAAAGATATTATATTGTAAATATACGAAGGATGATATTTTTTCTAAGGTCATCCAAGGCCATGATGCTGCCTTAGCTTCATAATTTTTACAATGCTTAACATTGTGTTTTGTACTTAAAGGTACTTAATAAATGCTTACTTCATGGAATATTTTATTTATGGGCCCAGCACGATGGAATATTTTATTTATGTTTCCTATGTAATACCTAGCCTAATACCTTGACTACAGTAAGTATTTAATAAATGCTGATGAAGAATAAATAAGTGAATGAAAGAATTCATTTGTCATGAATGCTTAGCTGTCATTGATTGTATTCATACAAGCACATAGACATTACCGGAATATATTGAGGTGTGATGGTTTTTCAATTTAAAATGCCATAGTATCATTTAGGCAATTCCCTCAGTCTCACTGAACTTGATGTTGTACATCTTGTAATGTCCATGGTAATCTGTTGTATAATTCTCAGGTCCAACGAGTGCAGTGGACATGTTTCACTGACCCTGACATTCCCTATTTACCTATAGGTATTTGGGTGGAGGAGTAAAGGGGAGGAGAACTACCTTTCATTTCACTCTGTAAAGGAGGTTCTTGTTTATATCTGGCACTAGTAGCAAAACAGTGCATCATTTATTGAACGAGTTTATCTCTCTTGATGTCAGAGAGGATTCTGATTTATCAAATGCACGTTTTAGAGCTATACACAAAAGAAGAAAATACACAAGAAATTATTTCTCCAGGCTATGTTTCTTTAACAAAAAATGGTTGTAAATTGTGATTCTACTGTCAGTTAATATTTCCTATATTGTAAATTCTAACATCTTTATCATATGCCTCTTAAACTGATTCAAGTTTAGAGTACAGTATAAAAACAACTCAGGCTGAGTTTGTTTTTCTCTTAAACTTCATTCAACTCATGAGGGGTATTCCATCAACAGGAATAGATCAGAATCTTCTTACACACCCCACCACATTGGGGGGAACACTTTACGGCTTACTATTGAGGTTATGGCTTGCCCAAACACTTATGGACGATATAATTTAACTTGGCCCAATGAAGATCCTCATACAGCGTAATAAGGCTTTCTTTGGAATTAAGTAAGAGGTAAAGATTATTTCAATTTTAAATTTTGTTTCCAAAGAATTAAAAAAAAGAACACCCACTAATTTATTATATGACATTAAAACTAGAAAATAATCAGTATGAAAAAGAAAAATTACTGACTAATCTCATTCATGGATACAGATATAAAATTAGTACACAAAATACTAGCAAACTAACTCCAACCTGAATCAAATTGGATTAATCTTAAGGACGAAAGAATAATTTACCCTTAAGAAATCTGCAAATGGGGCGCCTGGGTGGCTCAGTGGGTTAAAGCCTCTGCCTTCGGCTCAGGTCATGATCTCAGGGTCCTGGGATCCAGGCCCGCATCAGGCTCCCTGCTCGGCGGGGAGCCTGCTTCCTCCCCCGCCCCCGCTCTCTCTGCCTACCTCTCTGCCTCCTTGTGATCTCTCTCCCTCTGTGAAATAAGTAAATAAAATCTTTAAAAAAAAAAAAGAAATCTGCAAATGTAATTCACCATAGTAAATTCAGAGGTTAAAAACTATCATTTTATTAGATGCATATCTGCTTAAGATTCTCACTCTCCCTTTCCCTCTGCCCCCCCAAAAGAAGCATTTCCTTTAAAATGAAGAATAAAGCAAAAATGTCCACTAATTTTCATTTTATTCAGGATTGCTTATGAGATATTGATTAATGAAATAAAGTAAAAAAAATAATTATTTGGATTGAAAAGGTAGAAAGCAAACTCTTCTCTTGCAAATGGCATGATTGTCTACATTGGAAATTATCTTCCTCCTCCTCCTCCCAAAAATAAACATTTACAGGAGAATCTGGACACATAAACTACTAAAGAAAAAAAAAACATATATAGGAAAAATAAGCAAGACCTTCATGGAAAAATTGTATAAGTTGTTGGAAGTCTTTAAAGGTGGAACTAATTAAGTGAAGATATATACCAAATTAATGACTAGGAAAATTAAAAATCATGCATTATCAATTCTTCACAAATTGATCTCTATAGATTGATCAAAGAAAATCAAATCAAAATCTGTAGAGTACTTTCACAGGAACTCAACAAGGTGATTCTAAAATGTATGGAAGGACAGAGGGGCAAACATGGCCAAAACTCTCCTGAAGAATTAGGAAGGCACATACTCTACCTGATATCAAGACTTACAGTAAAGCTATAGTAATTGAGTTTATGGTGTTGGTGCTGGGACAGAAGAAGAGACTTTGGAACAGAATTGAGAGCCCAGAAACCAGATCTACATATTTGTGGCCACTTGATTATGCTACAGGTGGCATTGTAAATACCTGTGGAAAACTAACTATTCAATAAATGGTGCTAAATCAATTATATGTTAATATAGAAAAGTTGAAATTGGATCCTACCTAATACCATACAATAAAAAATAATTCCATAAGGTTTAAAGACTTAATGTGAAAGGCGCAGGTTTCAGAAGTTTTTATAAGGGAATATCTCTATGAACTGGGGTAAGGAAATATTTTTTTAAACAAGACAATAAAAAGTGTTAGCCAAATTAAAGGTTGATGGGTTTAAAATAAGGCAATAAAAAATGTTAGCCATAAAAGTTTGATGAGGTTGACAACATTAAAATTAAACATTTCTGTTAATAAAATTACCACAAAGATAATGGGAGAACAAAATTTGCTCTAGAATAAGATATTTTCCATACAAAGAAACAAGAAATCATTAGAATTGCAAATAAATAAATATCTTTGGCAAAAAAGTATTCAAAAGAACTAGGAACAAAAGACATGGGTAGTCCTTTTACAGAAAAGGTAAATTGATAAATAAACAGATGAAAATATGCTAAGCTGTATTAGTAATCTGCAAAACCTAAAATAAAACTATAAAATGATGCCATTTTATAACATCTAGTTTGACAAAAATTAAGAAATTCAGTAATAGCAAGCACTGGGGGAGATTTGAAGTCCGAAGGCCTGCTACATACTGCCAATGGGAGTGTAAATTGGTATTACCATCTTAGAAAAACATTTGACATTATCTCATAAAAGTGAACTTGTGAATATTCTCTGGCCTAGTCATTTATTTCCTGAGTCAATAACTTAGAAATACCCTTACAGTTTTGTGGTATATTTAAATGATGGAATATTACTTAGAAATAAAAATGAATCATCTACAACTATAAACAAATGAGTTGTAGATACAAGCCAGTTGCATAAATCTATATAAACACGATACCTTTTTTAAAATAGAAATCAAATTACATAGGGCAAAACCAGGTAGGATGGATGGATGGATGGATAGACATATGATATATACATAGATATAAATATAAGTAATATAGTCTCAGGAGACTGCTTTGCAATGACAAGGAAATCAGAAATACAAACCTTAAGATAGTAGCTACCTCTCGTGGGGGGAAAATTAATGAGAGTAGAGATAAATGTAAAAGACTTAGCTCTATTTAACAAAAAAAAACATAATAGATGATATTTTCTAGGTGTTCCTCATTCATTTTTCACTAAATATTTTTTAAAGCTTTCTCTTTCAAAAGGTAACAAGTGATGGAGAGGAGGGACTGTGGGGCAGCACTCAACAAATGTTCCCATTTAGTTTTCACAAGAATCAGTAAGCTACACACTACATTACTTACTCTAGAGATGAGAAAACGAAAGCCAAGAAAGTATGCAGTTGACCCTTGAACAATGTACGGTTTAGGGGTGCCAAGTCTACACACAGTCAAAAATCTCCATAGAACTTTTGACTCTCCCTAAAATACAACTACTAATAGGGTACTGTTGACCAGCCTTACCACTAAGAGTTGATTCACTCGTATGTTGATTTTACATGTATTATATACTATATTCTTACAATAAAGTAAGCTAGAGAAAAGAAAATGTTATGAAGAAAATCATAAGGAAGAAAAAATATATTTACAGAATTGTAGTGTATTTATAAAAGAAAATCACACTTAAGTGGACCCATTTTGTTCAGGGGTCAACTGTGATTATCTGTATGATGTCACGTAGTTCTAAAATGACAGAGCTCAGTTTGGAATTCACATGTGCTTTATGAAGAGCCATACTTGTAGCGAGTGATTCAATTATATCATGTGATATCTAATTATTATCCTTTAAAACCGAAGGACATTTTCCCTGGGAAGAGGAGGACTTTAATTTGATTTAATCCAGAAAATAAACTTTTTATAAAACATAGTATGAAGTAAGATGACCTAAATGTTAAGTGGGAGTTATCCACATATCAAAATAGACTGACACACCACCTCATATATATATATATGTGTGCTGCATAGATTTTGAATATTAAAAATACAAAAATCACCACCAGAATTAAATTTAAAGGGTAAAGTCTGGTATCAAAATCATTGCAACCATTACATTTTAAGTTATAAGAAATAGAAAAATTTCACATCTCTTTTGAAAACTGATTTTAAAATGGTCTCAATATTTGTGGGTCTGTAAATCTCACTTTTCTTCATGATATAACCAAAGGGTTATTTGAAACTGAAAAACATTTCAGTTTTTAGTGACAAGGCACCTTTATAGCAAGTTATCATATTCTTTCAGTAGGTTTAAATTTGAACAAACAATAGGTAATGACTCCAACAATTTTGAGATGTTGTTACATTTCCATGAAAAGAAGCACCCCTCTCATCTTGTTTTTAGTGTTCTGCAGGAATCGTTCTCATATCTGAGACACAAGAGCTTGTGTTTCAGCTTCGGGCTCAGAAAGATATTTAATAGTCTTAGAGACAGTGAGATCCACCTGATAGAAGTGCCTTTTCTAGAAGAAGAGCTTTTTTTTTTTTTCCTTTGGAGACCTTAATTGTGGCATGAACCCTGCAGACAAGGAGCATCCTGGATGCCTCTCAGAGCTTAGACTTCTGTAAGTCATTCCCCAAGCAACAAGGTGCTCAGTTCCCATCATCATTAAGTAATTACAGGAAAAGGCAGTACTATCTAAGCTACCTGTCGAAAACATTATTGTTTGCTGGGTGCTTAAGTAGTAAATGATGGCTGATTCATTCATTGTCCTGCCATGGATCTTTATTCTTTTCCCATTCAAAATCAGCTCTTCCCACTTCACTCTGGATGTTTGCAGTTCATGCTGAGAGTAACAATTCATTCTTGGCAAGGCTCCCCCATGGGCTTGGATTGCAAAACTCCTGCATAGCTGGGCTCTGCACAGGAGGACAGGCTGGCCTGGAGTGGTGGAGGTGGGCCTTAGTGGTCTGTTCAAGCTTTCTCAAAACTGATCTGCTTACCCAGGGACCCTGAAAACTAAAATATTGCAGTCATTTGGGCTGGACTCTGAAAAGGGGTTGTAAGTCTCTGCATAATGAATGACACTCTCTCCTCAGTCAATTTCTGATAAATTCAGAAAAGACCCAGACCTCAGCCTTGCAAACCACAACCCCTTCTCAGAGTCAACCAGCTGAATATTGATTTCCACTGGAATAAATACTTTTTAAAAGACCAAACCTGAGGCTTAGAGTGTGTAAGCTATTCCATCAACTTTTACTTTCTTGTAACGTTCACTAATTCTCTTGACAAGGCCATAGAAATAGAGTTAAACTATGTATATATTCAACTATGTGTATATTCTCTTTTATGGGACCTTTAGGGAAAGAGAAGAATTGGAAGTTTCTTGTTTCTCTTAAGCGTTTTTTTACATGTGTTTACCTCAGGTACCTACAAGATCATAAGCTCCCAAAGGCTGGGTGTATATTTTCTTTTTTCTGTTTTTCTCACATTGTACCATGACTGGCACATGGTTGGCACTTAATACGTGTGTTAAGAAAGAAAAGCTTAAGAGATTGATTAATGACCTTATTGCAATCTTATAGCAACTCCTTAAAGTAAGTCCCTTCAAATGTCCTGATAATTATAGAAACTAGAATCTTAAAGTTAACATGCAAACAACAAAAAGACATTGCTGAAATTAAGAAATCTCAAAAAATGACAGGGAGCTTGTCCTCTGTTTTGTTTTCTGGGTTTTTTTTTTTTAGATTTTATTTATTTATTTAAGAGAGAGGAGAGAGAGAGTGAGAGAGAACAGGAGAGGGGAGAAGGTCTGAGGGAGAATCAGATTCCCTGTGGAGCCGGGAGCCAGATGTGAGACTCGATCCTGGGACTCTGGGACCATGACCTGAGTCAAAAGTAGTTGCTTAACCAACTGAGCCACCCAGAGGCCAGGGAGCTTGTCCTTTTATAAAATACTGGAGTATGTGCCCATCGCAAATCCACTGATTGCTTAAATAGGAAGTCCTAGAAAATTGTCTGAATATATGCATCTAATTTGACATCGATCTTCCCTCCAGATGACTGAGTTCTTAATTTGCTAGAGGAAACATTTATGACAGCCTTGAAAACTACAGATCTCGAATCTTGGCTTGTATATACAAATGAATAGAATAGAGATTAAGTGTAACAAAGGCAAAAATTCTGAAATGTTCAGTTATAAGCCACAAGCCAAAGGAAACACATGAATCTTCTTGGACATTAAATACCCCATACAAATGCTGCAATGTCAGTGAAATTGATCGTAAGTTTAATTTTCTTGAGATGGAAAACAAAATTTTACAGTATGCTGAAAGGATTCACCAATACCTGTTGCCCTAGCACCAGCTAGCTTTATGGACTGAAACCTGTAGCTTCTGAGCCAATACCCATCAAGACCAACTCTAGGGGAAGTGGTGAAGGTCCTAGTGTGACTGGAAAGAGCTCCATGGACCCACATGGCTTCCACACTGGAACCTTCTACTGGATTCTGCACACTTTTATTCCTAAATCCTGGACAGTTCAGTTTGGCTTTGATTGCTTCCAGATCTCTCCATTTCTTTTTCCCCAAGAGCCAAGACCTCTATCTGCTACTCTCAGCATCTGGTTCTAGCCTTACCACTTATCAACTAGTTGATACCACTTATTAACTAGTTGATCTTGAGCTACTTAATCTCAATTTTAACCTTATTTTTAAAATATTTTATTTATTTATTTGACACAGAGAGAGAGACCACAAGCAGGCAGAGAAGCAGGCAGAGAGGAGGAAGCAGGCTCCCCACCGAGCAGGGAGCCCGATATGGGCCTCAATTCCAGGACCCTGAGATCATGACGTGAGCCGAAGGCAGAGGCTTTAACCCACTGAGCCACCCAGGCACCCACCAATTTTAATCTTTAATCATAACCTTGAAATAAAGATATTAATTTATAGGATTATTATAAGGATTAAATGTAAAGTACTTTATACAGTGCCTTACATATAGCACACTCTACATTGATGGTAGATATTACTGCTACTAATAGTCCAATAGTAGGACAGACCTCTACCTACAATCCATCTTCAGATATCACCTCTTGACAAGACACACCTATTGTTCCTTCTTGGCTCAAATATTTTGAGTATCATTTCCAGCCAAGATTAGATTTGATGAGCTGACCTTTGAACACCTGGATTTGCAAAGCTAGCCAAACAACACGAAGCCCAACCTTGTTGTTTGGAGTCTTTTTGTTTTTTTCTTACTTTCCTTGCCTGTCAACCTATGGATAAAATACCACACAATGATAGCAGGTAAGCAACAATGTATTTTATGAACCTGGGTTGTAGGTTAATTTTGTCAACCTAACTTCCATGCAAGGGTGATAGTAATTTACCATGCCATACAAAGGCATAAAAGAATAATAATGACCAGCTCTGGCTCTGAGAAAGACAATGAGACAATCTCCTTCATTCTGCAAAGGCCCACAGGGTGCATTCCTTCCCCTTAGCAGTCCCTCTAAGTCTTCTGGCAAATAGTGTATGGCAGTTTCCCTGCCCTACACACCAAAGGCCCTGGTTGCCCTGATGCTCCTGATGGCCAAAACCAATGTGGGCATCACCCCAGGTTTATATTTCCTTAGAGGGATTGCTTTTTTAAAATTTCTAGCATTCATACTACTTCTCAGTGACCCTCTTTCTATTGTTGTTCACATTCTCTGACTGAGCTCTGGAAATTCTCTCTTCAGCCAGTCATAACTTTCCTCACCAGCTTGCCCAATGGTGCGGGTGTGCTGTGGGGAGAAGATGCTCTCCTTGAGTGCTGTAGTGTCCCAGTTCCATTTTAGGCATGTTCACCATCTTACAGCCTCTTCTCCAGGAACAGTTTCTTCTCTGTTTACTGAGATTTGGGGTAATACCAATGGCCATAAACTGACTCATGTAGCCATCACCTGTGGCCTTCAGCTTCATGGACTCTGTTGAACCCACCTTTGTCTTGGAGACATGGAGGACCGGACACTAAGCAGATTCTTTATTCTTTTCTTGTTGAATGTAGGATGAATGGATTCTTCTCACCAAGAGTTAACCTGTGCCAGAAAGCTGAATCTGTGGACACTGCTTTTTTTTCCCTATCCCTGGGAGAGTACCTTGCCTATGCTAGGAACTCTGAGATGCTGGGGGATCCTTGTTCCAACTGCCCATCCTTGCTTAAAATTTTTGTCCTCATACTGATGGTCATAGACTATTGAATCATTGTCTTTTCAGAGTGTTTCTCTCTCTCTCTCTCTCTTTAAGATTTATTTATTTATTTGAGAGAGAGAGAGAGGGAAATGTCATGGGGGGGTGGGCAGAAGGAAAGGGAAGAGAGAGAATCTCCATCAGACTCCCTGCTCAGTAAAGAGCCCATGTGGGGCTTGATCTCAAAACCCTGAGATTACAACCTGAGTCAAAACCAAGAGTCAGAAGCTTAACTGACAGAGCCACCCAGGTGGCCCTCAGAATGTTTCATTAAGTCATGTTTTTCAAACTCCTTGGAACCCATAGAAACAAAAATTTCATTCAACAGTCTTCTTTACTATGGGCAATGCTTTTGATATTTTCTGTTCTATTCTACTCTTTTCCACCCTTTAAAAATAATGGCCACAGCCCACTACATTGATTTTTTTTTAACCCATGAATATGTCGAAAACCACAGTTTGAAAAATACTGTATTAAGAACTTATTCACAGAGAGCTATTGACATTCTGCCATGGTCTCTTTAGTGAGGGCACTTGATGTCCACCTCATAGAGGCTTCCCTGATCACCAAATCCCAAATAGGTCATTGATAATACTTTTTGTCATAGAAATTGTTATTTCCCTTCATAACATTTGTAGTAGAAATCTGTATGTATGCTGTCCATTTGTTTATGTCTTGATTTCTATCTCCC
This sequence comes from Ailurus styani, assembly GCA_002007465.1. Classification (NCBI taxonomy): domain Eukaryota; kingdom Metazoa; phylum Chordata; class Mammalia; order Carnivora; family Ailuridae; genus Ailurus; species Ailurus styani. The sequence goes on from LNAC01000771.1 coordinate 355,610, forward strand.
TAAAATGAAAATCCACAAAGGCTGAAGTTGGTCTTGTCGTCACTATTCTCTCCACACAAAGTCCCTAGTGCAGCTTAACTGAATTGTTGAATTAATGAATGGAATCTTCATTACATGCATATATACAAGGAAGTCTGGTTCTTGGGGGCATTTTGATTCTTTCTCCATTTCACTTACTTGATTCTGGCTAATTATTATTATTTTTGTAATGAGGAATCTTCTTTTCATTTGAGGACTGTAAGGTGATTCATGCCACAGAAAGAGCAGAAGCCAAGGAGCCTCAGGAATCAAGGCAGTGGATATAGGGGACTATCGTTTAAGGGCAACATCATGAGGTTAAATCATCTTTACTCACTGTTCAAATTCCTAGAAAAGAGCAACTGATTGGCTGAACTTTTATCCCATGTCCTTGTCTTTTACAGGAGAGGACAGAGCACTTTCCTGAAGGTGATATTACATACAATGCAGTGATGTTGTATACTTAGTTACTCAAAAAAAAAGTGATGCTCTTACCAGAGATAAGACTGGGCAAACCAATGAGGTCCACTGTGCACATGTTTTTATGACTGCCATTCTTGCCAGAATTAACAATGAAGGCCTGGGTGTTATGTTGGTGAAGGACCTAAGATAATATTTCTTAGTCTTTTAAACCCTTTACTTCTTCAAATCTTCCTATAACTAATAGCTCTCCCATGGAGAACTTCTGTTGTACTGTGATTTTGTATTTATTTTATTATTAATCCATTTGTTGAAAAAGCATTTACAAGGCCATACTGTATTTAGTAATAAATGAGGCACTTTGGAAATTTATAAGATAAAAATAGGACATGGTTCTACCCTCTAGAAATTTATAGTCCAAATGGGAGTCAGGACATTTGACATGTTAAGTGATGTAGTATAGGATTGTATCAAAATTTGTAGAATAAATGATGGCATTTCTTCGATTTTGCATTTCTGGAAAGTAGCTAAAATTCTTCGAAGGCATTTCTCTGGAAAGTAGCTGAAATTCTTCTAAATTCTTTGAAGTTTTTAGAATGAAAAATATAGTTGTTTTCCTTCATTCTAAGCCTCTTTAGATAGTTGTTTGAGTTGCTAGTTTATTTAATATAGGGATAAGAGAGAGAAAGACATTCAGGGTAAAGGCTAGATTTCTGTCGTGGGCATTTGGACAGGTGTTGTGACCTTCCATTGGAAGGTAACAGACTTTGCAGTGTGAGGAGAGATAGTGGGACATGGTGTGGGACACGATAGACTTAAAACTGATTGATCTTCCACTATGCTTCTCTTTAATCCTCCTGCAGGGAATGTATGTCTGTCAGTAGAAAAAGAAAGAAATCAAAGGAGAGAGAGATAACTCTGGAAGAAATTGAACTAGCAGAAAAAGTTATTTAAGCTCATTTACACTTATTTAGTGAAACAGAAAGACCCCCATTAACTGAGTCCAATTTAGCAAACCTTAGAAGAAAGAATGTGGATAAAGCTCAAATAAACAATATGGATAATCACGTTTGTGTCTTGAAAGTACATTTATCTTTCTCTATGAATATATATACAAATGTAATAATGTCGATTCTAGAATTTCCAAACTAATATATTGTGATAGAAAATGAAAAGGAAAAATATTTGGCCATTGTGTAATCTATGGGACCGACTCAATGATTTTGTCATATAACTAAGTTCAGTTTCAACTGTGTCATTTCCTTTTAATTATTCTTGATGTTTCACAGTTGATTGGAACTACAAAATCCTTTAAAAATAGGACTTCCTAAAGTATGCTGCATGGAACCCTGATTTCATGAGAATTTAATGTTCAATATAGGGAGTGGAGGAGAGAATGGGCCAGGAAAGTACTGGGGCAAACAAATACATATATTTACTTCTCAAGAGCATTTGAGAGTCACCCACGTAGGAAGTTGTTCTACTTCCAAAACTTATTTAACAATCCTTTCTTTTCTGTTTTTCTACAGAGAATTATAAAGGTTTATCATTGTGTGTAAACATTTTGGAAAAGGCTAGATTAGATTATCTAAATATTGCTTTGTGGTATTTCCTCATTCTACAGAAACATTGTTTTTCAAGTAATGCCATTTACCGTCTATGATTTCAAAAGTCCTGCAGGAGCTATCAAGCCACTTAAAAAAAAAAATAAGAACGAGGTGTTTTCTGATACTGATTAACTATCACTTATGACATTAAGAATGATACACATCCTGATTATGATGTAAGGTATTATCTTAGTGACTTTTTTTTTAAGATTTTATTTATTTATTAGAGAAAGAAAGCATGAGAGAGAGAGAGAGAGAGAGAGAGAGAGAATGAACATGAATACAGGGGAGGGGCAGAAGGAGAAGCAGGCTCTCCGCTGAGCAGGGAGCCCTATATGGGTTCCCTCCCAAGACCATGGGATCATGACCTGAGCAGAAGGCAGATGCTTAACCGACTGAACCACCCAGGCGCCCCACCCTAAGGAATTAAATGTGATAATATAACACTTACCAGTACATTACAAGTATTTAGACTACAACATGTTTAAAACTTACTGTACCCCTCTCCCTTGTTGTTGGGCTTTCCCTGTACTTCCTTAATCTATACAAGGAGTACTTCTGTCTCATTTAGGATGTATGCAACATAAAGTGCTGTTGTGTGACTGTGCATATTCCACATTTCACAAGCTTAAATGACTCTTACCTTCTTGTTTGGCTACTTTTTATTTTGATAGGTTATAGTGTGTTTCAACTCACAATTTACGTTTTTTTAAAGATAATGATTAATTCTACAAGTCAAACAGTTATTACAGAGAGGCCCATGCATTGTATGGCACAATTGTAATATTAAACTGTAGGAGGCATAGATTATGTAATGAAGTATATGGTGTTATCTGCCTCTTAGCCTTGTTTGTGTTTCTTACGGCCAAAATGGGATCATTGCTATCATTGATCCCATTATGGTGAATTGGAACAAATGATAGGACTAATGATACTCCAAGCCTGGAAATGTCTATGGAACAATTTTCTTCCTGTGGAGACAGTTGGTGGGTTTAGCAATGACCCACAATTCTAGCTCCTGGATTCATGTTTTCCTTTTGATCATATTCCTACAGAGTCAAAGGCTGAACTATGCATAAAACCATCACATGAATATATGCACGTCAAACTTGTCCCAGCATAGTGACTGGTTGTTTTGAATAAATGACATTTCTCTGTATAGTGCTGACAACTGTTGTTTTTCTCCAGAAAGTGTTAGAAAAAGGCACCAACCAAGAAGTGAAACTGGACACTCCACATGGAATGTATTGTTATAATGTCTCAAGTGTTTTAGTTTATTTGCTTTTTTAAAGTAAAGAAGTTTGTTTTGCTTTGTAAGAGGGCAAGCAAAACAGGATGCATTTAGTAGTTAGAGTTGGCAGGGGTGGAAAAGGCCAAAGTCCTAGGACCCATGTCTCCATATGAACCAGATAACTCTGCCCTCTATCATGGCTACCTACTCTACATCCACCAATGCCTGTGGTCCACTAAAGCTAAAACAATCAAGAGAGTAACACTGAAAAAAAGTTCTTTAAAATACACCCAATAACTTCAGCATACCTTGATGGGAATGGGTCAGTATCATCTTTATATGCAAAGATCAGCAAAATATACTTTATTCAACAATTCATGAAACGAGACAGGAAAAGCAAGAAATGTGCTTTAAGGAACTTCAAAATTAGGGCAAGAGTATAAATCTTTCCTCAGATCTACAGGAATCATGCATTAATTCATGAAAAAGAGAAAATGCACACCCAGTAGGGTAATTGAGCATAGAAATTAGGCTGAAGAAGAAATTTTGTTAAGTGTGAAATTGAAAGAATGACAAAAGAGGACTTTCACACAGCCCATGGTCTATGAAATGATTGTCTGCTCACAGAACAAAACTTTTTTACTCCAAGTGTCAGGAAGAATGGCACCTGTGCTGAAGGTAAGGAAGGAGGGATGCATCCCACTGGGTGAAAGATATATCTTTCCAACTCATTTTTAAGGTTCCTTCTAGATTTCTTCTCTTTTCTCAGAACTCCCAGTGTTCAATAAATCATCCAGGATGACCTGTCCTACTTCCTAAATAGCTCCCACCTCTACCTTTCTCTCAGTGCCCACTGTCACTGCATTAGTTCGGCATCCCATCATTCTTGCCTGGACTACCAAAGTCACCTTTGAACAGATCTCTGCCTCCCACCTCCTTTTCAATGCATCTCAGAAGAAGACTTCTACTGCTGACAGAGTGATCTTTCTAAAACATAAATGTGATTTTCATCCTGTAATTCAGAATCCTTTATTGGTGACTCATTCCCTTCAAGAGAAAAATGAACTTGAACAAGACATGTGAGGATTTTTATGACCTTGTCCCACCAACCTGGATGCTTCATAAAATGCAAACCCCATAAACCTGGCTTACTCTTACTTATCTTTGCATACTCTTGGGAACAGCTCATTTAAGAGGCCTTTCTGGAATAATCCAACACCATCCACCCTCCCAGGGTGTGGCAGGAGCCCTCCACCTTCTGCTAGACCACCCTGTACATCACTTTCTCAGGGCATTTATCATGTGTATCACGACTGTCTATTTTCTTAGCTATGTCCTTCTTTAGATCATGAGCAACTCTTCCATTTGAGAGGCTTCAACTAGTTACTGATATTATAGTTACACTTTAATAATGTAATTGTCTCACTACACTATGCACAAAGACTTAAGAATTTTCTTTTATTCAACATACATAACTTCCAGACCATGATTCCATTCAATAGGTAACCACAGAGGGACCAAGGCAGGTCCAGTACTGATGGTGTTGCCCCCATTTCCTTGCTTCACCTCACAATGACACTACATAGTAAGATGTATCATTCCTTTCTCAGATGAGGAAAAGGAGGTCTTCATCTGGACTGAGGTCCCAGAGTCAGTGCAACAACCAGGTCTGAGTCCAAATCCACCCTTTGTCCACTTCCCCTTGCCCCGACACACACACCAGTTTTATTGGGAAATAATTGACACATGTCACTGTAGAGGTTCAAGGTATAGAGCATGATGATGTGAGTTACATATATATATTGTGAAATGATGACCACAATAGTTGTTTCGCTAACATCCATCTTCTAATACAGATACAATAAAAAGAAAAGGAAGGAGAAAAGGAAAAAAATATTTCTTCTTATGGTGAACTCTTAGGATTTACTCTCTAACAACTTTTCTGTATATTATGCAACAGTATTTACTGCAATCATCATGATGTATATCATATCCCAGATACTTATTTATTTCGTAAGTGAAAGGTTTGTGGCTTTTGAGCACCTTCTTCCCCTTCCCCCCATGCCCTACCTCCCATCTCTGGTAACCACAAACCTGATCTCCTTTTCTGTGTTTAGTTGTTGTTGTTTTAGGATTCCACCTACAAGTGAGACCACACAGTATGTGTCTTTCTCTGTCTGACTTATTTCATATAGCATAATGCCTTCAAGGTCCATTCATATTGTCAAAATGTATCACTTAGCATGATGTCTTCAAAGTTCATCCATATTTTGAAAAATGGTAGTATTTCCTCATTTTTAAGGCTGAATAACATTCCATTTTATATATATATGTGTGTGTGTATACATATAATACACACGCATACATATATATACATACATAAATACAACACACCATAACTTCTTTATCCATCCATCCACTGATGGACACTTAAGTTGCTTCCATGTATTGACTATTGTAAATAATGCTGCAATGAACGAGGCAGCATGTATTTTTCTTTTTGACATAGTGTTTTCATTTCCTTCAGATAAATACCCAGAGGTGGAATTGTGGGATTATGTTCTTGTTCTAGTTCTAATTCTTTGAGGATCCTCCATCTGTTTTCCATAGTGGCTGCACCAATTTACATTCTCACCAACAGCGCTTAAGTGTTCCCTTTCCAGCACTTCCACGCCAGCATTTGTTATCTCTTGTCTTTGTGATGATGGCTATTCTAATAATCATGAAGTGATGTCTCCCTATAGTTTTGATTTGCATTTCCCTAATGACTAGTGATGTTGGGCTTCTTTTCATACACATGTCAGTCTTTCACATATAGGCATATATCAGAGATACTGCAGGTTGGGTTCCAGGCCAACACAATAAAATGAATATTACAATAAAGGGAGTCAAATGAAATTTTTGGTTTCCCAGTGCATGTAGAAGTTATATTAATATTGTACTGTAGTCTATTCAATGTTCAATGGCATTATGTCTAAAAATATAATGTATACACTTTAATTAAAAATACTTTATTGCTAAAAATGTTAACCATCACCTGAACTTTTAGTGATGGTGGTGGGTCTTGCATCATTCACGACTGCTGACTGATCAGGATAGTGATTTCTGAAGATTAGGTGGCTGTGGCAATTTTTAAAAATATGACAACAATGAAGTTTGCTGCATTAGTTGGCTCTTCCTTTCATGAATGAGGTCTTTATAGTATGTGATGCTGTTTGACATTTTAGTCACAGTAGAACTTCTTTTGAAATTGGAGTCAATCCTCTCAAACCCTGTTGATACTTTATCAAATAAATCCATGTAATATTCCAAATCCTTGATTGTCATTTCAACTATCTTCACAGCACCTTCATCAGAAGTAGATCCCACCACGAGAAACAATTTTCTTTGCTCATCCATAACAAGCAACTCCTCATCTATTAAATTTTATTATGAGATTATAGCAATTCAGTCACATCTTCAGGCTCCACTTTGATCTCTAGTTCTCTTGCTATTTCCACACCATCTACCGTTACTTCCTCTACTGGTCTTGAAACTCTCAAAGTCATCAGTGAGTGTTGGAATCGACTTCTTCCAAGCTCCTATTAATGTTGATGGTTTGGCCTCTTCCCATGAATCAGGAATGTTCTTTATTTAGTATGGTGAACCTTCAGAAGGTTCTCAATTTACTTTGCCCAGATCCTTCAGAGCAATCACTGTATATGGTAGCTATGGCCTTACAAAATGTATTTCTTAAATCATAAGACTTGAAAGTCAAAATTACTCCTTGATCCATGGGCTGAAGAATGTACATCAATCTCACTGTATATGTCTATCAGAGCTCTTAGGTGACCAGATAAATTGTCCATAAGCAGTAATATTTCGAAAGTAATATTTTGGTTAAAATTTGCTTAAAATGTCTTTTTCCATCCCTTCTCTCTCAAGCAAGTCTGTAGTGGGTAGAATATCATTGGGTCTTTTTTTTAGATTATTATTTATTTTTCAGAGAGAGAGGGAGAGAGCAAGCAGAGGGAGAAGCAGGCAGAGGGAGAAGCAGGCTCACTGCTGAGCAAGGAGACTGATGTGGGACTAGATCCCAGGACACTGGAATCATGACCTGAGCCAAAGTCAGATGCTTAACTGACTGAGCAACCCAGGCATCCCTGGAACTTATTTTTTTATCCATTCAGTTCTTCTATGTATTTTAATTGGAAAATTTAATACATTTGTGTTTAAAGTAATTATTGAAAGGTAAGGACTTCTTATTGTCAACTTGTTAATTATTTTCTAGTTGTTTTGTAGATTCATTGTTCCCTTTCTTTTTAATCCTGCTGTCCTCTTTGCATGTTTTGATGTCCTTTTGTATCAATATGCTTTGACTTATTTATCATGTTCTTTTGTTTAATTACTGTAAGCTTTTCTCTTATAGCTATCTTGAGGCTTACATAAAACATCTTAAAATTATAACATCCTATTTTAAGCTGATAACAACTTAACTTCAATAGAATTTACAAATTGTACATTTCTACTACTTCTCCCCATATATTTTAGGTTATTGTTGTTACAATGTACATATTTTTATATATTGTGTAACTAATAACAGTTGATTATAGTTATGGGTTTTCTTTTGTTTTGTTTTTTACTATGTTCATTTTTTAAAGTTTTCAACTAGAGTTGCAAGTGAATTATACACTACTATCATGAAATTACAGAATCTAACTTTGACTATATATTTACTATTAACAAGAAGAAGAAGAAGATCAAAACCATACATAGCTTTGAATATAGCAAATCTTACAACCTCCGCATTTACTACAATTTGCTATAAATATTCAATATCAGAAAAAGCCACTTAAGAAGAACTATTCTTCATCTAAAGAGGATGAACCTACAGGAAATGGTAACTTTGAAGAAAGTCAAATTTTAATGTAAAGTTGTTTGAGAATGTATTTTATTTATTTTGTATTATTTATTTGACTTACTATCATTAGTCTTATTACATATTATTTTCATTCCTCGAAAGCCTTGGGCGCATGTGTGAAATATAAAAGGAATAATTAAATCTAATAGTCAAAATCTCCACAAAGGAAAAAAAAATCAATGCAATGCTATTGTTTACAATTTAATTGAAGAAATCACTTAAAACATGTAACAAATTAAAGAATTTAATAAGGCTTTCATGCTCGTCTCCAAAATGAGGATGTTATTATAAGCTCCCTACTGTTATTTCTTGTATAGTAACACCATATCTATATTTCTCGTAATCTACCACAGTTGTAATTATTTTCTTTTTTTAAAAAGATTTATTTATTCACTTTAATGAGAGTGAGCACATGCAAGTGAGTTGGGAGGGGCAGAGGCAGAGGGAGAGAAATCCTCAGACTCCCCACTGAACACACATTCTGAATGCAGGGCTCCATCCCAGAACCCCGAGATCATGACCTGAGCTGAAATCAAGAGTCAGACACTCAACTGACTGAGCAACCCAGGTGCCTCTGTAATTATTTTCTTTCTTTTCATTTTGTGTGTTTTGTTAAATATCTGTTGAAATGTTTAAATGAATGCATGTGTGTGTGTATAGAATATGTATATATGTGTATGTATATTTGTATACACACACATACATTTTTATTTCTGTCTCTAAACTGTGATTTTGGATCCAGAAGCTTATCAAAAGAAAAGGTTGAGCAACTGACATATGAAAAAATTCTCCACATCACAGGGAAATACAAATCAATATCACATGAGATACCACCTCACACCAGTCAGAATGGCTAAAATTAACAAGTCAGTGTACAACAAGTGTTGGCAAGGATGCAGAGAAAGGGGAACCCTCTTTCACTGTTGGTGGGAATGCAAGCTGGTACAGCCATTCTGAAAAAAACAGTACAGGGGTTCCTCAAGAAGTTAAAAATAGAACTACCCTAAGACTCAGCAATTGCACTACTAGGTATTTACCCCAAAGATACAGATATAGTGATGCAAAGGGGCACCTGAACCCCAATGTTTATAGCAGCAATGTCCACAATAGCCAAACTGAGGAAAAAGCCGAGATGTCCATCAACAGATAAATGGATAAAAAAGATGTGGTATATATATGCAATAGACTATTACACAGCCATTAGAAGGATGAATACTTACCATTTACATCGATGTGGATGGAATTGGAGGGTGTTAAGCTGAGTGAAATAAGTCAATCAGAAAGACAATTATCATATGGTTTCACTCATATGTGGAATGTAAGAAACAGAACAAGGATTGTAGGGGAAGGGAGTGAAAACTTGATGGGAAGTCATCAGAGAGGGAAAAAAGCCATGAGACTCTCAACTGTCAGAAATAAACTGGGGGTTGCTGAAGGAGAAGGAGGTGTGGGGGGGATGGGGTAATTGGGTGATGGACATTAAGGAGGGCATGTGATGTCATGAGCGCTGGGTGTTATATGCAATTGATAAATTATTGAACACCACATCTGAAACTGACAATGTACTATATGTTGGTTAATTGAATTTAAATTTAAAAAAAAAAAGAAGAAGAAAAGAAAAGGTTGTCTCTAAATACCCTGATCGTGGGGCTCCCTTCCATTTGCCTGATGTTTGATTAAAGAAGCACTTCATTTTAGTTAGCAACTTCTGCATCTTGCCATTAAAGCACTTTTCTTCTTAAAGAATTGAATGAAATCTTTTTGAAGGAGCAGAGCAGCAGCTTCTGTCCCCGACAGGAAGCATGCTATCAGATGTCAGTTGCCGTGTTCCCAAACTAAGCCTACCTGCCCTGGATAAGGATCCTCCTGGTCCTTGCTTAAATCTGTTCTGCCTATAATGTAGGCCTTATACTCTGAGAGTTGGCACTTTGCATTCACTGTCCACATTTTGTTGATTTCAGCTCAGCAGTCTGACCAAAGCTTCTGCGCAGCCCACTGGTTGTGAGTTAAAGAGCAAAGAAAAGGAAAGCCACGGAGTGATGGAGGCGAGGTGTATCCTTGGTTTTGAGCTCTCTTCTTCCTTGGAATCTGATGGATTCCTTGAGTTGTTTCTGCCTTCTCCATACCTACACTGCAAGGTTGGACTTATTTGGAGTGTAGTCCAGGGCCAGCAGCAGAGTAAGTGCTCAATAAATGGGTGGATGGACGGATCAATGGATGGATGAAAAGAAGAGAAGGAAGGAGGAAGGTAGGAAGAAATTGAACACTATTTCTCTCATATTGAAACACACCTTTCTGCCTGGGTTTCCTCTGGCTGATCTTCTCTGTCTCTCTCTGTCATTATCTACATATCCTTCTCTCCAGCTCTGGGTCCTCTTTGTGTCTTTCTTCTCCATTCTTTGATTCCTACATTTTTGTGGATTTCCTATAGGATTCTCCTGGCCTCCCTATAGAATCTGGGTCCTGCATTGCCAAATCCCAATCAAACATTCTTCTTAATGCATCTGCCATGTCCTCAAAACAAATATAGCTATTGCCAAATTAATCACTTTTTTGTTTTTGTTTTTGTTTTTTTACCCCTAACGTCTCCAAATCCCTATGCATATCATTATCTTTTTGTGTACCTGGGCTTGAAATCTCATAGTTATCTTTGTCTGTTGTCTCCCCTTTGCCTGGTTCTAGTTGTCTTGGCCCTTGTTGTGCCCCTGCTCACCCCCAGGCCCCAGCTCGATCTTTCCTCTTACTCTGTGTTCATTGTGTAGCAATTGTTTTCTAAGCAGGCTTCCAGACTCCATTTCCTTCCCGCTAAAGTTGATACTATCCACTGAAGAACAATTAATTTTCCCAAATTACTTCTCTGTTCATGTTACTCTCTGATTTAAAAATCTCCAGTGACTCGTTATGGCTTAAGGCAGTGGTTTCCCAGAATTTTAGATATGATAGAGCAGTAAATAAAGCAATTAGAAAAAAAACCAAAACTAGAAAGAAAAAATCAGGGAGCGAAATCTCTTCTTTTATTTCTCCTAGTAAAGTCATTTTAGAAGTCACTGTTTGTGGTAGCTATCATTACATTTAGGAAAAGATGTTTTAATCCTAAAAAGGGGCAAAGTAGTTTGTGGGATAATATTTGCCTAATAATCTACCTGCTTTGGGGTTTTATTGTGGAATTTTATTAATGTAAAGCTTATGCCATATTAGATATCATGGCGAGCTCTTACTATCTTAACATATTCTTTTTGTAATCCAAATCTCAATAAAAGTGGCCATATTTAACTGAAAAAAATAAAAAGTAGGAATGGCCATCTCGGAATAGAAGACAACCTTTTAAATAGGAAATAGCACTTTTAGGAAAGCTCACACCTTTGGTCATTTTTATCTCCTGTTCCTTGGACTGGTGGTCATATGGGCCCTGCAACAGCAGGTACTGTCCAGTCCCATGGAGCCTTTAGTGCTCTCATTGGCCGCTGCCCAGTCTGATCATTTCTGAGCCCTGGCCATTTTACCTGAAAGGCATATGACATGCTGCCTCACCACTTTAGGTCTGCTTCCTCCTCTTTAAAATGGAGAGTTTGAAATTGACTATAATGAAGTTTCTTCCAGTCCTAAAGTCTATATGGTTGATTGATTGATTTACCTAGTCAAAGGTAATAGCTGTATTCATTAACTCTGGTTTTCTGTGTACATAAACTTAAATTAAAATGTTGAGGATTATAGGCAAGGATTTTCCCATCAGAGGATGACAGATAAATCAAAATGTAAAATTGAAACTCTTTTTTATTAACACCTGGTTAGCTTGACATCTGTAAATCGGGAAAGCAGGGAACATCATGAGTGAAATGGGACAAGATGATGAAAATACTCATTTAATGCACAGCAGTTTAGCGTGAGGGGAAAAAACAAAATGAAACCATCACTGATACCATAAGAGAATATCTTCCCTCCCATTTCATTTAGCTGTGAAAGAACCATTGATTTAACTCACACTGTTATCAATCCTTTTGATTTGGCTTTGTTTACCTTCCCATTCTGACAGAGGCAGAGTTCAAACTGAGGTAGCCATGACCAAAAAAAGAGGGGATGATCAATCAATCATATCAGTCCATATTTTTAGGCAGAGGAATTATGAAGCTTGTGATCCCTACTCTTGGCAGAAGGATGCTATCTCATGAGTTTATTTCGTATACTTTCAGTGCTACCCAGGACGACCCAAATGAAAAATGAGCGTAGACAAACATGCACAGAGTCTGCACCTGCAGAACACAAGTACTTGTTAACCCTATAAATTCCACCACAACTGATCTATTTTGAAAAATTCCCTACCGTTCCATGTATGTAAGGAACAGGTTTTTGAGCTTGAAATGTGTAACTGGAGTATATTCATGTGTGGATTCCCAAGCCCACGGACCAATTATTGCTTCAGATCCATTTAGTGTAACGGAGGGTTTCACAAATACTTCTTTGATATTGACATCAGAATCAAATTGATGGATGGATTCATAAAAGAAAGATGTTTGTCATTTCCAGTTTTATGTCTCCTTGACAAAGGCACTGTTGATTCAAAATTAAACCCCGTCTCAAACTCTTTTTGTCATTCCTGACTGCAGATCACATCTTGCCTCTTAAAAGTCATTTCCTATTATGCTGTGCATCCACATCCCCTGGCTCTTGTGGCTGAAGGGAGGGACCCCTGGATAACTCTCTCCAAATGCGGAAGTGGAATTCTCAATTTTGATGTGGGCAGACAATATGCTGGTCATTAGTGATGCTTGACTGAGTGTCCAGAAGGAACCATTAGGTGGGTGCAATGCTGGGAAGAGTCCATTAGCACCCAGCTGCCAGCAATGGTTTGGTATGTGGAGCATGCTATATGTTCACAGCCTGGGAATTGTACCTCTCTCAAAATCCTGCAGATGGCTTAGAAAGCAGCAAAGATGTGTCATATTCCACAATCACTTAGATATTTTATCCCTAAAATGCCAAAAAGACAGGAGAGAAATGAAAATTGTGGTCTCCCCATACATTAGGTATACATGGAGCTTGTTTAGAAACATCAGATGAATGACCAAATGTTGTTATCTTTATGAACATATAGAGAATCATATGTAAGCTTGACTTTCCCCATATAATAGGATATTGTTAGATGCAAACTCATACTTTAAAAATTATTCATGAGCTAAATAAAAAAATAACCATAATAATGATGTATCAAAATGTCAGGATGCTTGCTTTCCATGGTCTTAAAAGAGCATCTTTTTATTATTTTTTTAGACTTTATTTATTTAGGGCGCCTGGGTGGCTCAGTGGGTTAAAGCCTCTGCTTTTGGCTCAGGTCATGATCTCAGGGTCCTGGGATCGAGGCCCATATCGGGCTCTCTGCTCGGCAGGGAGCCTGCTTCCTCCTCTCTCTCTGCCTC
>LNAC01000771.1:369225-531614 GCA_002007465.1 Ailurus styani
AAAGAAATAAAATCTTAAAAAAAAGACTTTATTTATTTATTTGAGAGAGAGAGAGAGAGAGAGAGAGAGAGAGAGAGAGAGAGAGCATGAGGTGGGGAGGGTCAGAAGAAGAAGCAGACTCCCCGCTGAGCAGGGAGCCCAATGCAGGCTCAATCCTGGAACTCCAAAGGTAGTCGCTTAACCAATTGAGCCACCCAAGTGCCCCCAAAGAGTATCTCTTTTGTCTCCTGTGCCTCCCATCTCATTTTCAGGCATTTTCAACAAGGAGATGAGAGATCGTATTAGTCAGGGTTCTCTCAAGAAACAGAATAAATAAGAATCAATATATATGAAGAGATTTTAGTATGAGGAATTGGCTCGTGCAGTTATGGAGGTTGAGAAAAACCATGATCTGCTGTTCTGCAAGCTGGACACCCAGGAAAGCCAGTGGTATAGTTCCATCCTGAGTCTGAAGACCTCCTTTGAGTCCAGAGGAATTAGTGGTCTAAATCCAAATCCAAGAGCAGATGACCAATAAGCAAGCAGGAAGCAAAAAGGAGCATATTTCTCCTTTCTCCATCTTTTTGTTCTATTTAGGCCCTCAATGGATTAGATGGTGCCTACCCAAGTTGGGAAGGCAAACCACTTTACTGAAGGTACTGATTCAAATGCTGATCTCATCCAAAACACTCCCACAGGCACACCCAGAAATCATGTTTAATCTGGGCACCTGTAGGCCCAGTCTACTTGACCCATAAAATTCCCCCACCGTCATCTACCAGTGTATGTCCATGAGCTACCCACAATCTGTCATGGGTCTGTTGCTCTCCGTTTTGTGCATTATGATCTCTCCCACTTTCTGCATTCTGGCTCTGTGTGATCCTTTGTCTCCTGCAGACCTCTCTGTGCCTGCATTTTTTAGGCTGTGTTTGTCTCTCTTTGCTGCCCACAGTGAGTGGAGCATGGACAGGAAGGAGGGACGGTGCATCTGTAAGAGAACTGGGTATGGAGGGCGGGGCAGACTGGTTTGGGAAAAGTTCTGTTCATGGGTTGCTTGTCACTCCACGTTTTGATTCAGGCAATTCACTGTAAATTAAAGTCATTCAGTTGGAAAGAGAGATCCATTATAAGGTCTCAGACATACAGGGAAAGCTATAAGACCCAGTCGCAGAAAGACAGGACATGGGGTGTGTTCATTGACCTCAGCAGTGGTAGCTCATAAAATTTTCCGGCATGTTTCACCATGAATAAAATTTATCTAGATTCCTTCATGTCTAGTGGTTTCTATCTGGCTACTTAGTTGCTTATCCCATTCCAAATTCCCCAGGGAGAATCTGATCCAGCCCACCCTTTGTCTCATTAGGCCAAAGTTGCTGGCCAGACTATGGATGGCTCCTTTCCAATGAAGGGCAGCACTTGGCCAGTCAACTGTGCTGGAACAAATGCATGACCACTTGACTGCACTCAAGTCAGTGCAGAGGACTGCAGCCTCTAGAACGAAGTCGACTCTTTGAGAAGTCTGGGCATGCAGAGCACATGTAATTACATAATCCAGAGCCATGTTATCTGTCACAGTGGGGTAGACCAGATTTCCCAGTCATAGAGCTTATTGGTGGTGAGGGAATGTCCCCAAAGTGTGCAATTGCCTGAGCTGGGACTTTAAGAAAAGACTGCAAAATTGGGAAATCTGACATATTTTCATGGGTTTTTTTCCACATCTGCTTTAGCCCCTTTTTTCCTTAACCTCATTGAAACACTCTCCTTTAATACTGGGCTAAGAAAATGCAATAAGCATATACCTGTTGCAAACACACTGAATAAACCATGAAAAAATTTGGGAGCGGAAGACAGTATTTCAGAGTTTGTGATTATTACATTTGTGGACTTAGAGATGAAAGACAAACATTAGATAAGAAAAACTATACTAAATGGGAAATGCAGAAAACATGTGTCAGAGCCAGGAGGAGCTTACAGGTGTGTACCAGAGCCAATGTCATTATCAATCCCCTGAAGTTTGAATTAATATAGCAAGGGATTTAGGAAACTGTGGTCAAGGATAATATTAGCTAAATGTAATTTGCATGGACAAGGAATGGAGAAGACTTCATTACCCATATAGATGCAGGCTTCAATTTCACAGTGGTGTAATTTTAATAGTTCCTGAGTGCTGAAAATGCTGTCAGGCTTGTGCCTAACCTATAGATTTGAATATTGTTCTTATCGTATTTAAAGCAACCCGTCGGATTTCTGGAACAACACTTTTGTTTTCCATCTTTGTCCACTCACAGCTATCTTGGAAGTACTTTTCCTTAAAAACAAACATGAATTTTGCACAAAATGGTTAATAAAAACAGAAGAGGCATAGATTTTTCTGTTACCCAAAATTAAATACCTTTGAGGCTAAGTCTGAAGACTGCCTCTGAACTTAAATATTTTCAGTCTGAACCAGACATTTCTAAATGTCTTCTGCTGGAATCACTCCACATTACACATATCACAAAACCTTATTACTTCCAAATTCAAACTCTTGTTAAAATTTGTATCACTCTAGTAGTTTTATATCAGTAGGAACCCTGGTGATGTTGAGTGATTTTAAGGTAATTGAAGCATATTTATTTTAACAGGCATTGTAATCTGGCAGCCAGTGAAGCGAATACAGGAGTATTGTAGCAAATGGGGATATTGAATGGCTTATCACCAAGACTGCAATAATCAAATGCATTAAAGGCACACAGTGGAAACCAGGTATGATGGCTCTGAGGAACCTCTCAGGACACCCACACATCCTTTTGGCTCTGTAGGCAGCACAGCACAGTGATTAAGAACATGGATTGTGGACCCAGGCTGCCTGGCTCTGCACTTACCACCAGGTGTCCTTGAGCAAGGGAAAGGGCTTTCATGGCTGTATTGGTTTTCTGTGGCTTCCAAGATGAATTTTATATGCTGGGTAGTGTAAAACAAGAGAAATTTATTTTCTCACAGTTCAAAGGGCCACAGGTCTGAAATCAAGGGGTTGGCAGGATTGTATTCTGGAGGCTCTGAGGGAAAACCCACTGCCTGCCTCTATCCCAGCTCCTGGTGGTGGCCCATGTTCCTTGGCCTGCCCTTACATCTCCTCCAGTTTCTGCCACCATCTTCACACATCCCCACCCTAAACCAGTATCCTCTCTTCTCCATCCTCTCTTCAGTTTACATGAACCAAGACCCTATCTTTAAATCAGGTGACCTTCTGAAATTCCTGGTGGACATGAATTCAGGGGAGAGAGTCACACTTCAACCCAGTACAGTTTCCTTAACTGTAAAGTGTGGCTGCGAAGAATGTCTGCCTCATAGGTTGTTGTAATGGAGGTAGAGGGCTTAGAACAGTACTTTGTACCTGGTAAGCAGTGTGTATGTTTAGCTTTTCATTAGAGTTGTGAGTAAAAAGATCACACTGAACTAAATAAACATAAGTTCATTTTTATTTGTCATAGAATCCTTTGCAGGTACATTTATAAGAATATCACCTTTCCCTGTAATACCAAGTATCTTCCTCCCTCTTTTCTCCTTTCTTTACAAACTGCCCATTAAAAGAAAGAAAGAAAGAAAGAAAGAAAGAAAGAAAGAAAGAAAGAAAGAAAGAAAGAAAGAAAGGAGAAGAAGAAGAGAAGAAAGAAAAAAAAAAAGAACCCGAAGGCAACCTTTGGTATGAAATGCTGCCACAGCAATAGGAAGGGGAAAGAAAGCCAAACCAGTCCACAGCCTGATCCTGGGTGACAGAGGACAAAGAATCCATCAAAAAAGCACATGGCTCCTGGTTGCCAAGTTACTAACTGGCAAGCCTGGCTGGGCCTAGATAACCAACTCACTTTAATTAAATTGCCTCTGATTGAACTTCTGGCTATGACTATTCATACTGAGTCTGGCTCTGTGGCGAGCCGGCTCAGGCCTTTTGGCATAAAATCATGGTCTTCTGACTGTATTTCAAACCCCAAAGCTTGTCTCACTGCAGGCCCATTTGGGCAGTGTAGGCACCAGACCTGGTTTGTGCTGACTGTAAAGCACAGATGCTACCAGTCTATATGTCCAGGGTGGCCTCTACAGGACAAGATCAGTTGGGGTGTATAGAAGCTGTGGAGGGGTATAAATTCCTGGGCAAGCTAAAAGGAAAGATAGGAACATGGTGCTCTGTTGTCTTTCCCCTTCTTCCTTTTGTATGGGAAATATTGTGAAAGTGGGACCCTACAAGACTGCAGGCAGTCCCCCACTGGCCCTGATTTCCATTGGTTTCTGGCCTTGTGTCTCCCAGTCTACACGATGAGCACTTCATATTAGCCACGTGCACACTTCCTATAACCCCTGAGATCATTTATTCAAACTGACTCTAGTGCCGTCCAGATGAAGCTGGAGTTCCTTCCAAAAGCAGATGTGAAGGGAATCCACTCGTCCAGAGGAAAGATAACCAAGTGGGTGGCACATGGAGGAGGCCTTGGGTGGACTCCCTATGAATACAGGCTTCATGACTAACAAATCTTGTTCTCATGCTGTGGATGACCAGCACTGATTTTAGCCAATCAGTGCAGTGCCCTGGATGGACCAGGATTCTCACCTGCCCTCCATCCTTCCCCATCTGGCTCCTGCTCCTCCATACCCCAGCTGCTCACCATCCTCTGAACACTAAGCATTTTCTCCTTATTAATCTTTGTATCCATCCTTCTCCAATTCCTGCCGAGACAGTTTCTATTGATCTTTAAAGCACAGGTAAGGCCAGGTTTTCACAGAGGAGAGTAAGTGTTGTGGGGAAACCAGGCCACCAGCTAACCATCTCTCTGCCCATCTCTCTCTCTTTCTAATGCTGTTTTCAGTTATGGCGCTGCCACTGCTCTGGTGTTGGTCTTCAGAACCCCAAGGCCACCTATCACCTGTGTATTGTTGAACAGGGTAGAGAATGCATCCTCTCCTCCTGTCCCCTCTGCTTATACTTCTTGCTGCGAGGTCTAGTTCATATATCACTCAGATTTGAAGTGGTCAACCCTCCAAGGCAGAGGTGTTTTTAACTTCTTCTGAGTACACAGTGCTTTATAGAAAACTTTGTACCCATTTCACTCTCCTTCACTGATTTGAGTTCCTTAGATGAAGGAATAGAAACTGTATCTCAAACATTTTCACACCTTGCTCATTAGCATAAAGTAGATGATCAGTATAAGGCTCAGAGGTAATCTACACTGTACAATGCATATTATATTTGTTAATTCATTTTATCCAAGTGGAGGATGTTGAAATCTTGTCAATATTAAATGTGAAATTTTTCTTTCTCCTTTTTTTCTCTTTTTCTGAAATTTTTCCTTTCTCTTCTGTGACTCCACCTGATTTATGTAACTGACCCTGTCATGCTTCTGGGCTGGTAGAAAATTAACCTGTCACACTCTGTGTGGCTTTCTCCTCAATCCCCATGGTAGTACCCAGCTCTCGCTCTTAGATATCACCAGATTGCTGGGCTTGGGGGAATGGGGGCCTCTGCTACTGGTTAACTGTTTGACATAGAATCTGTTTAATCTTTCCTTTCCATGATTTGAAGTATCCTTCCGGGTCCAACAGACTTTTGCTCATAGCCATCCTCTGGACATCAAATCTTGCAGTGGTATGGTTTCTGTCTGCTTCTCCTACTATGGGGTCCTATTTTCTTCCTAGAAGTCCATAAAAAAACAGCCCTAATGTCATGACCTTGACTGCTAGAAGTCTCCTTTTCTTCCCCAACCCCAGAAGAAATATTTTTTAGTCTTGGCTGAGGGTGGGAAGAGGAGGTTGACAAACTCACTTTCCTGCTGCTTTTGCAAGACACCTTTTTTTTCCTACCAAATAATCCTTTTTTTGTTGTTTTGTTTTGTTATTTTTGCTTCCTCCCCAAATCCTCCAAGTTCTAAGGAATTAAGCTTTTGGGGAAAAAAAAGACTTGGTCACAAATTTCCTCTGAAGCAATGATGTTATGAACTAGCATGATTTGGGGGAGCAAAGATGAAAATGAGAATTAATCAGTAGGCAGAGCAATCCCCAAATCAGTAGCTTAAATAAATAAAAGTTTCTATCTCTCTTTCCTAAAACAATTCAAAAATTACCACTACCGGTTACCCAGCTAGATGTACAATTGTGCGCTAAGAGGTCAATGGTACCATCCAGAACATGCGGCTTCCATCTCTGGGTCCAAGACCCAGCCAGACTATTTTTCCCTGTTTCAGCCAACAGGGAGAAAGAAGCAGAATTCAGGGTGAACATGGTTAAGATGATGACCTGGAATTACACACACCACCTCTGCTCATTCCCTTTGCCCTGAACTGAATATGGCCACTCCTAGCTTCATGACAGGCACAGCATGGCCAGGAGCTGGCTGCCATGAGCTTAGCGAAAACCCCTGTGCAAGATGTGATTCTATTACTGAAAGGAGAAGTAGAGAATTAATATCAGAGCCCAGTCAGCGGTCTGCCCTGTGCAAGAAAAAATAAAAACAACTTAAATTAAAACCTCAAATATTGTCCAATTATGTTGGCAACAAAACTATTCTGATTGCATTGTAAGGGTGAGTAGATGAGATTCAGAGAACACGAATAATTTATCTAGGGTCATACAAGTAGCAAATAAGTAAATGGTGGAATTAAGACCCAATCCTAAATCTGTTTGACTTCAAAACCTATGTTTCCTTATGCTCTACTAGCTATTGATGCATTTGGAGAATAAATTTTAAGATTATCTTTCCAATGTCCGTGATTAACTAGACCTTTTATTTTTTTCATATTAATCTATATGAAAAATGTAATCATTTGACCTCTGTTTTAATTTTTTTTGTTCTTTGCAGTTATATAATTTATTGTTATGGCAGTGTATGAAATATCAGTTGATTCTCAGCATACTAAAACTTGAAAAACATTATTAGCTTCACTGCTCCATGTTAGGTAGAGATGTCATGAATTCATGTCACTTGATACACGAAGTGTCTTGCTGTTTGGTCATGGGTGATAACTCAAATTGTGTTCAGAAGAAAAGGAAGACAACAGATCAATATCAATAAACCCTATACTCTACCATATGATGCTTTTTTATATGCAAAAGATACTGCCTGCAGCCCAGAGCAATTTAGAAATGCCTCTTGCTCTTTGAAAAGCAAGCAGCAACTTTATGCTGACTTCCAACCCCCAAGAATTGGAGCGTGTCTCTGCACTTTGCTCCCTGCACTGCCCTTGCTCTGCTCCTGCTCCACCTTCTGGTTTCCCTGGGCTCCCGTACCTCCTTGGCTCTACATGTGGACATTCTGCTAACATTCTGCCCTGAAACTTTTCTCATGCTGAGTGTTCTCTTTTAGAAATCCATCCATTCCCATTTCTTCAATAATTTGAAAATTTTCCAAATTTATATATATCCAGCCATGACTCCTCCTGGCATATTTATTAATGACACCATATGTCATTAGAGAAATGCAAATTAAAACAATAATGAGATACCACTATACACTTGTTAGAATGGCCAAAATCCAGAACACAGACACCACCAAATGCTGTGGGGGAGGAATAAATAGAAGGATTTTTAGGGCAGAGATACTACTCTGCATGATATCATAATGGTGGATACATGTCATTATACATTTATCCAAACTCACAGAATGTCTAACACCAAGAGTGACCCATGCAGTAAACTATGGACATTTGGAAATTATAATGTGTCAATGTAGTCATTAGTTATAACAAATGTTGATAATAAGGAGGCTCTACATGTGTGGGTCCAGGCAGTATATGAGAAATCTCTGTACCTTCTCTTCAATGTTTCTGTGAACCTAAAATCACTGCTGTAGAAAAATAAATATTGGGGCACCTGGGTAGTTCAATTGGTTAAGCATATGCCTTCGGCTCAGGTCGTGATCCCAGGGCCCTGGGATCGAGTCCCACATCAGACTCCTTGCTCAGCGGGGAGCTTGTTTCTCCCTCTGCCTGCCACTCCCCCACTTGTGCTCTCTCTCTCTCTGTCAAACAAATAAATACAATCTTTAAAAAAATTTTTTTAAAAAGTAAAATAAAATCTTAGCAAAATGAGAAGGGGAAGGAAAGATAATGGACACCAAAGGTAACATTCAAATACAAAGTATTTGTACATGTACAAGTATTTGTACAGAGAACAGTACATGTTCTCTGATACATAAATAATGTATTTAAAGACTTAGAACTGAAGGGCTTTATCTCTTAGGACGATCAATCTTGGGACAGTTGACGGCATCCCAAGAACGACATGTATCTAGCATGGCAGACAGATAAAGATCAATTTTGGGTGGCTGTTTGCTCTGGGGGATTTGAAAGCTGAAAAGGATAAACCTGGGGTGGGGAGAAAATGAAAAATAAGGGTTAAACAGCAAGAGTGAACATTATTAAATGGAATGGTAGGTTAAAACTTTAGGTGTCTGGGAATTATTTGAACCTCCCCATACTAAGAAAGGTGACAGCAAAAAATAAACCCTTATTTTCCCCATGGGGAAACTGAACCCCAGACAAGGGGAGTAGCTTCAAGAGTCTGGAAGCCAATCGTTTAAAAAGAGCAACAACAATAAAAAAAAAAAAACCACAAACTTTTTATAAATAAATCGTCATCTAACAAGACAACACACTAACTTTTATGACCACGACATTTCCCAAGATTCACAGAGCTTAAAAATGAAAGAATAATTGAGTTATAGGCAGTGAGGAAAGCAATTGCAATTTGAGGGAACTTTTTTTATTTCCATTGTTATGCTCTGTTTTATTTGATAGGTAAGCCACTGTACAAACCACCAGAAGGAAACTGCTTAGCCCTCTAATAACAGACAATGTTGCTTGCCAGTCAGACTGAGTCTTAGCCCCCAGGGACCAAGCACCCAGCCCATTTTAAGGTTAAAGGCTTCTAAACTCTGTGCTCATATCTACTTAAAGGAAAGGAATTTATTCTAAAGTGGTGTATTTGACTGTGGCTTAGCCTCAGGCAGTGAGCGTCCAGTAGGTTTTGATAGTCCAGTGGATTTAGGCTTTTAGCTCCTTATGTTTTTGACCCTGGAACTCCCATTCATTCTTTCTTTCAACAAGAAAGTATTGACTACCTAGTCATTCCTGTTTATATTTCCTTATATATTGGCATGTCTGCCCTTTGTGTATTCCCTGTGCATCCCTGCCTGCCTAGAGCTTACATACCAGTCCATTTTCCTTCCTGGGTGTCTCTGACCTGAACCCTAACATTCCCACTCAGTGGCTATTTTTCCTGCCCTGGAGCTGTCTCAGTTGTCCTTGCACTGCTGCTCTTCTTCCTTCTCTCAAACTTGCATGAGAACTTTAACTCTGAGTGAATGGAGTTCTTTCTCTTAAGACCTCAAAAACTAGCTTTTATCTTCACTGCAATCTTCAGCCCAAGAACACAGTTCCTTCTGGAGCTGGCCTAGAGATTCCCAGGACAGCCAGTGTCCCTGGTGCATATTTTGTTTCCCACCTAAGGGCGATTTCTGACCCTCTCAGAGGTTCAGTTGACTTTATACTCTTCTTTTCAAAATCTTAATGACAGAATTTTGGAGTTATGATCATTCAGCCAAGAGCTCCATTACATCTCATATTTCACTGAAGGAACTTGATGAAAATCCCTCTCCATACCACCTACCCTGATAGTTCAGAGTTCCAAAGGTGGATTTTAATCAAAGGAGATAATGTTTATAAAGTACTTAATATCTGACATGTAGTAGATACTTAGTAAATGATAGCTATTATAGCTAATATGTAATTATGATAACTAGTATGTAAATTAAACTGTAAGGATGATCCTAACTTAACAACAATGGCAATGCTGACAACAATAGTAAATTATGGTTATAAATGTATTCCCAAATCTTTAAGTCCTAAACTTTTAGTTCTTAACTTTTCTTAAAATATTACTAATTAAAAAAAATAGACTCTCTTAAAACAAAACTCTCTATATTCTAAACTCCTTAATGCCAAATATAAGTGCCAAAAGATGAAAGCAACTGTCATTCATTCAGTTATTCACTTATTAAACACTCGCTTTGTTCTTACTTTCTTTCAACTTAATCCCATCTGAATCTCTTTTCAGTCCCCCATAGGGTTCCATAGCTTTGCTCCTGTCCTGATTGGCATGCATGTCTTCAGAGACTCCACTTGGGAGTAGAAGTCAACATCGGCACCTCCCTGTTGTCCTTCTACTGTGTGTAATGTTATGAATACAAAGGATCTGGGGGGGCGCAGCCTGCAGGAGCTTTGTCCCAGTTCCATCCCTACTGTGTCAGCATTGATTGTCTTCTGAGTCTTAGAAGGAGATAGGCTGACCTCAGGACTGGGTAGATCATCTGTGAGAGAGGAAATGAGATGAGACATTTAACAAGACAGTGTTAGAAGAAGTGCAGTCTAGATTCTTAGTCTCTTGGACAGTCGATTGCAAAAAGGAATGAGATTTTTGAGTAAATAAAAATGTTTTAAACATTCATTAATAATCAAAGAAATGCAAATAGAATTATTGTTGAGATGCCATTATCACTTTCAAAATGGTAATAATTTAAAAAATAATAACTCAAAACCTTGGTGAGCATGCAGGGGGAGGAACATGTGCTTGCATTGTGTCGAGACTCCAAAATGGTCCCAGGGTCCTAGAGGATGGTTGGCAGTGAGCAGCACAGGAAGCATGCATGAAATCTTAGTTCTAAGAATTTATTCTATGGATATTATAAAAAATGTTATCAAAAGATTTCTATATAAAGATATCCATTACTTGAGGAAAATCATAATGAGTGTCATAGTCATCTCAGCTGCCATAACAGAATGCCACACCCTGGTTGGTTTAAACAACAGACATTTATTTCTCATAGTTATAGAAGCTGGAAAGTCCAAGATCAGAGATACAGCAACATCGGTTTCATTCTGAGCCCTCTTCTCTTGGCATGTTGGTGGCAGCCATCTTGCTGTGTGATCACATGGTCTCTTCTTTGTGCATTCACAAAGAGAAAGCAAGCTCTCCAGTGTCTCTTCTTGTAAGGACACTAATCCCATCATGGGGACTCCACCCACATGACGTCATCTAACCTTAATAACTTCCCAAAGGCCTCATATCCAAATACCATCTCATATATTAAAAAAATAAGTGTAAAAACACAGTTCAAACACTTCAGGAGCTGAATGAAAGATATTGGACACTGCATTAGCCCACCATGGCTGCTGTAATAAAATGCCATACCCTGTGTGGCTTAAACAACAGACATTTCTTTCTCACAGTTCTGGAGGCTGGGAAGTCCAAGATCAAGGTGCAGATGATTTGATTCCTGGTGAGGACTTTCTTTCTGGCTTGTAGATGGCCACCTTCCTGCACCTTCACATGGCCTTTCCCCTGCTTGCACGCATGCACACACACACACACACACACACACACACAGCTCTCCTTTAAGGATATGAATCTTATCAGAGGCCCCATTCTTATGATGCCATTTAACCTTAATTACCTCCTAGAGACCCCATCTCTCAATACAACCACATTGGGAATTAACACTTCAACACACAAATTTTGAGGGGACACAAAAATTCAGTCCCAAGCCTTCCACTCCCGACCCTCCAAAATTCTCACATGCAAAATACATTCATTCCATCACAACATCCCCCTGCCCCAAATCGTAAGACATTTCAACAAAAAGTCCCAAGTCCAAAGTCTCATCTAAATATCTCTAAGTCAGATATGCATGAGGCTTGAGGTATGATTCATCCTGAGGGTGAATTCCTCTCCAGCTGTGAACCTGTGAAGACAGATAGCTGTGGTGCTTCCAAAATATGATGGATCAGGCGGAGGATAGATATTCCCATTCCAGAAGGGAAAAGTAGGAAAGAAGGAAAGGGTTCAAACCATAGTCCAAACTGAGGAAGGTAAATTCCATTAGATCTTGAGGCTGGAGAATAATCTATTTAGTCCCATCCTCTGCCTTACAGGCTCCCCCAGCTCTCTGGGAAGGCTCTGTCCATGCAACTCTCATTGTTATAATCAGTGAACCCACAGTGACATAATCACAGGGCTTAAGGGTCACATTTACTTCAATTAGATTTTTTAAAAAAGATTTTATTTATTTGAGAAAGAGAGAGAGCACATGAGTTGGGGAGAGGAGTAGAGGAAGAGGGAGAAGTATACTCCTTGCTGAGCAGGGAGTCTGATACAGGAGTTGATCTCAGGACCTTGGGGTCATGACCTGAGCCAAAGGCAGACACTTAACTGACTGAGCCATCCAGGTGCTCTTACATTCTATAGCTTTGACAAATTTATAACACATATCACCATTTTTGTATCATACAGAGTTATTTCCCTGCCCTAAATATTCCCTATGTTCTTACCTGTTTATCCCTCCCTCTTCATAAACCACCAATAACCACTGCTCTCTATATAGTCTCTAGTTTTGCCCTTCAGAACATCATATTGTTGATATTGTACAATATGTAGCATTTTCAGATAGACTTTTTTCACCTATCAATATACATTTAAGTGTCCTCTTTGTCTTTTCATTGGTTGTTTCCAATTTTTGGCAATTATGAATAGCGCTGCTATAAATATCCACATGCAGGTTCTTGCATGGACAAACACTTTAAATCCATGTGGGTAAATAGTGAGGAGCTTGACTGCTGGGTTGTATGGTAAGAGTAGGTTTAGCTTTGTAAGAAACCACCAGACTGTCTTCCAGAGTGGGTACAACATTTTGCATTTCTGCCAGCAATGAAAAGGAGCTCCTGATGCTCAATAGGCACATGTTAATGGCAATTCTATATGGGTTGAGAATGTTGTAGGCAGAAACCAGGCTCTGGAGTCAAAAAACCCGAGTTCCAGTCATACCTCTGCCACAGGGACAACTCTAGGAGGATGGTGATTGCAAGCTCTCTTGGGCATAGTGGTGAGAAGTGAGACATGCATGTAAATGCATGCACTGTGCCTGCCACACACATGATAAACACTCAATAAACATTATAATAATAAATATTACATATGTCATTAGTTTCAATGGTTATTAGAGGAATTTGCTTTGTACATCCCAGTTTGAAGAACAGAGGAAAATTTTCATGTCCATATTAATTATATATCTGGTGGATAGAAGAAATACTTTCAAGGGATTAGGATGAAGAAACCTTCTGTTCTAGAAGCCACAAAGTCAATAGCTGATCAGTCCATTCGGTCTGTCTCAAGTACAACTGACCACAAATAGATGGGACCAGGATATTCTTTCATCCCTTTCCCCATACCATGTTCTGCCTGTGACATCCTGGGGAAACCATGCCATATTTTTTTCTCCCACTCCCCCTTGCCCTCTGTGCTTCCCTAATGACCTCCCTCAGATTGTGTCCATTGCTACTGAACATCAGAAGACTCTCCTCCACACCAGCCTGGCTCTGAGTCCTCCTGCAGCCCTCCTCTGTTAGGTGCTTGGGACACAACAATGAAAAAAACTATATCCCCAAATAAAATATAAAATGTAGAAGCTATCAAAGAGGGAAAAAAGATAGGGATCAAAGGATCTGGTGTGTGTGTGTGTGTGTGTGTGTGTGTGTGCGTGCACATACATAAGCAAACTCACATGTACACTATTTTAGATAGGGTGATCAGCAAAGATGAGACCGAGTGGACACTAGAGAAAGTGAAGAAGTAGGCCAGCTGGAGTAAGAACTTTCTAGGGAAATTCATGCATTCCCAGCACACTGGTACAGAGAACAGACAGTGGACTACAAGGCTGGAGAACCATGAGGGAGGGCCAGAGTAGTGGGAACTAATGAGCATTCTGGGGAGTTTCTGGGCCTCAGGAAGACCTCATTGAACTTTGAGTCCAGATTCAAGAGATTTGTATTCCATTTCCAACTTCAATAGTGACTCAGATCTTGGTTCTTTGAATCAGTCACTCAATTTTTCAGCTCCAAACTTCTTCATTTGCAACATAAGAATGAGAACTGCCACATCCACCATGCAGGGCACCTTGGGGATTCCTCTTTACTCACTGTGTTCTGGATTTCTGGGAGGAGATTCCCTAGGGTGAGCTGAGTGCAGACCTGCAGAAAGAGAGTTAAGACATCTTCCTGTCTGGAGAGAACTGCATGAAGTCCAAGACAAGAAGGTAAGGTTAAGGCAAGGGCATTGTTTGGAGACCAAGGCCAAGAAAAATTGCCTGAGTATTGCTGTTGTCTTTTTCCTCTTTCCCTTCCGCTCACCAATATTTTTAAGCTAAAGAGGAGAAATTGGGTTAATATGAATAATGAGGGGAGTTCTGAGAGTGAAAATGTGCCTCCAAGTGGCAAATGAAGCCTGAGGTTCATCGAGTGGTTATTGTAGATGGGAAGATGGAGGGGCTATGAGCTAGAAGCTTTCCTGGAATTGTTTGGGAGTGTGACCCCTTTTCCTGCCACTTCCCAAACTGCTTGACCTCAACCTTGCCCTGGGACTCCTCAAAGGATTTTTATTTAATGATGGATTTTATAATACCCATTTTGAAAGTATTTTTCCAAGCATTTTTAGCTCTTTTGACTTTCAGAATTCCTTACTTAGGGTGAAAATCATTATTGCTATAATTTTTCTGATGAAGAAACTACATCTGAGAAATTAAATATCCTGCTTGGACTCACACAGCCCACAGATGATAGAGTCAAGTGGAACCCTGGATCCTCCAACTCTAAGTCCCCTATTCTTGAACATGACCTGACTCACTAACCACTCAAGGAGATGGTACTAGAACTCCTCAGTCTCTATGCCTCCATTCACTCTGCCTTCTCTGCCAGATGAAAGATCTGGCCTCTCTGCAGTCCCCAATTATAAGCACAGTGCTTTACCCTTTCTCTTGTCAGCCACAGAGCTCTACTGGGCTACTCAGAAGAACCAGAATGGGACTACTTACATTATTTTCTTTCTTCTTACTTACCCCTGCCAAAGATCCAATGGAGAGAGCCTGCAAGCCTCTTCCTGAGACACTTGTCATCCTTCACGTGAAGCCCCATTTCTATTAATGCTTTTAATTTTTCCTTTTCTTGGCATACAATGCTATATATGTTTTCTAAAGAGCTGATTCATCCTCTGTTCTGTAATTTAATTTCTGTAGTTTGACATTCATACATACGTGTGATTGCTGCTACTAGCATCATAGCTCAGGATTAGCAGACATGTCAGCCAAGTTTGAAAGTCAAATTGCATTACACACAGCTTTTCCCTCCATGTCTCTCATTCAGTGATGAATATTTTATTGTATATCAAAATAATATATAACAATAAAAGTGCCTTTGTGTTTATACAGAGCCCTTTCACTTCACAAAGTACTTGTATATTTACACTGTTTCATTTATTTTCAGGGTTTTTTGGCATGTTTAATAGGGGTACCTGCATGTAAATAATTTAAATGTTTTCATACAAGTAGATATATGTATCAGCATATTTTTAAATTTAATATTCCTTCACATAGGCTAACCTTTTATGTCCTTTTTTCTCTGCTTTTTCCAGACTCACTTCTATCTCTGTTAATTTGAAATATATGTAAAGTGCTACCATGACTAAGGTAGGCAGACTGTAATTTCAGAATAGGTGGCCTTGAGCAATGTTATCCCATACTGACTTGTGAGCCATTCCTTTACATATGCCACTTCACTATTATGTCTCAAAGGAGACATAAAGACAGGCCTTCTGGGACCTAAAATTGGCAAAGGAAGGTAGTATTTTTAAGGTATGGTTAAGGAGCTGAGGCATAACAGCAAAGTGATCTACTCTGTTAATTATGTCTGAAATCACTTAGTACCATTCCTGGATCATAGGCACACAGGAAGTTTGGTTAAATACAAATCTGAAACAATTTGCTGGTGTCACCATTGGCCTAAAACTTCTCTCTTGTTATGTAAGTCCTACTCAGTATTGAAGGCCTTTCTCCACTTCTATCTTTACTACCTAATCCTTCCCAGATTCCTTTGGTGCAATTTGTTTCTCTCTATGTAGTCATTTCATTCACAATATTTGTTGATTGATAAATGTGGTTCTGAAGTCATTGTCAAAACAAACAATACCCCCACTTTCATGAAGCTCATATCCTGGTTAGGAACTATTTGGTTATAATAAAATGAAACTAACTCAAACTAATGAAAGGAGCAAGTCATTCAATTCAGGAATGTGAATATGGTTAATATCCCTGAAGAGCTAAATCTGAAACTGGGAAGTCTTTCGAATGCAATGATTCTTTTCCC
Organism: Ailurus styani; assembly: GCA_002007465.1. NCBI lineage: Eukaryota > Metazoa > Chordata > Mammalia > Carnivora > Ailuridae > Ailurus > Ailurus styani. The sequence goes on from LNAC01000771.1 coordinate 385,419, forward strand.
CTTTGCCCCTTTTGCTAGAACCTAGTGGGATTTTGTGTCTTTTGTTGTTGTTGTTGTCATTCATGGAAACATCATTCTTCTCTCTGTAGACTGGCTTTGTCCACTCAAGTTAGACATAGTCAAGATGTTTGTCTCAGTCTTACTTTATGTGACCTTCCAGTTGAGTCTCTGAATACCTGGTTTTCATGATTATCCCCATTCACCCAGTGGGCTGATTCCATTCCTAGACCAAGTTAGGATGCTGCTCATGTGGCTTATAGATTGACGATTTCAAATAGCCATCTGAGTTTTAAGTTTTGGGACTTCCTTCATAATAGGTCATGCCCTTTCCAATTGTCTGGCATCTCCATCATACTAAACATCAGTTGAAGATGCACCAGAAAATGTCCACAGAGACCTTTATAAAGGTGAAATAGACTTAATGTGTCAACTCTTATGATACTTATTTTATATTTGTATTGACTACTTTTGTTTGTACATAGAGTTACACATCATTAAATAGCACCATTTGACTTGAGATAATCTAATATATAAGAATGTGAGTGGAAAACTAAACCACTTTAGTAACTAAGGGAAATTACTTATTAATTCTTTATATCTCTTGGATCAGGGAAATTATCTGAAAAGTTAACTTTTTTTCTAGCATTTAAAGTGGCATGATGCTTTTCTTAGCCACTAAAATCTGAATAGCATTTAAGTTAATATACATTTTCAAGGTCATTTTAAAATTTTATATTTCTTTTAGAGAAAGTGTCTTAAGTTTCCGATGGTTTGACTAGAAAGTTACTATGGAATTTTAAAAGTGTGAACGCTAGAGACAGCTTAAGCATAACTATATGTGAATCAAAGAACCATTTTTTTTCAGAAAGAATGCAGCACGTTGGTTTCCACATATAAAACCAAAATTATCTCTCTTACAACAATAATGTGACAGAAAGACTCACATATATTGTAAAAAAAATCCATAGATCCTAAGGAATGTCTATAAAAACAGGTCATCTGATTGTCCCTTTTTTATTTGCTTTATCACACCCTGGCTATGGATGCCCTGGTTCTATATCTTTGGATGTCTAATTTAGAGCTTCATAAGAGAATTTTCTCTAAGAGTGCTGGATGAGTGCCCTAACTCCTGTGAAGACACCTAGACTCACCTTGCATGAGCCTGACCCAGAATCATCATCTCAGTTCCTCTAGTACATCCTTCCTGGTTCTACTGGCTATGGACTCTCCTAAATTAAAAAGATTTTTAATAGGTATACCTGCAGGATGAAGTATGCAGGTAAATAGGTATAATTTCATCATTTTTACTTTCTAATATATAAATACATCCTTTGGCTTCTGATCATACTGTTCGAAGTGGCAAAAATGTAGTATCAACAACAAATGTCAATTTTAGGGTGTTCAATTAAAATAGAAATGAAGACAGGACTTAGTACATACAAAGTGATACATGATAATAAGTGATCCTTTCCCTTAAGACAATGCAAACCTTGCTATTGGGGACTGTGACAGCAAATTGGTATTATGTCACTTTCTGTGGTCATCATAATTCATTCTTAATTCTGGGAGAACGATATATTCCACAATATTTATTGAGAACACTGTGGCAGTTTGAAGGATCCAACAGAGAAACAGATATACCCTCAAGTAACTATAGGAATTAGAATAAGAATAGATACAGGTACAGTTGTAAGTACAGGTAATAGGTGTATATATAGGTATAGTCCATTTCTGTTACTGGCTCCCACCAATGCTATCATTTTCTGGTGTTATCAAGACCTCTGGAAATAATCCGCATTCATTTCAGGTCAAGATAAATGGAGTCAGAGACAGTTTTCTGCCGCTGAATATTAAAGAGGATGTTGAATTTCAAATTGTGTTTAAGTAGCAACTGGCTCTGTTGCAAGGTTTTATATGGAGTGTTGTATTCATTGCCACTCTCAACCTGTTAACTCTCTTTAGACATTAAATAGCATTGAATGAGATCAGTAGTTATGGAACTAAGAAGGAAAGGGTCCTATAGACCCATATAGCTTTGAAAAATAGTGGCTATTTCTCATTAATGATATAGAAGCTTGATTATTGGGAAAAAAATCCACAAAATGAGTTTAAAATATCAAGATCTAAATCTCTAAACCATGAAGGAAGTCCATTAACTTTTATTTGATTTTAATACAGTAGCCTAGGAAGATCAGAATGAGCATGAACTCATTGTTCTAACATGATGAATTTATGCCATTTATTACATAGATGGTAGGGAAGCACACTTTTTTGGTAACTGTCATGTTAGTTTTTACTACGTTTATTTTTATAGCAACAATTAAAGTACCAGGAAAATAATATTCAACGCCATGTTTTGTTTTGTTTTGTTTTTTCAGACGGACCATTAAGGAAAAGAAAGGCCAGCATGTTTCTATGTTTGTTCTCAGGCATTATCTAGACTGCATCTTATTCCAAGAGTCTTCTCTCAAAGATTTATGATGAACTTTAATGTGGGCAGCAAGCACTTATTATTCAGAGAAGATCAAGGCCAGGAGTGGAGGGGTTACTATCTTTGTGACACAGGGTTGTGTTTGGCTAGGATCTCTCAAAGGTCATCTGATGTTCTCATATATACCTTTTCTTTCTTTTACCATTTTTTGCTTGGTCTTATCTTTCTCTTTAAGAAAAGAAAGCACTTCCTGCAGTGAAGTGGTTAAATTGATATACATTACATTTTTCAGTTAAGTCTTTCTTCCTTCTGTGTCATGTTACAAGAGAGAGGGGGAGAGAGAGGGGAAGGAGATGAGGTGTGATCTCTCTGCTCTCACAGACTCTTTCCCCTTCCAAATATGAAAAATTATTATTCTCTTGTACAGTGCCCAGAAGAATGGGTCTAAACAAATTTTAAATACACTGGAACAACTTATTCCAACCAAATAATCAGTGTGGGTAATCCTGTCACCTTTGGTATACTCTTCTCCATTACACACAGTTGTCATGGATTGGGTGTATAGCAGTTCAACGAGTACAGGACAAAGTACAAGGTTTAAGTGCTTTTCTTTTTCCAGGCAAAATCTATAAATGGCCCCCTTTCAATGCCTTGCCAAATAACCTCATGGAACAAGTGACTTTTTTTTTTTCCAAAATAGAAAAGAATGCTCACGCTTTGATAAAGATAACATTGGTAGCTGAAAAGACAGTCTTTCCCTGGTACTGGGGTTCAGGTTATGCTAGAAGCTGGAGAAAAGATACATCAAATTTGTCCCAATGAGCCTGAGAATCCCATGCTAACTGAAATCAGTCACTCATTCTGCCTCCAAGAGCTTTGCCCCTCATCGGGCCCCTTGCTGTGGTCCCTGGCCCAGGAAGCAGAGCCCAGGCTCCAAGAGATTTCCCACAATCTTCAATTGCTTTATTCAATGGTTGTAAACTTCCTGATTACCAAGGGCTCCTCTTACTACTTCTTCCCATGAACCCCCAATATTAAAAGATTTCCTCTACCAACAAACTATATTTTTGAAGTCATGATATATATTCTCTACTAGCCAGGGTCATACACAACAACCAACTTGAGCTTCTGGGTGCCATGAAAGAACTAGCATTGCCACATCCAGTTTGTACAATTTAAGCCAAAACTAAGCACAGCTACTCAATTTTTAACTATTCTTCACAATTTGCTTGAGCATGAATGTGACATTTCTATTAGGTACCCACATGTCTCCACTATTGCATTCATGAGCTCTTCAGAGAAAACTTCGATATGGGCATATTTTCTTTTCTGGTTCTGGATAGTGAAGCATCTGTGTTTTGAAATCTGGGAAGACTTGATTTTAAATTGTGCTAACTTAGGCAAGTTATTTTACTTCTTAGAGTAAGAACTGAAGAGAATATACATGAAGTACCCACAATAGTGTCTGCTATATAATGAGCATTTAATAAATGTAGCATATTGCAAATGATCTACCTATAATTCATTAACTGCCACTATCATTTCCTCCACATTTCCTAGCAATCCCAACAATTTTTATTTTTACCAAATTACCAGATTAATAATTAAATACTTCATTGTAAACATCATGAGGGCAGAAACTGAGTCTTCATTTTTGGATTCTCAGCAGTGACAGTGTTGTTTAACCATAAAGAAAGCAATCAGTACATGCTCAGCGATAGAAAAATGACTAAATTTGAAGTGTGATGTATAGTAATAAGTAATTTATTACTTGATAATAATTATAATATACACAGCTATATATGTATAAGATGCACAATTAAACATTAAAGTAAACCACTAAGCAAAACCTCCATGAATAGGAGATTCTGACCTTAAGAATTGAAGAATTGGTTCTGATTTTAAGTGTGTGAAATCATGAATTATGTGAGCTGTGATAGTCTAATTGCCTGTAGTGAGAGCCAGAAATATAAAAATGAGTTTTATTATAGGCCAGATAAATTCTAGGTGCTAGAGACAGAAAGTGTAAGAAGGATTTTCCTGCCTTTAATGAGCTTACAAGTGAATGGTAAGAAAGAGTCAGATAATTACAACAGAGAAAGAGAAATGCAATGATGGAGATGTGCCCAGGATACCATGGGTGCATGGAGCAGTGGGTGGAGAAGGGGCATGATTTCTAGGAGGGGTTGTGCCTAGGCAGAGTGAAAGGAGTCAGAGTGAAAAAAGGTCAGTAGGTCAGGGAAGTTTGAAGGTGAGGTGAGTGTTAGGATGGGTAGGAAGGTTGGGGGATGTGGAAGGGGAGTGTTGGGTAGGACAGGACAGGGTAAAGACATCTAAGGATAAAATTACTCAACAAAATTAGGTTGAGACATCATAGAGCCTTATGTTGTTGAAGACTTGGCCCTCTGGATCTTATTAATGAGTTTAACTTTATTCCATAGCTAATTAGTGCCCTAAAATTTTTAAACCAAAGAGTGTCATGGTCAGACTGCATTTGAATGAATATCCCCGGCAGCTGTGTGAGAAATGGATTTGAGGAAGCCTGGAGTAGGTCTAGGTCAGAACAACCACCGAGGGACCGTTAGCAATTACAGTTGACCCTTGAATAACATGGTGTTTAGGGGCACGGACCCTCCACACAGTTGAAATCCACATATAATTTTGACTCCCCGAAACCTTTTTTTAAAAGATTTATTTATTCATTTTAGAAAGAGAGAGAGAGCTCGAGTGTGTGCATGAGTGGGGGAGGGACAGAGAAAGGGAATACTCAAGCAGACTTCCCTGCTGAACTCAGAGCCCGACCTGGACCTTGACCCCAGAACCCATGAGATTATGACCTTAGTCGAAACCAAGAGTTGGTCGGTCAACCAACTGAGCCACCCACATACCCTGACTCCCCAAAAACTTAAGTACTAATCACTTATTGTTGACCAGAAGCTTTACTGATAACATAAATAATCAATGAACACTTATTTTATGTTATATGTATTATATACTATATTCTTAAAGTAAGCTAGAGAAAAGAAATTATTAAAACTATAAGGAAGAGAAAACACATTTACAGTACTGTATTGTATTTGTAAAAAAAAAAATCCACATGTAAGAGGACCAGCACGGTTCAAACCTGTGTTTTTCAAGGGTCAACTGTGGTCTGAGAAACTGGAAACCAGGGCCATGCAGGTTGGGTTAGACAGGGGGCAGTAATTTGGGAAATACTTAGGAAATAGTATTGGCAGAAACTGGTGACTGGTGATGTTGGAATTTAGTTGAAAGAGGAGTTAAAAACAATTTTTAGATTTTTAGCTTGCATGGCTAGTAGCGAGATGATTTTAGCCACTGGAAGAAAAAAATGTCAGAGGGGGAATGGGTTTGTAGTGGTAGAAGCGATGAAGGCAGTCTGAGATGCCCTCTGAATGCTGGCCGTATTTGAACCTAAGTCTCAGAGAAGATATTTGGACCAGAGAAATGGAGTCACCTATACCAAGAAGGATGGGGATTTCACTTCTGAGATACATCCATGGCATAAACAATGACCATTTGACATCGTTACATAACATAAGTAGGACATTGACCCAGTGAAGGTAGGATCAGGGCCTATATATAACTGCTTTGAATTTCCTGGGGCTTTCTTTGAGAATTAGAAAAAGTCAACCCACGAATTTTAAAATACAGAATGGCATCAAAAAAGTTCATTCAATAAATGTATATCCACAGTTTAATATCTGAAAATCAGATATTTCTAAAGAGAGAGAGAAGAATAGGATTTATGAAAGGAAAGAAAGAAGGGAGTAGAGGGACAAGAGGAGAGTAGAGACAGAGAGGTCAGAGATCTCATGGAGAAGAAAGAATTCCTGTTGATGAGAATCTGAAGATGATCCCGACCACTCGTCTGCAGGACGGACAAAATTCCTATAGCAGTCTCTTTCTGTTGTTCTTCAAGTGGGTAAACTTAAACTTGTATGCAAATATGTACAGAATCAACATTATATGTACACATCAAATACACACAGCTTTCCATTTGGAACTTTTAAGCGTGTGCTCAGGTAGGTGACGCCTTATTAATATTGAATTGATGCAATGGTGAGTCACTCTTAAATAAAGTGCTCAGGAGAAGGAAATTACTTTTACATTCTTGTGTTTCTTTTGAGCCTCTGAGTTTTAAAATGTTTCTCAGGTCATATTTGTCTTCCTCATACACAACCTCTGTTCTCTCCTCTAAGGTGTCCTTTCCATGGGCCACCAGGATTCTTCCTGCTACCAGTGCACACCCAGCAGAAGCCCTACAAACTAAGGAAGGGCCAGTGTAATGGTTCAGGCCCCAGACTCTGAACAGGAGTAGATAAGTCTGGTTCAAATCCCAACACTGCGTCCTGAGCTGATGAACCTGCACAAGGCACCTTAACAGATATGTGTCAGTTGTGTCAAATCCAAAGGCAGGACAATGTTTCATTTACCTCTCAGAGCTGTGGTACACAAAATGAAAAAGCTATGGGTAAGACACTTAGCCTAACGTCTGACAATGAGTAAACATTGCCACTTCTTTGCTGTCCCCTATAAACCCCAAACTCCAAGGCTCAGGGACTGAGCAACCTGGTGAGATAAATGTGCAGCCCTCAGAGAATAGGGCAAGCCATGGTAAAAACGGATTGGCTTAGAATTGCCAAACTGAAGACCACAACTTTCTCTTGGCCAGACCGCAAACTGAATGTCTTCATCACAATGAGACTGAAATATCACGATACAGAAGAAAGACACAGTCACAATGCAGTAAGTGTTTCCTGCCCTGCTTGTAGCTCTTGCCAGGGACCTTAAGCCCTCCAGGCCATCCAGGTGCTGATATGGTCCCCAGTGAGCTGTGGATTAGTGAAGTCTGCCCAAGGTAAAGGAGCTTTAGAGAAGAGGCAATGTGGCATTATTCTCAGGTTTTCTGATTCTAACACCATACTCCCTGCTGGCCCAGAGTTCCTCAGACACACCCCAGGCTGTGAGGAGGTACAGTGACCCGGAGTGGGCGAGGGCTCCCCCTTGATGTGCCTGAGGATGAAACATGTGCAGAGTTGCAGCAGAAATTTATTTCTTACAAGATTTTTCAGTGGTGTTAATCACTAGCCCTGTTCCTCTGGGTGGCTCAGGGGATTAAGCATCTGCCTACAGATCAGGTCAGGATCCCAGTGTCCTGTCATCAAGTCCTGCATCAGTCTCCCTGCTCAGTGGGAAGTCTGCTTCTCCGCCTCCCCCATTTACCTCCCCTTGCTTGTGTGTCTCTCTCTCAAATAAATAAAATCTTAAAAGAAATCAGTAGCCCTATTGATCTACCTATCTGGTCATTTGTATGTCATATTTTAGTGTAGAATTTGAAGGCTTATACTAACTAACAGTTCTGAATTCTAACACACTATATTATTTAGAAATGAGAAATCCTTATTAAACTTAATTGAACCTCATTCTTGTCAGACCTTTTTCAAACAACATCTCTGTGAAGCCTATGAACAGTCTCACAGGACACCCACACGCACACCCTCAACAGATGTATAAAAAGTCCTGTCTCCCTTCTCCTCTTTATGTGTCCTACTTGGCACTCATGGATACCTGGGATTCTTTAGATTTACTTCCTTATCTTGTTGGCTATCTATTTCTCCTACTGCGGTGTAAGCCACAGACATTGGTACTCAGTAAATACTTGCTAAAAAGTGGGTAAAGCATTCGTATCATTTTCCTTATGCCTGTTTACACTTTGGCCTGACTATTCCACAGAATCAAAATTCTCCAGCTGATCTGGTACCTTTCTCCTTTTACAGTCTTCTCTTAAAGTTCTTCATGGAGTTTCATTTCTATTCCATCACCTATTATGACTTCGATTAAACTGCTCAATAAATAATACAAGTCAGTTTTGCTTTAGAAATGTTGAATTTTTATCTCCGAAAGATTGGGAAAAGGATGTTTAGTATTTCTCTCATTATACCTAGGGAGTTGAGACTTTAGGAAAACCAGATTATTTTAAAGGGGAAAAAGAAGAGAGAAAGAAAGATAGAGAGGAAAATGTTGTGGACCAGGCATCACAGTACTTGGGTTCTCATGCTGTTAATTACTGGACATGTGACTTTGGGAAAGCTTCATAGCACTTCTTTGGAATTAAGTTTCCTTCTGTTGGAAACAAGTGGGTCAGCACAGATGACCTGAAAGTTCTCTAAAGGTCTAACTTTCTAGGTTTTGCCCCATGTGGATCTAATCAGGTCTGACACTATTAAGATAACTCAAAAAGTGTTTTCGAATGTCAGTTTTCAGGTTTACTTCTTTCTGTGATGGTAAAATGTTGTCTTCCTGTACAGGTGTATTGATCCAAGAAGGCTTAGCATAAAGATCTTCTATTTTGAGTTCCTTTGCACCTAAGCCAACCCTTCGTTTTCTGAGGAGTAATAGAAACAAAACTGTCAGGCTTTTCAAAATTGATGGAAGCTGGCCTTTGGCAACCTTTCAGATTCATTCTCTAGGCTCATGCAAAACATGCAAAATAAAGACTCAAGCTTTCTTTGAAAATAAAACTGGTTTGAAACTAGGGGATTTGGAAACAGGCAGCTGAGCAGATTTCCTTCTGTAAATACCACATTGACTCTCCATGGGGGATGGGAAATGCAAGGAATTTTAAAATAGGTTTTGGTTATTAATAGGCTAAAGGGTCACTCTTGTGGAATATGAGACATTGCTGATAATATTAACTTCTCTCCATTGCAGAAGAGAAGACTTAATTTAGAAAAAAATAGATATTTGTATAAAGTAGCTCCTTTTATTTATTTATTTATTTAATATTTAATTTATTTATTTGAAAGAATAAGAGAGAGAGCACACAAGCAGGAGGAACAGCAGAGGGAGGGGGAGAAGCAGATTTTCCACTGAGCAGGGAGCCAGATCCAGGGCTGAATCCCAGGACTCCAGGATCATGACCAAAGCCAAAGTCCTGACTGAGCCACCCAGGTGTGCCTAAAGTGTCTCCTTTAAGATTGTAATCAGTCTTTATTCATCTATTGGAAGAGAGAGTTATTAGTTTTATTAAAATGAGAGATCATGAGAGCACTAGTTAGGGAAATTTGATAAGCAAAGTCAAACCCAACATTCCCTAGGTATCTTATGAAAAAGTCCTCAGGTAAATTTTAAAATGAGTTTGATTCCACATAGTCTTAATGGAGAACATACATGTAAATATTTTATTAATATTAATAAACATGCAGGATGTTGATAAGTTATTTTATTAATGAAGCATGTTAAATAGAATGCCACTGACATTGATTAGTCATCTTCTCTGAACAAGTCCTTCATATAAGATGCCAAAATTAATCCATGCAACAAATATGTAAAGGAGATATTATTTTCCTACTAAACTAATGAGAAAGGCTGGGTAACTTGTCTGTGACCAAATAGTTAATGAATGATAGTTATAGATAAAGTTTGTGGTTCCTCTCCACCCCCACCAAATTGTTATGTTGAAGCCCTAACCCCCAGTGTGATGGTATTTGGAGGTGGGGCCCTTGGGAGATGATTAAGTTCAGAGGGTACAGCCTCTGACTCAGCCTCTGACACAAAACTTGTGTCCTTATAAGAAGAGGAAGAGAGATTAGAGCTTAGTCTCTCCATGAGCACACCCAGCAAGAAGGCAGCTGTCTACAACCCAGGAAGAAAATCTGGCCAAGAACCAAATCTGCCAACACCTTGGTCTTGGATTCTTCAGCCTCCAGAATGGTGAGGGGCTTATTATTTAAGCCCCCAATCTGTGGTATGTGGTCCAGCAGCCTGAGCTAAGACATTGGTAGAGTTGGCATTGTAACCCAACTCCTTTAGATTTCGAAGTCCATGCCAACAAGGACATGGAATCAGGAAGCTGTCATGGGCAAGGTGGCACTGATGGGATAGATGGATGTCCCAAAGGACTGCCTTTGGGTAGCTCCGGCCCAACCAGCTAGCACCTGATGGTGGTGAACTCTTTTTTTTCACCAAAGTAGAATCCCCGAAAGTGGGAGACATCTTCCTGTTTCCCTCTTTCCCACACCTGTCAGCACAGAATCAGGCTCTGTGCCCTGCACCATCTCCTTTTTTACCTTACTTCGAAGCTGTCTCTTCTGATTACCTGAACTTCCTGCCTCAGTCCTGAGGCTTCTCTTCCCAATAGTCTTCCTGCTTTCAGTCCATCTTAACCCTGAAGCCATCTCTTTAAAACTAAGCATGATTGATGTTACTTTCCTGCTTTAAATCCTTCAGTGGTACAAGGTCCTGTGGGGTAGTGTCACTATCCCGCTATAAGAACATATGGTGGTGGGGATGGTGATGGTGAGAGTATCAGTGTGGGAAATATTGCTAATCACAAGGCTACATTGGGCTATGCCCTGTGCCCCATGCTTTATGCCTCCCTTGCATGACCGATGACATTCTTCTCAATCCCTCCCCTTCTTAGTCCTCCCTCCCTCAATCCCTCAATCCCTCCCCTGGATTCTAAACTCTCTTCCATCTTTAGGATTGGCCAGATCCAGTAGGCAGGTATGCTTTTCTTGGTAAAAAGGCAAAATAAATACAAAAACAGATCATTAAGGTTTTGAAACTGAAACTGTATGGGAATGCAAATAATGCATATTTAAAGTAATCACTGGTAACGCTATTTATATAACATCCTCTCATCCAAAGATGGCAAAGCAGTTTACAGATATTCTCTTTCTAATCTTCATCATCTTCCAATAAATTGTGTGATAAATGGTGTTTCGAATCATGAATTTCTTTCTCCCTTTCACCTTCCACACAATCACCGGGTAATTTGTTGAGTGACTTAATATAGGCAGCTATGTACTTCACATAGATGCCAAATGAAAGAATCTATGCCTTTCCTATGACAGACTGAAATGTAGCACTCAGCTGTAACAAACACCTGAATAAGTGAGACCATCAAGACACACTCAGGTGTGCAGAAATGCACCAATGGCCCATTAGGGCCACTTGTCATTTTCTTGATTGAAATTGGGAAAATAATAATTTTCAGTGTGTTGAAGGCCAGAGCAGCCCTCATATATGAGTTGTTTTGTAAAATCATGTTACTTTTTGCCATCTGGAACAGGCACTGTGGCTGAAGCACAGTACTTCTAGGCTTTCACATGATCTGCCTCCTGACCTTGCTTGCTATCTTTTGTCGCCCTCTTCCTTGCTTGTCTCAATCCTATTACTCTGGCATCCTTCTGTTTCAAGAACATACTAGGCATGATCTGGCCTCAGAACCTTTGCACTTACTATTCTGCTGGCTGCTTTGCCTTTATCTGTCCCTGGAAGATTTTATACTTGTTTATTTTTTTTTCTTTCCATAATGCAATATCCATGAGAGCAGGGACATTGTCTATGTTTTTTATCCTAGTGCCTGAAACTGTGCCAAAATGTAGAGGCCCTCAATAAATATTTGATGAATGAATAAATATGTAGGTAAACAGATAACCCCTAACTAACCTCTGTAGTGTAATTAAAACCATCAGTACATTTATTTACATGAGGGCTTAGCTGTCTGTATTTAAGGCAAATTGTTAAGGTCAAAGTTTCAGCCACAATTAGTACCTTAGTATATGAAGCTATGTAAGAATTTCCATGAGATTTGTAATTCTAACTAGAAACCATGTAAAGGAAAAATATTCTCATGGTCTACAAGTTGTCGTCAAGGCAGAAACTTATATATTACTAATGTAAAAATTAAAATAATCACATGAAATTTATTATTCATCATCACTCCTCTTCTGTGTAAGGTTGTTTTTGTCTCTACAGAATAGAGTCAGAATATATGGATACATATCCACACACATAATATTCATGGTTTGTATTTGCTTCTGAAGGTACAGTTTTGAGACCTGGTGATATACAAAAGAATCTCAGCCTTTACCCTAAGAAGTCCCTTCAGCTAGCAACCAGATGGTTCCATCTGCTACAGCTGTTTCCCAGAATTCCACAGTCTGTAAATTTTGTTTTTGAAGCATTCCTTTTGACCACTATGTTGGTGCTCACCACAGGACATTTGTTCTTCTGTTGTACTGACAGCCAGTTTCTATCCTTGGTCCATCAAGCAGCAGGTATTACAGCAAGCAGGGATTCAGTACTGACAGACATTATATTCCAGAACCTGAATATGGTGGTCCTCTCAGTTCTGTGGGGAAAAAAGAAATACATATATATATATATGAGAGATAGAGAGAGAGAGAGAGAGTATTCTGAATGTAGCAATCCATCATAGAGACCACTGGCAGATTGTAATCTCTGATGAGTATTTTCCCAACATGTCACACAGTAAAGACTAGGAAGTATGTGTAAAAATGAAATATATATATATATATATTTATATATTTATATATTTTTATATATATTTCTTTTTTACACCTAAAAAAGGAATACATATGTGTATACATATATATATATATACACACACACATATATGTATATAATACACACACAGGTATATACGTGTATTTATATACACACANCTTATATATTTATATATTTTTATATATATTTCTTTTTTACACCTAAAAAAGAAATACATATGTGTATACATATATATATATACACACACACACATATATGTATATAATACACACACAGGTATATACGTGTATTTATATACACACACACATATATATGTGTATATATATACACACACACACATATATGTGTGTGTGTGTGTATATATATATATAGAGAGAGAGAGAGAATATTCTCTCTCAATGTAGAGAGCCATCATCATAGAGACCACTGGCAGATTGTTATCTCTGATGAATATTTTCCCAACATGTCAGGCAGTAAGCTCTAGGAAGTATGTGTCACATAAGATCTACAATTGTTTCAAAATATATGTTAGATGTATGCCTACTTCAGGGCCAAACCCAGTTTTGCCACTATGCTCTTTGGAGGCAGCTATGAATTATGCCCCCACACGGACCCAAGGCTGGCCTCAAAGTGTGCCTATTCCAGCAAGACCTTCCAAAGGCCAGAGCTGCGTTTGAAGGATGGAAGGAGTTACCCAGAGAAGGAAAGAGGGAAAATAATTCTAAAGGGTAGAAAAACCATGTTCAAGCTAAGAGTAAGAAATGTAAGAGTAAGAAATGGAAAATTACAAGTTTGATGGTCTAGTCTAGTGCGGCAACCCTGGGAGCAGTTATGAGGCCAAGTTGTCAGGAGTGAAGGAAGAAGAGAGGGACAGGAGTAACCTCAGTGTTTCAGTGGACTGTGCTTGCTAGCGGCCTCTTTACGCACCAGAGTGTCATGTAGTCCTGGACAGACCTTCCTAAAAGGCCCATGATGAGGGTGGTCACAGATCTCACTCGCAAATAGGACAATGGAGCAGAAAGGATGCCTGTGACACTTACTAACTACAGGATCCCAAGAAAGAAGGAGTTTTTATCTCTTTCAAAAGAAGATAGAAATTCAATATACTCTTGAAAAAATTGAAGACCAGGGTCAGTTTCAACCAGTATCAAATATAGGGAGAAAGGGAAAGGAAATTCTCAAACACGAGGTCAGAAATGAAAGGTTTTGTGACTTTCTGGATGGTGTGGCCATGTATTGTTATTAAAGGATCAAGAAACTGAGATTCTCTATCAGAGCTTTTGCCAGAACAACAATTGATCTATTCTTCTATCACCAGAACAACCTCCTACCCCAACCCCTGTCTCTATCCTGGGCCAGTTGATTATCTTAAAAAGATATGGCTTTTTTCCCTCTGAGTTTCATTTATTCAAACCAAGTAGAAGGCATAGATTAAGAAGCTAATATCATGCCTAAATATCATCAATATCACATGCCTGTGCAATAAATTTTATGTTCTGTGTATGGTAGTGCTCCAGGGAGAGGAATTAGGGGACTCACATGCACAAACAATTATTGTCAAAATGAATTTGCCACATCTTCTCCCATCATGCGGGGAATATATCAAAGAGGAGGTGACATTTTAATAACTCCTGAAACAAAAAAGATGGACTTCGAAGGGGATGGGGACAGAAGCATTGTGCATGTTTTAGTTTAACTAGAGCATGAAGCTGTGAGGATACAAAGTGGTTACAGGAGGACAACAAAGAGAAGCTGAACACCAGTGGGGAGAAATGTGAGGCTCTGACAAAACTAAAAGTATAACTGGGATTATTTGAACTAGAGGGTAAAAATGTCTGGGTTACCATATAGCAGACATCCAGTGTCTATTAAGTATTACAAATAAATGAAATTTGAGTACACAAGGAGACTAAATGCTCATAAAATATTTATGTGACATTGTACAGGTTATTAATCATGTCTGTATATCATGTCTACTTTCTTTTCCCAACAACCAGTAGAAATATCCTCACTTTACAGTTGAAGAAGTGGGACCCAGAAAACTAAAGTGACTGTCTCTAGGACACAGAACCTGTATTAGTTAGGATCATGGGGCACCTGGGTGGCTCAGTCGGTTGAGCGTTAGACTCTTGATTTTGGCTCAGGTCATGATCTCAGGGTCCTGGGATTGAGTCTTGTGTGTGGCTTCTGCTCAGCAAGGAATCTGTGTGTCTCCCTCTCCTTCTTCCCCTCCCCCTGCTCACACATTCTCTCTAAAATAAATTTTTTTAAATAAAATAAAATTATAATTAGGGTCATGTACACTAGCTGCTGAAACAAATGATTCCCAAAGTGATGTGGTTTAATAAACAAAAGCATATTTCCTGTGACAGATGATGATAGATGATAGATAGATAGATGATAGATAGATAGATAGATAGATAGATAGATAGATAGATAGATAAATAGATGATAGATAGATAGAATTAGCCTCAGCATAACTAAGAGATTTCAGGCATTAAATTGTAACCAACCTGTTAACAAGGGTTGTGATAGTGTGGTGGGCTTATGGATTTTTTTTTTCACTCTTTCCCATCTTCGTAAAATTTTTTCATTATTTTTATGACTACAATTTATAATTGACAAAAGGCGATCCTTTTATCACTTTCTGAACTTGGGATGACAGACCCACATAAACGTCCATTCTACCTTTTGCTTCTGTCACATTCTCTTCTACTAGAACATATATGCTCTACAGGAAGAAGGGTGCTCTCATGAAACATTTGTTGACCCACTGAATAGTTTGTAGTTATGTATAAACTGAGACAACCTTGTTTCTCTATTAAATGATATCAGTTTAGAAAAAAATCCCTACTGAGGCCCTGAATGGAAATGAGATTGAGAGATTAACTGGAGAAAGAAAACAGTGCAGCGTGGCTCTGCCCTATACTGGATGTTCATTACATCAACTAATGGATGATATATAATTATGAAAAGACATTGTCTAAACAGTACATGAGTCTATTGATTTTGCCATCATGAGTACATTATTCTCTTACCTTTGTGAGATTAAAATGAATGGAGGGAGTAAGAAGATTCTCCATAAATTAGAGTCATTCATTTTCATTTTGAGAAAAAGTAAGTATGTCATATTTTTAGCATTTAAATTGAGATCTAGCATGTGAGAACTTTATAAAGTAATACTCCTAAAAGGAATTTATTTCTATCATAACAGTAAATTAATATAACAATAACCATAGTAGTCTCAAGGTAAAACGTTGATGACATTTCACACCATAAGGGAAAAATGGTTTTCAAATGATGTTGATACTTTTAATTGTATCATAGATACTTTAATGCATAGTATATAAAATTACTGTATTATATAGCCAGGGTTTTATTTATTATTATTCAACAGATATTTGCTACATACTTATGAAAAAAAAAGTCCCTGTCCTAAGCAGTACAGAAAAACAATTTTAGTATATGGTTCTTGCCTTCAAAAAAAGGAGATGATCTAATTAGGAAGGCAATACTCACACTAAGTAATAATAATAATAATAATAATAATAATAATAATAATAATGCCAGCAGTTAGTTGAGCTCTTACTATGTGCCTAGCACTATGCTAATTGTTTTTACTGGCATTAAATTGCAAATCTTGAGTCCCCACAACAACCCTGTAAGTGTGCTGTGTTTCTATTTTCATTTTATAGATGGAGAAATGGAGGATCAGAGAGTTCATCCAGCTCTGTTAGAGAATAAGTTGTTCTACATAAATACATTTCCAGATAAATGAAAAAACATTCAAAATCCCTAGATTTGCTTAACCCAAATGGTAAGAATTATGTGTGAAATAAGAGTAAATTATCTCTGAATGAAGACTAGGTGAGTTTGCTCCCAAGTCATAGACTTTTTTTTTTAAAGGATTTTTTTTAAAGATTTTATTTATTTATTTGACAGAGAGAGATTACAAGTAGGCAGAGAGAGAGGAGGAAGCAGGCTCCCCGCTGAGCAGGGAGCCCAATGCGGGCCTCGATCCCAGGACCCTGAGATCATGACCTGAGCCGAAGGCAGAGGCTTTAACCCACTGAGCCACCCAGGCGCCCCCAAGTCATAGACTTTTGGAATAAATGTTGTATATTCTGGCAGCTCTGGGACTTCTAGTCATTGACTTGGTTTTTTGGTCTCACCTCTGGTTCTAAGCTGTGAAATGGATGGTGAGTTTGTGGCATGAACGAAATACTGTTACATGTGTTATAAGAAGAAAACATCAGCAGTACTTTACTTGCTATGAATAATAATCACCAGACCCTTAGCCCAGGTTATAAATTGCTTAATCTGGAATCATCAGTATGGCTTTGAAAGCTTTTGATTTCTGTGTCAAAAATGTACTTCTGTGTGGATGTGATGTTATTCACTTTCCCCAGGACACTGCATGCATTAGTAGACAAAGAATGAGGACCGGAGGGATTGGAATGACAGTTGTCATCCAAAGAGTATGTTATGGTTAATGGCAGGTCTCAGAGTCATATACAGGGAAGTTGGCCTTCCTCATAAAGGCAGTAGCCAGCCAGAGCTACCATTAGCCTTCAAGAATCCACTCTTCAGCTGCCCAAAAGCACAGATGAGTCCACAAAAGCCCAAAGGAATCCTGAAACACAGAAGCTGGATGCTCTGTCCATGGTGGACTTTTGCATCTTTTCATTCTGATAATAGTGCTCAAGGATCTTGTGCGAACTGGTAAATGAGGAAGCCTGGAGACACCTGTTATAGAAATGTCAGTGAGTAAGTTCTGGACAAATAAGCCATAAAGAGGTTCACCGTGATAAGTTGATGGTACAACTGCTCTGCATTTTCTGAAGTGGCATTTGAGAGTCATAGCATGGCTGTCATTATCTTTACTTTTATTTATAACAATTGGCCAAATATGAATTTATCATTCTCACTATGTCACCAGTTCCTTGCTTTAACTCAGTATAAATGTAAATATGCTACATTTAGGCATGTTCTATAGAAGATGGATCCTTTCTTGCAGCAGTGAGTTCCCTGCACTCTGCTTATTCCTCTAGAAGGATGGGGCCACGTACCTGGGAGGCTGTAGGGGGTTCTTGCAGCAGATAAGTGTTAGATGAAGCCACCTCATAAGTCAACCTGCCTGCTAGGCAGCTTCTTGCCCTGTGCCTGGCCATGCTGAGGCTTAGTACCCATTCCTGTCTTCTTTATCCCCACCTCCCATTTTTGCCTCTGCTGAGACTTTGGCTACTTGGCAACCCTTGAGTCATCCTTCAAGTGGCAGCTAATAGGCTCTGTTCAGAATGAACAGTTTATAATCTGTACTAAGTAAGGGTTTAGTGATTATAGATCACAACAAGTGATGTATTGCTAATGTTTTCTTCCTGAAACATATGTAATAGTATCTCATTTATGCTACAAAGTAACTATTCAACTCACAGCTTAGAACCAGAGGAGAGACAAAAAAAAAAACAAAAAACAAAACAAAAACAAAAACAAAAACAAAAAAACAATGACTAGAAGTCCCAGAGCTACCCGAATATATTTATTTCAAAAGTGTATGACTTTGTTTGGAGCAAGTTCACCTGGTCTTCATTCAGAGATAATTTACTCTTATTTCAGGATTCTATTTTGCATTTTGCATGCTCAAGAATAATGGAGAGCTTACATTTTGGTGGATACTTCCTCCAGACGACCATTTTTCACTTTTTAATGCCATGACTGTCTTGTCTGTCACTGGGCTTCAAAGTACAACAGTACCCTTGACCACTAACTCTTCTTTCTCATCCCCCGCCACCTAGAAAATCATCAAGTCCCATATTATTGACCTGCGAAGTCTCCTTCCCTTCTCCACTACTTCCTTTCTAGTTCAAGAGAACAAAATCTCTCAAAGTTAACCATTAATTCATATAAAGCTAGGAGAAGGAGGGAATTGGAAAGATGTATGAGAGTAGCAACTATTACTAAATGAATTTTGACCATCCAGGGAAATAAAATCATTGAAGGCAAGGCTAGGTAGAAATATTTTTGATGGCTGGTTTTTAAGGGTTTAAAGAGAGTAACAGTAAAGAGAGAGGTAGAGAAGAAGATTATAGAAATAAATGAAGACCAACAGATGAGAGAAGCAGAGATTGTTTTGAGCTTGCTATAACAAGAAGGTCAGCTGTGGTATGGGCATTTCAGCAAAGACCCAAAGGCAGAAAGAGGAGTGGAAGCTGTATAGTGCCAAAAAGGGGCTCTCAGGTTTGTATGCACTGATTGGAGGCTGCTGGTGTGGGAAAGCTATAACTGGTCTAGCTATTCAGTGATTGGTAAGAGAGCATATATGGCTTTTTCTGGTTGGTCCTAAATTGGAATTAGGGCAGCTGTCAGATATTAATCAAGTCCTGGCCATTTGGGGCTGATGGTTACAGACGGTACTGTTTAGTTTCCTGGATTGTCACTAGAGATGGCAATCTGGCCTCCTGTGAGTCTGAGCGCATGCTGGCATCCTGGGATGGGGAGGGGGGTTATTGTCAATCAAGGGTTGGCTTCCAGGGCAGGTTGCTACAGGCTGTGAGTCAAAGTTCTGTATTTATTTGTGTGGCCTGTATGTTGTCTAAATGTATGTTTCATTTCTCAAGACAGAGATGTGACCCGAGTTTGCTGTTTTGTGTGTAAGCATGGACGTGGCAGGGAATGGGAGAGAGAGTTGGTTACAGAGGTGTTTGGGGGATGGTAGACTCTAAGAGAAGCAACTAACAGAGCAAGCAATAAGAAATGATGTAATTTGAGGCACCTGGGTGACTCAATCTGTTAAGTGTCTGCCTTTGGCTCAGGTTGATCCTAGGATCCGAGGATCGAGCCCTGCATTGAGCTCCCTGCTTAGTGGGATGTCTGCTTCTCGCTCTCTCACTCTGCCTGCTGCTTCCCCCTGTTTGCGCTCTATCAAATAAATAAATAAAATCTTAAAAAAAAGAAATGATGTGATTCTGTATAATACAAACAACCACGAAAGGGGGGGAGGACCTCCTCACAAGAATATGTCAAGTACTTCCACTATTAGGGCAAGTAGGGAGTGGATGGCTTTTGCTCTTAAAATAAAGATTCAGAATAAATGAGTAACTCAATACTAACAAGCAAGCATATAATGAATAAACTTTAGAACATGTGAGCGGTGCCTTTCAGAGGCTGCCAGGTAAAGCCGCTGTCTCACAGGAAAACCCGATGAAAGCAGCAGGGGCAAAAGGGAAGATGATATGCAGAATTTATGCTTTGAGCCACAGAGCTCATAGCAATGCTCAGTTTTAGACCGAAGCTTGCTTCCTAGATTACAGCTTTGGAACATTGTTGACAGGGTCTCAGCACTTCATTCCAGATTTCTGTTAATTGTCCATCTGTCAGCCTCAGCTCTGCCTCCAGGATCTCTCACCAAATCTGTCTTCCGCGCCTGCATGATCCGGTGTCACGCTGCCTCTCCCTTAGCTTCTGTCTCCACTATCCCCGAGTCAGGCTAGCTCAGCAAACACAACAAGGGCTATGTTATGCTCAAACGTTCTCATTCTCTTAAAATTTCTTACAGATGACATCTCTATGCTTAGCTACAATGATGGTGAGTGGTTACTCTCTTCTGCCCTTTAAAGAAGAATTCCAGGAATTATGTTGCAGAGTACATTTTAATTATTTGTAGAATGACTTACTTTTCTCTATTAATTAATCATGTCTGGAGAGGGCCAAATGGTTGGACATAAACTCCTCTGATAAATAATACCAGTGCCCACTTCGGATCAGTTAACTGAATTTCAGCAAAAATGCCTAAAATGTCTTCCCCTGGCTCTAAGGAGTGTGCCAAGGTGATGTAATCACATTCAATGGAGAAAAGACCTACAATAGCTTGTAGCTGAATATTTCCCACAAGAGTAATAGGAATAGAATAGAATAAAAACAGTATAGCACCAGGAAAAGAAGGGTGTGTGTGTGTGTGTGTGTGTGTGTTGCCATGCCTTCCCTGACTAATTGTGTCTGTGTTAGCAAATTTGTTTTGAGTCAGTATCATCTAGAGAAGCTCAAAGAAGAGGCTACATGCCACTCTCTAATTCTGAATTCTTGCCCCTGAGGATGATGGAATCCAGGAATAAATCTTATTTGCCCAGAGTCATTTCTTTTCCTATGTTCATGCATAAGAATTTCAGACTGAAATGAGGGCATTCAACGAGTTCAGGTTCATATAAATTAGATGCAGGTATAGTTAATGATCATGGGCATCATGAATCCAGAAATGTGAAAAACAAAATAATGTCAGTGTGCCTATCACAAATAAGAGGGCTAGTGCTGTGTTAGTTTGCTAAGGGTGCATCACAAAATACCACAGACCGTTGGCTTAAACAATAGAAATTTAGATTCTCATGGTTCTAGAGGCCAAGGTCTAAGATCAACACATCTATAGGGTTGGTTTCTTCTGAGCTTTCTCCTTAGCTTGCAAATGGCTGTCTGTGTCTTATGTCCTTACATGGTCTCCCTCTGTGAATGTCTGTGTCCTAATTTCCTCTTCTTATAAGGACACCAGGCATATTGGAGTAGGGCCCATCCAAATGAACTCATTTTACCTTAATCATCTCTATAAGGTCCTATCTCCAAATGCAGTCACATTCGGAGGTGTTAGGGGTTTAGAATTTCAACATAAGAATTTGGGGGACACATTTTTGCCTATAACAAGTTCCTCTTGCAGTAAAAGCAGGCTCCTTTATTGTGTGCTCAGGGTAAAAATAGGACTCCTATATTGAAACTAATCTGGAATTACATCTTGTTTCCTAGGGAAATATGAGAATATTAGAATTCTAAAAATCTTATTTTAAATTTAATAAGTTTATGTATTTTGCAGAAAGTCTTTTATGAAATCTCTGTACAAAATACTTGAAAGACAGATATGATGTTTAAGTTTTAAAGAAAATCATTTTAATTTGGAAAGTAAAAGGATTCATCATTTCATATTTCTATTTTAAAGCATGTGATTTTAAAATATAGCATCATATGGCTGGCTATCTTATATGCTGTTATTTTGGAAGACAGTGTGAAGAGATTTTGTAGTGATAAAAGTGTAGTAAAGAGTAGTTCAGTTTAAATATTTGAAAAAGGGAATATGATAATGAAATTTGATTTTTAATTATGTAAGGAAAGAAAATTTAAATCACATGGATATCTTTGCCTCCTCCAAGATATTGTATAATAAATATATTCATTTGGGACTGAATAACACAAATAGCATTTTGGTTTGGGTGTAACCAAGCTAGAGAATGTCAAAGAAGGGTCTCTCTCTTTCTCTCTCTAAAATAAATAAATAAAATCTTGAGGGGAAAAATGCCTTTTGGTATTTCAGCAGAATATTGCTTGTACTCTTCATGAATTTCTTCTTGAGCAAATATTTGCTCAGCTCAGAAAATTTCATGTGTCCATCAGTTCATTGAGTTCACCTCAGTTCATCTAATTTAAACAATTTGTCTAAATCACCTAGTGTAGAGGGTTGGTCCTAGGTAAAATTGTGAAGTGTTAATCTCTTTGCCAAAATCCCCTAAAAATACCTCATCCTCACTGGAGGACCATTTAACAATCCCACCTAGTACAGCATTCCTAATATGTCCTCTTCCTCCAGATTCTACTTCATCTTGTTAGAAAGTTGAAGATTGTTCACACTGTTTAGATGGCTCATTGACATATTAATTCTTCCAAACCTCCCTTAACAGTGTTGCTAATAGTAGGACTTTTAAGAACTCTGACAAATCAGTAAAAACAATTTCTTCCACTAGAAAGTCCAAAATCACTCCATACTGTGCATCCCTAGTAACTGAATTACACTTCACACAATAGTTAAAATGCCAATATTTTCCCAGATCTTTTAGATGGTATTTAACAGAATACTCTAAATGCTTAGTTTCTTTGAAGACACTGGTTTGGTGCTTTTTACCTGGAGAAACCTACCTTCTGAGCAATAAACTTTACTCCCTCTCAAACACCGGATTTGGGACAAAATTATTCCTGTGGTCTGACAAATGGACAAGAAGGTTGCTTGTAACTATAATTGTTTCTAATTCCTTTGTTTTAGTAGTTGTAGCATAGAGAGCAAATATAAAAATAGTAATCACGAGTGAATAACTTCATATAGAAATCAATAATCATTCCTCATCGTCTACCTTTTTCCAGTAGCATTTTGAACACCCAGAAACCATAATGTAACTTTTCACATCAATTTGTAGATGGAGATGTAAAGATACAATCTAAAGTAATTTCTACTTCTTATTCATTCATTCCTTAAAGCCCAACAATTTCTGAGAGTCTGGCTGTGAAGTAGTCAACCATTTTTCCTGTTTCCTAAATAAGCGATTACAGATAAATTTTTATACTACTTCAGTAAATATTGGACACATTAATTGCTGTTTTTGAAATGTCAAGACAGAAACAAATCTTTGACTGTTATTCCCATTTTGCAATAATATTGTTAAAAAGGAAATTTTATTTTTCTTGTAAATTCCGGAGATACATCCACATCTAGTATCTGAATTGGAAAAGGAAAGAACAAAGTAAATCCAGTCAAAAATAGAAAAAATAAATTCTATTTTAGGCAAAGCTATGTAAACTGCAGTATTACCATGGAACATTAGTTTTTTTGTAACTATTCATGGAGGATTTAAACTGAAGGTCTAGGCTTCATCTGTTGCCACTGTGAATTGCTGAGCCTGACAAGCTTAGAGGAGCCAATTAAAAGCCAGGTTGGACTATTGAACAAGGCTTGATAGAATGACTGCCTCCCAGGATTTACGTCCAGATCCTGCCCTTGAGAACACTCACTCAGTTCCCCTGGAGGTCAATATAAGCTGTGGACATATCATATTCCAAATGATTGTTGTTCAACTATATGCATCTCTTGGATATCATCATTTGTTTCCTCTACATCATTTATAAATACATTTTGCTAAGGTTCTACTAATGGAACAGAACAGTGTATCTAATGATATGCTATTTGATAACTATTTTGTAAATATATATACATACTTAACTGATACATACCTCCTGAAACACTTCCAGGGACTATGGAGCGAGAATACAGATGGAGGCCCATGTATCATGTCTAAATATTTTAAAGTCATAAATTAATCTTACAAACTATTAAGTGAAATATGTTCTACTGTGTTTATTCTCCTACCTTGGTAAATATACCTTCAAAGTATCAAAATTTAAAATGGGCAAATATTGTTTGTATTGCTTAGTTGTGACTGAAAGTCATCAAAATATAACTGATGACTGAGCTTATTTATTAATATACAAGTCTAAGTATTAGGCTCTGGGCCAACAGCATTTCCTAAGCAATAAAATAAAGCATATGTAACTTACAGAATATTATATATTTATTCCAAAAATACTATTTTTCTTGACTTTTTTCCAAAACAGTCACAAAATTTGTTGCTATAAGGAATATCATCATCCAATTTTTGTTCTAGAGAGGACTATCAAATTAACAACTTTTCTTGGGTTATTGTAATTTTTATATATATTTTTCATTCATTTCAGTTTGTAGAAACTTCATTCTAATAAGCAAGCACTTGCTGACTGGGGATATCAATGACATTTTTAAAGCAATGCTTATATTCAGAAATCATGCTCATAATAAAATATTATAAGGGGTCATGTATGACACCATTATTTTTAGAATATTACAAAATATTTTAATTTAATTATGTAAATTACCTTCAGAAAGCTTGATTTTCGTCACCTCTGGAAATAATTGCTGGATCCATATAGTTAGAAAAAGAACTGGTCTGGCACTTCTCTCTATAGCTACACCTATGTATATACAAATTTAATTGTATAATGACCTGTTTAATATTTCCAAATGTTCTTCAGCTTTTACAGGCAATTCTTGAGATACTATACTACTTCATGAGTATCTCAGTAACCACAAATTAGAACGTGAAGAGAAGCAAAAGACAGACAGAAAGAAAGAGAGGAAGAGAAGAAGGGAGGGAGAAGGAAAAAAGAAGGAAGTGAGGGAAACAAAAAGGGAGAAAGCAATGAAGGAAGAGAGGGAGGGAGAGAGAGAGGAAGGAAAGATGGAAGGAAGGAAGGAAGGAAGGAAAAGGGAAAAAAAGAAATGGACTTTCAGTAATTAGTAGGAAATAATTCTCTATTATTCGAGAGCCTATTGTGTCCATGCTGTCTAAGATAAAGGACTCGAGGTTTAATTCATTTTTCTTTTCTCTTACCCAAGAGATTCCACTGCATCAATCCTTTCCACACACCTAAGAACATCAACTCTGGAAGCAAAAATAACACAAAACTTGAAGGCATTCAGTTGTGGTCTCCTTTTGTCTAGAGAACACAGGCAAACCATGTAGAGAAGTATTTCCCTGGAGTTTGAAAAATGTTAACCACGAATGTGTTTGTGAAACGCAGGGCTTGCACATACTCCTCTTGCCTGCTTCTAAAATGTTCTAAGGTACTGACACTCCACCATTGATCTCTGCCATTGTATGTCTATAAATTTTCAAATGATGCTGATGTGACAACATTTTCAGTGGCTCTGCTCTCAGTTTGGCAGAAATCACCTCCGTTGTTTCAATTGTGATGTGCCCTTTTGCTCACTTTTTAAGTGGGCCAGCTGTGCTGAGGGAAACTTGTTATCCTCTCTCCTATATTTTGATATATTGTAAGTGATAAGGACAACAAATTCTATAGTTTAGTAGACAGGATATCATTTCAACCCAACTGTCATATTTCACTGGTTTGAAAGCTGCCACTATCTGAAAAGAACCTTTATTTTCTGGTTGGGCCACCTCTTCAAATGCTAGAAGACCAAGTCAGGGTAATGTGCTGGAGACTGCTCTTCCTCTCAACCTCATTACCCAGTGGGAGCAAGTCTTCATCATGAAGTCACACTTGTTTCCTCTAGAATGGTGCCAATTCCCTGAGATATTTTTCCCTAAGATACTTATCATTTGGAGGCCTACAGAGAAATAACTAGATGTGGATGGAATAGAGGCAAGTATTTATAATTTTTTTGTAGAATAAAGCCATGCATTTGCTATTCTCTCAAGTATAAACCAGTAGTAATGAAAGCTTTCTTAATTGGTTTTGGAGAAATGCATCACATTTCTAAAGGTAACAATATCATTAATGGTCATCAAATTATTTCCCTTTGGTTTTGCCATGTATTTTTGTGTTTCATTCACAGAAAATCTACCTGATTAGAGGATTCCTCACTTTTGAAATAAAGATAGTCATTTTATTAAGATCTATGTGAGGAGAGTGTAGAAAAGCATTCCAGTGTCCCTGACCCAATGGTGTATTTCAAGCCTAAGAATTACCTGAAGTGTTTTTCTGTTTGTTAAACTCATTGTTTCTTTTTCCATCTGGAACAAAACAGAGTTTGCTGTGTATGCACGGAGTCATTACACATAGACTGAAAGTATTGTTGGGATTTGGTAAATGTGCAAACAGGCAAATCCACTAGGTAAGCATCTGTTGACTCAAGGTCTCCTGTTTCTTTATCTTTCTAAGATGTTATTTATTTATTCACTTATTTGGGACAGAGGGAGAGGAAGAGAAAGCAGACTCCATGCTGAGTGGGGAGCCCGACTCAGAGCTTGATCTCGGGAGTCTGAGATCATGACCTGAGCTGAAATCAAGAGTCAGATACTTAACTGAGTCACCCAGATGCCCGAGGGTGTCCTGTTTCTTAAACACAACATTTGGTTGTGAACTCCTTGCCATTAATCAGCTTGTAAATAACCACATTATTACAAGAGAAGAAAGTTTTCTTCTTGTAGCCCTGTAGTTATATGTGCTATCTATCCCCTC
The DNA here is from genome assembly GCA_002007465.1 of Ailurus styani. Taxonomy (NCBI): domain Eukaryota; kingdom Metazoa; phylum Chordata; class Mammalia; order Carnivora; family Ailuridae; genus Ailurus; species Ailurus styani. The sequence goes on from LNAC01000771.1 coordinate 412,006, forward strand.
ATTTTTCCATGACATTGAAAAAAAAAACATGTAAATGAGAAGGACAGCTTAAGCTTATACTTTGCTTGATTATTCTATTTTTTTTCATGAGCGTATATATAAGTATTAACTCTTTACTTCGGCATGACCATTCCTAATCATTTTTAAAGGAGTTACAGTAGCTTTGAACTAGTAAGATATTTGGGGTTTTTAGAAAATATTTGATTTTAGCTATAAAAGTAAAAATTAGGGCTCCTGGGTGGCTCAATGGTTAAGCATCTGCCTTTGGCTCAGGTCATGATCCCAGAGTCCTGAAATCGAGTCCCATGTTGGACCCTCTGCTCAGCGGGGAGTCTGTTTCTCCTTCTACCCCTCTCGCCCCCACTTTCAGATAAATAAATAAAATCTTTAAAAAAAATACTCAGAGGCCATTGAATGATAATGTGAGGTATCAATGGCTCTAATATATATATATATATATATACACACACACACACACACATATATATATTAAAGTTTGGAAAACAAGACTAAATAATAACCATTGTATATATGAAAATATTATAATTACATATAGGTTTCAAGACAAGAAATTCATCCACTTTCTGTTAAACATCAAAACAAAATCTCCTAAGTAACAGTTCTAGATTGGTCTAAGAAGATTTTATTCATATTTGAACTAATGATTTTGTTAAAATGTACTCTATGAAGAATTGCTTATTCTATCTTCTTCTGCTTTGTATCTAGGAGAAAAGACCAGTTTTTCCTGGTGGTTCAGGTTTGAAATGATGACAGGTACCAATGGAAAAACAAAGTCCTTATTTGTCTCTAGGATAATCATAGAACTTTTTGGGGTTTGAGTTTTTCTCTTTTTATGAGTTGGGCAATGATTTTCTTAAAAGATTCCAATATTAATTATTCTTTGGGGGAAAAAGGATTAGGTTCATGATAATATTGGTCTACTCTAAACAATCATCCTCTGATGGTAGCTGAGTTGGGTGGTCAGAATTAAGTAGTACATCAAATAGGTGCACTTACCATTCAGTGAAGTTGATTATTTTATTCTACAAAAGTATTAGTTTCTCAGAGATGTGGATGTCATGTATCTTCTCATAAAGGAACATAGTGTGTAGGAGAGGGGAGGGAAGGGATTCTTAAGGTTGAGGATGGGAAGTGGGAAATCTCTAACTTTAAAACTTGAATGAGAAAAATATTTATTTCAGATGAAAAATTTAGGAACTGTACATGCCACTCACATTGACTTGTGAGCCTCACAGCCAATGTCGAGTTTTGTTAACCTGTAAGAAAAGAAGAAAATTTACATGTCAGGAGGAAGACTTACTATGACTCATTCTCCATTTGAGGGGGAGTGAGGGATTGATGAAAAGGGAGTTTTTATTTTTTTTAATCACTTCTCTTTTTATATTTTTGGGCCTTGGCATGTTCTACCCCCCAAAAAAAAATCCCCAAGTGAACTTTTTAGTATGATTTTCTTCAAGAAAAGACTGCTTCAGAACTTTATATCTAAACATCGAGCATAACTATCAGACTATATAGTGACAAGCAGGACAGAATCCACTCTTTCTTGTCTAAACATGGATTATTCCTAAAGTAAGTTGGCAGAGTAACTGTGGAACTCACTAAAAAACATTCTGTGGCCCCATGCTTCTTCCCTGGGCTTGGGCATTAGAAGCTACATCCCTGTGTCAACTCTGGGAAGGGATGGGGTGCTCAAGGGGTTGTTCTGTTGGGATGGAGTTAGAGATCTATTTCATACTGACTCCAGTGAAAGAGTTCTAGTCATGGTTCTTAAAGCAGTGTATCATTTTGGTTCCTTTAATGATAGTAATCATTTATTGTGCTAATATTACATCCAAGGAATGGTGTTAAGTGCTTTATTTTTAATGAGAACTGGGTGATTTGGAGACATAGCTATGAAGAAGTAGGCCTAAAGGTAGAAGACCCACTTCTTTTTTTTTCTTAAGATTTTATTTATTTATTTGACACAGAGAGAGAGATTATAAGTAGGCAGAGAGGCAGGCAGAGAGACAGGGAGAGGAGGAAGCAGGCTCCCTGCTAAGCAGAGAGCCCGATGCGGGCCTTGATCCCAGGATGCTGAGATCATGACCTGAGCTGAAAGCAGAGGCTTTAACCCACTGAGCCACCCAGGCACCCAGAAGACCCACTTCTGAATACCAGCTCTGGCACCAACTTCTCCATGGCCCAAATCATTTCCAAACTTCCCTGAGAATCAGAATCCCATCTGTCAACCTTATACATCCACACTTCCTTCAAGGTCTGTGATGTAGATGACAAATCTCTTCATACATATGAAAGTGCTGTATAAACTGTAAAGTGCTATCCAAATGCCAGCTGTGACTTTAATTCAAGTTAACTCAGCAAATGAACATTGGAATGGAAGCTACCATCCTGACTATCCATGGCTATTTTTGTGGAGAAGAATGCTGATGAACTTTTCCTCAAGTTGAAAAGCATTCCAGAAACTTCTTTTTATAAATAAGTTCGAATAAAATGATAACTAACAAAATACTTATTTTTGCGCATCCAAATGCACATGTTTTTCTGTATTAATAATGAAAGAAATTGTAGTTTCACGGGGGGCTTTCCCTGAAGCCCGTGTATAGCTCCCACCCATTCTCTTCAGGTCTGATTTGTGGCCAGCCTGTTTCACAGTTGAAGTATATGAGAGGATATAATAGGCATTTTACCCTTTGGTAACTTTTTAAACTAGATGGCCAATAGTAGTTCTATAAAGCCATCACTTGACATTACCAAGCCTGCCACAATTTCTCAGTGAAGCCTAGATCACGGTAAAAGTTGAATTTGATTAACCCATAGGTACAAAGTATATGCCTTCTCATCTACTTTTCTTACTGATGCCTAGAGACCTATTTATCATTAAAAAAATAATAGAGATACAGAGGCTTGAATTATGAGGTGATGGCCAAGGTAGTGGGTTTCTTTATAGGTCTCTTTTCTTACTTATTATGTGAGAAAATTCAGGAAATATATCAATAAACTTACTAAATTATGTAATTTGAAGCCTTATTAATATTTGTAAATGTGATTTTATTGAATTTGAATGATTCATCTGTTTGTTTTTTAAACAACAAATACATAGTTTTTTTAATAATTCCACAAGTCAGAGATTCAGGGGCCTGATGGTTCTGGCTCAGAATGTCTCATGAGGTTGCTGAGATAATGTCATACAGGGCTATATCATCTGAAGGCTTGACTAGGGCTAGAGGATCCACTTTCAAGATAGTTGAACTCATATGGCTGTTGTTAGAAGCTTCAGTTCCTCACACATGGGTCTTTCCATAAGGCTGCTTGAGTGTCCTCATGGCGTAGCAGCTGGCTTCACCTAGGGTGAGTGTCTGAGGGAGAGCATGAAGAAGGAACCCATAGGACCTTTTATTTCCTAGGCTTGTAAGTCACACATCAACACTTACACCACTTTCCATTCATTTGAAGCATGTCACTAATTCCAACCCACACTAAAGGTGGAGCTTATTAGTCTTCACTGTCTCCGGAGAGGATTGTTAAGGATGTGTGGTGATATATTTAAACTACTGCATCAACCATAACTCTTTTCTTTTTCACTTACAGTCCACCCCCAATCCATCAGGGAGTCCTATTGGCTGTATCTTTGTAAAAAATCCAGAATTCAGCCCTCTGCTACTAACTCAAATGCTACTCCTGTCTAAGTCACTGTAATTTCTTGCTTTGCCCTCCCTGCTCCTCCAACCTTCAGGCTATTTTCAATGTGGCAGTCAAGATGGATCCTGTTAAAACACAAGTCATATCACAACCCATCTCCCACGGAATGAAAGTCCAGGCCCTCACAATGACTGGTAAGGCTGTGGTCCTCCTTCATCTTCGAACAGAGGTCCCATTGCCCGCCCCCCCCACCCATCCCCTGAGCCCAGCTGAGTTGGATGGCCAACATTAAGTAGAACATCAGATAGACACATGTCCATGAGGTAAAGTTGATTATCTTATTCTAAAAAATTATTGGCTATTCAGTGACATGGACATCATTCATCCTTCCAGCAAGTAGGAGAAAGAAGAGGAGGGACACTTGCATCTCAGATGGGAAGTGAAAAATCCCTAAAGTTAAAACTTAGCAGGAAAACAATGTTGATTTCATAAAAGAAAGTAGTAACACACAGTTTCGAGTGACTGAATGAAGAACTGGATTATTCTAGTTGAAGGGGTGTTGTGTGTGTGTGTGTGTGTGTGTGTGTGTGCACATGTGTGTGGAAAAAAAAGATGAGAGTGGAAGAATAGAAGGAATATATAGATAGTACATTTAAATCAAGACTTGGGGACGCCTTCTAATTGAAATGAAATAGGAAGGGAACCTACTTAAAGGGTTTTTCTGTCCTTTTATTTTCCATTTCCATATTACATACTGCTTCCACCTTTCCATCAGAAGTGGTTCAGATCTACATGCTGACATAGTTTGCTTGGTCTTGGGGAGCATGCAGATGGCTTTGCCTTGCTCTGCCAAACTATAACCAAGTTTTTTGAGCACATGGGGATAATTGCTCTGAATCTTTCTCTTACCCCCTCCCAACAGCTGTCCTTGATGTCAGCCTACCACCCCTCTTACTTTATTCAAGGCAGGTGATATTACCTCATCCAGGACACTGAGAAGGAAGCATGTGTTTATTTTCTAGTAGAAACAAGAGGGGGGTCACAGAAATTCTATAGACAGTATTGATTCTTTACCCACTACATGCATGAATATATTTTCTAGGGAGACTGCAGTACCTGGTTTGGGAATAATAGTCACGTTTTGTCCCATAAGAAGAAAAAATTGTCATAGGTATCGTCAAAGAGCCCTAAAACAAATTAAAGGGGATTTTTCCCAGGACCTCCTATTTCAAGATGAAAGTGACACAGTAAATGATTTTAGTTCTGAGAACGGAAATGACAGAGAAAGAGAGAGGCGTCATAACACACCACAGTGGGATTGTCTGGAAAAGTCAAAATATGGGGAGACTGAAGGTGGGCTGCAAAGGGAGATATGGGATTTTCAAAAACGGGAAGAAAGGGAAGACACCCAGAGGAAGCATTCCATCTTCAGGGCCACTAGTGGACATTAGGCAGCATTTATTCTTTCTTATTCCTCCTGTAAATGTACAGAATAGACATCTTTCAAAGGCATTGTCCAAATATCAGCCTCTTTGCTTTGGGAACACTGGGTAGGAAGCCCTGTGTTCTGGTTTCACAAGGATATGGGATTATGAGGATTGTGCTTTGAATGGTGAGCCCACAGGGAGCCAGGAGCGAATGTCCTTGAAGAAGGGAGACCTCCAACCGCAGGGCTGCACAAGTTCCTGGGCCAGCAGCCAGTGTCCTCTAGGAAACAGATCCATTCTCCTCTCTAGCAATATGCCCTCAGCCGAAAGCTGATGACATCTAGGAAGCTGTGCTCTTTTCCTCTTTTCATGGATCACAGAAACTTTGAGTTTATTCTTTCAGTAAATGTATAGGGGACTTCCTCAGATATGGTTAGTACCCACCTCCCATCAAGCAGGAGACCCCTTCTTCAAAACACTAAAATTCAAAAATATTTAGATTCAAATGTTGAAAGGTCTATATTTCAGGGAAAGACAGGTGAAATGACCTGACAGATTTTTGCTCAGAACCAAATTAATGCCCTCCAGAAAATTTGCCCTTTAAACTACAATTTAGTCAACAGAGTTATTTCGTCTAGGGGTTATTCACTTACAAAAATACAGCACAGATTTGGGATACTCCTTGACTAACATTGTTTCTCATTTTTAGCATCCCTGTTTTTCTCCCCATGCTTTATAGATTTATCGTAAAGTAAATTAGTTCTAGTTCATCCCATGTCTGTCCTATGTGAAACAAGGCAGACAAATCTGGCTGGTTAGAGGCTCTCTCCTTTTGGTTTTCTGTAGACCACTGAAGTAAAGAAGAGAAAGTTATACTGGTAAGCTGAAGTGTCAAAACAAGGTATTTCAAATGTTTGTTGAAAAAATCTCCAATAACCCAGGAAGTGTTTTAAGTTTTTATATATATATATATATATATATATATATATATATATATATATACACACACACACACACAAGAACAAATCACCAGACATTTCAACCAATTTATATTTTCAAAAAATCAAAATGTACAGGTGCCTGGGTGGCTCAGTCAGTTAAGTGTCTGCCTTCGGCTCAAGTCATGATCCCAGGGGCCTGGGATCCAGCCCTGCATTGGGCTCCCTGCTATTTCTCCCTCTTCCTGCTGCTCACCTCCTTGTGCTCTCTGTCTCTGTCTGTCAAGTAAATAAATAAAATCTTTTAAAATATCAAAATGTAAAGAGACACATTAAAAGTGCCAAAGGTTTGAATACACTCCATATACTAAGCCATCACATACTGGCCACTGGAGATTTCAAAAGGGCAGTCTTGTGTTGGGCTTTAAGTTCAAGGCCATATTTAGAAAATCAGTTTAGATCCAAGCATATTTGTGTATTAGAGACTTTAGGTGTATCTACTAAGTCTGTAGTGATGATGAGAATAGGCCTTAGGAATCCCCAAATCCTAGTTCTCAATATCCAAGATGTTTCAACTTCTAAGAAGCCTTAGGATTCTGGTCAAGGAACCCATAGCAGAAGAAAGTCTTTTACCTAATAGGGTGGACGGAGGATCTTGGAAATAGATGCTGAAATGTGCTGTGGGCTCGTCAGGCCCTGCTCTACTAACAGAACCAAATACAGTAGGCTCACAAGAAGGCTTTCTTTGCAGACTAAAAGTCGCTCAATCTTTCGGGGAGAGAGGGGCAGCCAACACATCTCCTTTCCCACCCCTGTTCTCCCTAAGGACCTTACACAGAATTCTATTCTAGGGGCAGGGGAAGGTGAATTCCTTGTGGGAATTAGAAGCCCTGTTGAATTACATGACTGCAAAAACCTGCTAAGCTAAAATGTTCAAAGAGGCTTTCTCTCTCATGCTAACCCAAATTAGCAGGAAAAATAGTAACTGACTAACTGTTAGACATGACCAAATTTTCTTTGCACAAGACATATTTGCCCTTCCTTTTTCTTCTCAAGTATCTAAGATTATGAGGAATTCTATCAGTATCAGGGACAGCGTGTCCCCACTAGGGGACATTCAGGATTCAGTCACACACAAAGACTGCAGCTGAGCTTTCAAGGACTCAGGGAAAGAACCCTGTTATTTGTGAAGGCTATAATAGTTTGTGACTTAATTTCAGGCTTTGCCATTTTGTGGTAGTTAAAAATTAATAGCTAAAGGTATTGCCAAGAAAATTAAGGGATGTAAAATTCATTTAATTCACTTAAGAATCCTAGGCTTAAAAACAGCAAAATCCTGCTTTCTACAATAGATACTGAAGGTACTTTCTGGTATGAAACTAGACATCACAATTCACTTGTAAAAGTAATTTCAGTCTCATCTTCCTAGTGCACAAAATAATAATGAATTTTATATTCACAGAATTTTGAAACCCAGGACAAAGTAATTTTTTTAAAAAGCAAATTCTTATTGTTTCCTCCAACTGCTATTTTTCCTATTGTATTTTTAATTCTTTTTTTTATTTTGAGAAAATGGTGGATCAACATGCAGTTGTAAGAAATAAAACAGAAAGATAGACCCTTGTACTCTTTCCCCAATTCTCCCCAGTGAACACCTTGCAAAATTTAACTACAATATCACAACCGAGGTATTAACCTTGATACAATCAAGAATGTTTCCACTGACAAGGACCCTCATGTTGCCCATGCATAGCCACACTCACTTCTTTTCATTCCCATCCCCTAATTCAAACCTGTCAACCACAAATCTGTTCTCTCTTTAAGAATGTGATATAAATGGAAGTTTGGTGATTAGCTTTTGGCCATGAAGCATAGTTATGTGGAGATCCATCCAAGATGCTCCGTGTAGCGATAGTTTGTTATTTTTCATTGCTGAGTAGTATTCTATGCCATGGATGTACCTAACAGTTTGTTTACCAAATCAGTTGTTTCATTCCTAATCATGATAAATTGTGTCTTATCTCTTTTTTTTTCTCTTTGTCAGTCTGGATAGAAGATTGTCAAATTTATCCATCTTTAAAAAAAAAACTTTTTTGGGCGCCTGGGTGGCTCAGTGGGTTAAAGCCTCTGCTTTCGGCTCAGGTCATGATCTCAGGGTCCTGGGATCGAGGCCCGCATCGGGCTCCCTGCTCGGCAGGGAGCCTGCTTCCCCCTCTCTCTCTCTGCCTGCCTCTCTACCTCCTTGTGATCTCTCTCCCTCTGTGAAATAAATAAAGTCTTTTAAAAAAAAATAAAATAAATAAAAAAAACTTTTTTTTCATTGATTTTCCCCAATGTTTCTGTTTTCAATTTCATTGATTTCTTCTCCAAACTTTTTTATTCCTTCCTTCTGCTTGCTTTGGGTTTGTTTTGCACTTGTTTTTCTAGGTTCTTGAGATGGGACATAAATTATTGATATGAGACTCTTTTTCCTTCCTCAGGTGAGGATTTTTAGTGCTATAAATTTCCCTCTTGGTGCTGCTTTAACTGTGCCCCACAGGTTTTGAAACATTGTAGTTTGCTTTTAATGTTATATATACATATATATATTCTATATGTAATATATAGAATAAATAATATATATTTATCAAAAAGTATTTTATTTTTTTTTAAAGATTTTATTTATTTATTTGACAGAGAGAGATTACAAGTAGGCAGAGAGGCAGGCAGAGAGAGAGGAGGAAGCAGGCTCCCCACTGAGCAGGGAGCCTGATGCAGGCCTCGATCCCAGGACCCTGAGATCATGACCTGAGCCAAAGGCAGAGGCTTTAACCCACTGAGCCACCCAGATGCCCAAAAAGTATTTTATTTTATTTAAAAAAGTTTTATTTGAGTACAAGTGACACACAATGTTACATTAGTTTCAAGTGTACAACATAGTGATTCGACAAGTCTACATGTTATGCTATGCTCACCAAAGATGTAGCTACCTTCTGTCACTGTATACTGTGTGTAGTGTACACACTATACACTATTACAATACCTCTGACTATATACCCTATGCTGAACTTTTCATTCCTGTGACTTATCCATTCCATAACTGGAAGCCTATACCTTCCTCTCCCTTTCACCCATTTTGCTCATCCTCCTACCCCCTCCCCTCTGGAAACCATCAGTTTTCTCTCTCTATTTATAGGTATGATTCTCCTTTTTGTCTGTTCTTTTTATTCATTTGTTTTATTTTTTAGATTACACATATGAGTTACCATATGAGTTCTATAAATTTTTTAAGTTTCCTTGAAATTTCCCCTTTGACCCATGGATTATTTACCACTGTGCTGCATAGTTTCTATGTGTTTGTAGATTTTCTTATCTTTCTGTTGACTTCTAGTCAATTCCACTGCGGTTAGAAAACATACTCATTGTTGTCACCAAATGCCATTTTTTTTCTGTTGTTTTTTAAAATCCAAATGGTTTAACCTAAGCTTTTTTGTAAGAAGAAGGAACAAATGTGAAATTATAAATGTTCATTTGTAATAACTTTTTCAATAGCTCTTGTAAGATAAAATTACTAGAAGTTCCCTTTTCCCAGACATGACAAACTGGCTACACTCTGGGAAAGAAAATGTAAAACAAATCATAAATTTCATCCTCATATATGCTTAAATTATGAGAAATTATTTATATGTTATTAACACAAATATTTTGCTTATTAAAAATTATAGTATTTCAGTAAAGCAGATTTTTTACTCTTTAAAAAAAACTGGAAAATCTTCATCAATTTCTTAAAAGAATATAATACTTTCAGCTGTTTTCCTAAAGATATCTTTACGTACTAAATGTGCACTATTTTTGTTTGTTTCTTTCTTTGTATATATGGGCATATACAGTGTTGCATGAGAAATCTGAGCTCAGGATATTGATTTGATTCACCCTGTCATAATCAATTTGATAAGGAAAATCTGGACTAATAGTAGGGAAATAAAATACTCAGGGAAAAATATCAATTAATTCTTGATTTGTTTGTACCTGGATTTAAGCTATCCATTACAGTTATCATCAGATTAATTTCTTGAAAGTTCCATCAACATCTAAGCTTGATTTCTGGAAACATTAACTCATTAAGACCTTCCAAACTCAAAACACTGGGTCACAGGAATGTGAACATTTGGACAGAGGCAGAATCTTCAAAGCTTTCTGTCAACTTATCTCACTGCATCTTCAATTTTATTTCTTACTATCCACCATTGTCACCAATTTCACAGCACTGATCAATGGTCCCTGCCTCGTGACCTGCTTGTTCCTGTTAGCTTGCTTCCTATTTTAGAATTCCCTTCCAGGCTTTCTTTACCATCTTTATAAAGATTTAATTTGAAATTCATCTTCTCTAAGAACCTCTTGAACAGAAAAATTCATCCCCTGCTGTGCCATCTTAGCACTAAATATCAAACTAACTATTCTTGTGTTGGTCAATGAATGCTTTTCCTTCATGCCATCATCACTTCAAGAAAACCATGTTCCCACCCCACCCCCCAACACACACTAATTTCTCCACCTTGGCTCAAGAGTGGTGATCTTCCCTAGACTAGTTGGATGATGTTGGACAGGGGATAGTGGTAGGGGCTTGGACACAAATGAACATCTCTCCAGCTAGAACACTGATGGACCACATCTGGGTCATTAGTAATCCTCAACAGATGGCATCAAGAGGGGCAGTTCACTGCTGCCACTTCACTCCTACAACTTTCTGGCATGGTTTATGTTCCCTCCTTTGCTTTCTCTGTTTCCGGGTCTGTTCAGTCTGTTTACCTATAACTCAGGGTTTGGAAAATTTATTCTTCTAGTGTTCCTTAACATTCTTCTGTCACTTGGACTCCCTGGCTTGGTGACTTAATAGCTGTGTTTTTTCAGACTTTTTTTTCTGGTTGTCTCTTAATGACATCAGGGAAAGATGAAGCCCTCAGGATACCAGTGAGGAAATTGACATAAAACCACTTGAAAATGTTACCCAACCACATTTCCATAATTAACCTCATTTAATCCAGTATCCCTTTACTCCTTAAGAAGTCAACAGAAGATTATTAAATTAATAGATCTCTCTCATTTTCTTTCTGTGCATTGTTCTCTCTCTGTGCCTAATGAACAAAATCACTTGAAATAATTCATGATAAAAATATATCTACAATATATATATATATATCAAAGTATGTGTTAATATGTGTATTACTACTACCAATGCTAAATGTAAGACACCATGGTAGCCATAAAAAAAAGTGAGAGAGAAGTGACTCTGGCATGAGTTCTCTCCTTTCTCTGCTTTCAAGCTCTATATAAGAGGGTAGAGGAGATAATTTCTGTGACAGAAGGTAGTGATAAATGACATGACAGAGACACCAAAAAAAGGTATGAGAATTCAGAGAAAGAGGAGATCTTTTCCAGCTGACGACATTGGGAAAAATTTCTTGGAGGAGATGAGTTATGAGGCTCATACATGAGGTTTGATAGGACTGAGAACCTTGGAAATGGGGGCAAGTATTCCACAATGAAAAAAATATTTATCCATTCTTTCCGTACATTGTAATTGAGCGCTTACTATGTGCTGGTAGCACTGACAAACAGCAAAGTGTGATGACAAAGTGATTCTTGCATCAAACTGTAAGTACTTCAGGCTAACAGGAACTGTGAGTTTTGTGAGGGAGTGGTGGGAAATAAGGGTAAAAGCTGTGCAAATGTAAAATGGGATGATTCAGGTAAGAATAGGCACTTACTGATTTGAAGGGTATGTTTGTTTGACACTCACTGGATTTAAGGCTTTTTCTTGTTAGAATTTTGTCTTACTGCCAAAAAAAGGTAATTAAAATGCTCAATAGAGTATAAATACTTATTATCTTCCTACTCCTGATTGCTTATAAATCAGTAGATTTATTGATCATATGTATTCACTTTATGTTCAAGTGGTTTTTGTTAATGTTTTATTCTCTTTTTATTACTTCATACTTCACAAATCCATTAAGATTTGATTGAATAGCATTAAATAAAGATTATATTTCATAGGCTATCAGTTTGCTTGATATAATAGAGAAATTCAAAATAATGGGGACATAGATAAGACAGAAGTTGATTTCTCTCTCATACAAAAGGAAGACAAATGGTCCAAAGCTGGTATGGGGCTGGACAATTATCAGAGATTCTGGCTCCTTTTATCTTTTTACTCTGACATCCTTGTCACACATCCTCCACCTCATGTTGAAGAAGACTGCTCTGTCTACCACTAATGTACCAGGATTCCAGCCAGCACAAAGTAGAAGATAAAAAGGTGGTACAGATTCTTTACCTTTAAGGGAATGAACCAGATACGACACACATCACTTCCATTTTCATTCTGCTGTTTAGAAGTTGGTCATATAGCCACCCTCAGCTGCTGTTGCTAGGGAAACTGCAAATGGAGTCTTTGGCTGAGTGTCCATATGACCAGCTAAACTGTGGCATCCTATTATTAAAAGTTGGGCAGGAGCTAATGATTTCTATCATAATTATCTGTTAAAATTATAAGCAAGTTGTTTCAGTGATGGAAGCTTTTTACTTCTTTATCTATCTGCCTAATTGGCCACTACTTTTTTCCCCCCTTATTGAGAAAATAGATGCAGATACCACACAGAAATTCATCACTGGAATCCAATTCCAGGGAAAATGTAGAGAGTTAATGAACCATAATGAACCACTCATGCATACATAAAAGGTCATAGGTGAGTTCCTATTTAGATCAGAAGATGGAAGTAACAGTTTTAGATAAAAAGAAATTGCCTAAGGCCAGTCAGGATCAGAGGGGACCTTAAGATTGGGGCAATCAAGCAAGACTGTTAACCTAAAATCCACAATTTCACGTTCACTACAGCTTTTGTTTTGGAGCAAAATATTACATGCTTATGAAAATATGCAGATATCCAAAAGCAAGAACAGAATTATATCATAAAAGAAAAAGCAATGGACATTAAGGAAGAAGTCCAGGTTCTTACTATTCTCTATAGATATTTAGCTGTGTGGTCCTGAACAAGATCCTTAAACCCTGAGGTCTCTATTCTCCATCTTAAAATAAAGATGACAAATTAGATTTATCAACAACACAAAATACTCTTTGAAAATCCATTCTGTGCCACACAACATTCTAGACATGTGAATAAAGTGCCTCAAGGAGCTTTTGTTTTCTTGGGTTGGACATGGGGCTTGGTGCAGACTAAGAAACATGCCATTGCAAGGCAGTCTGGTTAATGCAGTCACAGAGAGAGGTATCAGGTGTTTGGGGAACACACTTACAAGGGGCTCTGAATTCAGACTGGAACCATCAGATTTGATAAATGAGGAATACTGAATTATAATTATAGTCCAATAGTAAATTTAAATTGACAATCAAATGAGAAGAAGTGGAAAATGTTTAATGGAAGCAAGATAGTGTGATTTCTGCATAAAATGTTTGTTAAAATTAATGTGCGTGCAGGGTACTTAACAGAGGTTGAAATAAGTAGGGTCTCTGTCCTCAAAAAACCTACAGTGGACAAAATCCACATATAAGAATTTTGGAGTTTTGAGATTTGGTATGAGGTATCTGTATATAATCTGGTCGTGATTTGTTATGATTCAGAGTATGTCTTTATAGAACAAAGGGCAATGTTGCCATTTTATTGGAAAAGGGATGGAAATAAGGAAAAAAACACTTGAAAATTTGTCACAAATTTCAAGCCTATAAAATTTTGGGGAATACTTTCTTCTCTAAGAAAGATATTCTCCTTAGGTATGCAGATAATCAAGTGATCTAAGAATCCCTTAAAGAGGGCTCTATCTAAATGTGCTTTGCTTCCAGATCCTATCAAACCAAGGTTATGGGGAAATGGAGCTTATTTGCTTTCTTTTCTTTTTTCTGTTCATTGTTAAAGCACCTTAGATGTATTCTCAATTTGTTAACCAATTTACACATATTTACTGTATTAAATTTTAAAAAACAATAAGAATAAAGAAAAAATCACTTAAAACTCCCTCAACAATTCCATCATCCATTGATAATGTTCTTTCGTATATTCTCAGAATTTTTCTAAACATCGCATATGATTAGCTATACTTACAGTCTATTCTTCTGGCTTGTACCCAGCACTTTTTAAAATAAAATATTTTATGCTGTAAGAATTTCTATAACATCTTTTAAATTTAGCTCTTATATACCAAAAATAATGATGAGAACAGAAGCTCTCACATTTGCTTGACAACAGTTACAAAACTGGATATCAAAAATCCTAGAACATCCTTTTTAACTTTTTTTTTTTGGTAAAATAATTTCAAACCTACAGAAAAGTTACAAGCATAGTATACAGACCTCCTATACTCTTTTCCTAAAATCACCAAGTTTAACTTATTGCTACATTTGTTTTATCCCTTTCTCTTTCCTCTGTGTGTGCCTCTGTGCATGCACATACATATATGCATCTGTCACCATACATATACCATCATATACATATATACATCATGAATATGTGGGCATAAAGTTTACTTTTTCTGAGTGTTTGAAAAGAAGTTAGGTATATCATGCTCTCTTGCCCTTTAATACTATCAAGGCAGTAACAATGTAGAAACGTAATGTAACAATAGATGTTACATCCAATGAACAGTTATTAGATTCAGGAAATTAACACTGATATAAAACATTTGTCTAATCTATAGTCTGTACTCTACTGTTTCCAATTGTCCAGGCCTTATTTCATCTTTTCTCCTCCAACATGGGATCCAATCCAGGACCCCATGTTGCATCTCATTGTCACATCTCTTTAGTATTTTTCAGTCTAGAATAGCTTTATTTTATCTCACCTTACATTGACATTTTGGAGAACAACAGTCACTTATTTTATGGAATGGGTCTCAAAATGAGTTCATCTGGCCCTGCTAATTTTAATAACTAGTTGCTAATCAGTACCCACTAGGATAAAATTGTGAGTAAATATATTCCTGGCAGCATGAGGGGCCTAATGAAAAAGAGCAAGAGAGAGCCTGTATTACAGATGAGGAAATTGAAAGGGGCCCAGTATGACCTGCTTATCATTTGTGGAGTTAAAGTGTGAATAGAAGAAGCAAACAAAGAGACTAGAGAGATAATCCAGAGTCGGGTGCTGAAAAAGGGCTTAAAATGTAAACTTGATTCTGAAGGCAATAGAGATGGTCAGAGAATTTCAGTCAAGGACATAATAATTTTTGTTTCTTAGGAAAAAAATGTTTTAAAGATAATTTAGTGAATCAATCTGATTAAGTGGACAGAAGAAGGGGTGAGATTTCTGCTAGAATGACCGTGATCTGGACTGTAGTAAAAGTGGGGTAGAAAAGATGGAACATGTTGAGAGAAATGTAGTAGTAAATCCAGAAAACTTGATGTGATGTAAAGAGTGAAGACTGGGAGGGTCAGCATGACAACTAAATTCTGTTGCATGTGCAGAATGTCAGGGGCTATGATCTTCTAAGCCTGAAAATGCAAGAGGAAGCAACTCTGTGTATAGAGGAAGAGGCTGGATCCCATTTTGAAGTCTTATTTATTAGAGAGAGAGAGAGCTTGTGAGCAGGGCAGGGGTGGGAGGGGCAGAAAAATATCTCAAGCAGACTCCCCACTGAGCATGGAGCCTGACAGGGGCTGGATCTCATGACCAATTATATTACAACGTAAGCGGAAACCAAGAGTCAGAGGCTCCACCAGCTGAACCACAGGTGACCTATGGATCCAATTTGGATATGGCACATTCAAGATGTCTGGGGACACCCAAGGAGAGCTGTTTTTCAGGACCCTAGGAGAGAGATCTGTGCCAGAAACACAGATTTAGGTGCCACCAACTCACAGTCACTGACACCGTGGGAAGATCTCTCTGGAGATTTGCCTGGAGAAGGGGATGGAGAGGGACTAGGGAATGGACAGGAGAGTCTGACAATACTGATGGCCCCACTGAGGTGAGAGAACCATGAATTCATGGACAACAATATGTTCACAGGGTGCCTTTTCCAGCAACACATCATAGATCAGGTATATGAAAAGGGCAGCAGACACTTCAAACAAACCAGGTAGGTGTGACAGAGATCAGTAAAGGAAAGGACTGGGAATTATTGGCAAATGAGCAGTTGAAATGATAGACAACAGACTCTAAGCTGCATCGTGAAAGAAGAAATGCTAGATGGAGGCTGAAACATGAGTGTTGGGCCTAGAAGACTATATAGGTCAAACAGGAGATGCAGTAGTTCTATCTGAGTGAAAAGAAGGGAGTTCTGCATAGGAGGTAGAAATCAAGATTGGAATGTTCATGTTTAAGGGTTTCTTAAGTATACGTCTGAATGATGACTGGGTCAAGGATAGTTGGTACACAGTAGCTAAGTTGAAGTGACAGTGAAAGTCCTTGAAACTAAGGGGATCAAGTAACATAAGGCAATGAAGTTGTTCTTATGGGTGATGAAAACATCTGAATGCTGATTCAGATAAAAAGTAAATCTATGGACAAAGACTTCAGTTGAATAATGGAAATGAGAGGAGATTAAAAAAGAAGGAAGAACAGGTGCCCAAACTGTGCTTCCCCAGTAAAGATGGGGAGAGGGAAGTTTTAGAATATGCTGTCCTATGCAGTAGCCATTAACCATATATAGCTATTCAGATTTAAATTCTAATTAATTAACATTAAAATTTAGCTCCTCCTAGCATTAATCACTTTTCAGTCATTCGATAGACTATTATAGCTGATGGTTACCATATTGGACAACACAGACACAGACATTTCTGTCATTGTAGAATGTGATATTGAAAGTATTGTTCTGGAAGGAGCACCCTCAGTTGATGTAAGGATTCCTGTACACTTTATTGTTCTAAGGAATCCAGAGGATAGGAATGGAGACGGGAAGGCTATGCCATTTCTCATCTCTTACTTTAAAATTGCCTTTGTGGGTACCTGGGTGACTCAGTCAGTTAAGCGTCTGCCTTCAGCTCAGGTCGTGATCCCAGGGTCCTGGGATTGAGCCCTGCATTGGGCTTCCTGCTCATCAGGATGCCTGCTTCTCCCTCTACCCCTCCCCCTGCTTGTGTTCCTGCTCTCGCTATCTCTCTCTGTGTCAAATAAATAAATAAAATCTTTAAAAAAAAGATTTTAAAATTGTCTTTGTGCCTGTATAAGAGTATAGTGAATATTGGATTTGAAATCATAAGACTTCAAACAGGTTTATATATACTGCGAGTATGTTACTTACAGACTTTACTGATCTAAATTGGGTATAATGATACCTTGCAATGGCCATGAGGATTAAATTTTAAATGTGGTATAACATTACTTATTAACTTAACAAACACAGCAATATTTAAACATTAGGAATAATACTAGTAACGTTAGAAATAAACCTGGTAAGGTGCCAACAATCTCCCTTTCTAACCCACCAAATTCAGTACCCCTCTCAAATCACTGAAGGAAAACAAAAAAATTCTGACTTGTTTATTGACTTATGAAATGTCTTTTATAGCTCTCCCCCAAGAAAAACAACACTACCTGAATTAGCAAAAACTTTGAAGTATAGAAGAATGGCAGGTATAACATTTAAGCAAACCAAATTTCAACATATTCAATCAAGAAATGCAAATAGTTTAGTTCTCTCTTTTCTGACTATGACGAAGTGGCAGAAGGGGCTGCAGGATTTAATAGAGTACAAGGAAGGCAAGATGTAGATGATCCTGAGAGAAGACAGATTTCCCACGCCACACTTTTGTTTAAAGTAGGGTATATTTACCTACTCCTAAATAGAGACAAATAAAAACTGTGTGCATTTTTGTCAGAAAGCTGTGTATGTGGGCAGATAAACTTCCCATGGTTTATAAACACTGAAAAAGATGGTAGGCTGGCTTCATTTAAGGAAATGCTTATTGAGGTAATATTGTACTCTGCTACTCAGCATCTCCTCTAGGTACCTATTCAACTTGCAAGCAGAAAGATACAGTGAAGAGGATCAAATATAACTAAGATGAAGAAAATCAGCTCCTAAAACAGTGCAGAAATGATATATAAGGAAACACGACATGGTTTAAGAAATTGTAGATCCACACAAATGTGCTCAAATGATTTTCAACAAAGGATACAAAGGTAACTCAGTAGAGGAAAGATAACCTTGGAGCAGGAGCAATTGGTCCTGGGACAATAGGACTTCTATAGGCAAAACACAAATTCCCTTGAATTACTATTCAAGTTGCTGGAGTGAGTGACTTCGATTTGCAAAAAATGGGGGGGGGGAAGGAAGGAAGAAAGGAAAGAAAGAAAAGATAATAAAAGAAAAGAAAAAATAAATAAAAGAACTTCAACCTAAACCTCACACTTCCTACACAAATTAAATCAACATGGATCATAGACTTAAATGTAAAATCTAAAGCTATAATGTTATCAGGAAAAAAAAGACAAAATCTTTGGGATCTAAAACGAGACAATGAGTTCAACGAATTTTTAGATTTGATACCAAAAACATGATTCCAAAAACAGAAATTGATAAATTGGACTACACCAAAAATTTAAAGCTTTTGCTCTTCAGAAGACCCTATTTAGGGGATGAAAAGAAAAGCTACAGACTGGGAGAAAATATTTGCAAACTGCATACCCATTCAAGACTAATATCTAGAAGTTAGAAAGAACACTCCAAACTCAATCAGTTAAAAAATCCAATTAGAAATTGGACAAAAGATATCAGTCTTGAGCAATTATACTAGAGAAATGAAAACTTACATTTGCAGAAAATTCTATATGTTAATGTTCATGAGAACTTTGTTTGAAATAACCAAAAACTGGAATCAACCCAGATATTCTTCAACAGTTGAATGGATAAACAACTGTGTCCACATGATGGAATTAAGTTTGCTAATCAGTTGACCTTGAGATGTGAAGATTATCCTGGATCTTCTGGGTGGGTCCAATTTAACCTGAAGTGTCCTTAGAGATGGAAGAGGGAGTGACACCTGGGTGGCTCAGTTGGTAAAGCGGCTGCCTTCAACTCAGGTCATGATCCCAGGGTCCTGGGATGGAGTCCCACATCAGTCTCCCTGCTTATCAGGGAGACTGGTTCTCCTTCTGCCTGCTGCTCTCCCTGCTTGTGCTCACTCTCCCTCTCTCTCTCTCTGAAAAATAAATAAATAAAATCTTGGGAAATAAAAAACAATGGAAGAGGGAGACAAAGAGAAGGTTGGAGGGATACAATAACCCCTTCTTGCTGGCTTTGAAGCTGGATGTAGGGGATTGTGAGCCAATGAGTGTAGGCAGTCTTGGGAAGCTAGAAATGGCAACAACACAGCACTGCCAACACCTTAACTTTCACCCAGTGAAATCCATATCGACTTTTGACTTACGCAGCCATAAGATAATGTATTTTTTCTGCCATGAAATATATGATAGTGTATTACATCATTGATCGAAACCTAATATGCAAACCATGAATGCTACTCAATAGAAGAACGAACTATTGCTACACCAACAACTTGGATGAATCTCCAGAGAATGAAGCTGAGTGAAGAAAGCCAGCCACAAAATACTGTTACATACTGTTTGATTTCATTTAGATAACATTTTTGATGTGAAAACACTTTAGACAAAGAGGACAGATTTAGCAGTTGCCAAGAGTTTGGAATGGGAATGGAAGGAGCACGTGGGAGGAAAGTGGGTTTGTTACAAAAGAGCAGCATAATCAGTATTTGTAGTGATGGGCTTGTTAGATAGCTTGACTGTAGTGATGTAAACACAGAACTATACAAGTGATAAGATTGTATAGAACTTAATACACACACAAATAAGTACAAGTGAAGTGGGAAGTATGAATAAGATTGGTGGATTGGTAAATGTCAATATTCTGGTTAAGATATTATACTACACTTTTGCAAAATGTTACCATTGGGAACATTTTGATGAAGTATACAAAGAATCTCTCGGTATTATTTCTTACCCCTACACTTGAATCTATAATTATCTCAGTAAAACTTTCAGTAAAACAATCGTTGGAAATTTTTATCTGTGCTGCTTAGGATGGCCATGACTATGAACTGTCCTATTAAAATCTAGAAGGTAGGGGCCAGGCTATCTAATTACTTTTGTACACTAGCTCCTTCAGCATCATATGCCATTAATCATTGAGATTTTTTTATTAATGATAATATGTCTGAATGAATGTACCTTAGAGCCAGGAATGTTAACTTATTTCTGTGAATTCAGGGGGTACTTTCTTCACCTGGAAATTATATTCAATACTATATGTGTATATATGACATCTTTCAAAAGGGTCTATAATTTTCAAAGGGTTCCATTATCCCCCCTAAAAAAAAGATCAGGAACCATTGCCTACAAACTTTGCAGTCCTATAATTTAGAAATAAGGTCCTTAGAAATGCACTAAGTATGAACTTTAAAAATATATTTATTTGTAGTAATTTAGAGTAATGCTATATATAATCACGTATTTTGTTTTTTTTAATGTGATAAAGCATGCACAATTTTTATTAGAATGGGCTCTGGGGTCAGACTAACAAGTTTCAAGCCCCAAACATCCATTACCAGGTGTGTGACCTTAGGCAAGGTTGTTATTCTAAGCATTGGTTTTTTCATCTGTAAGATGGGGAAAATAAGACTTCTTATTTCAGAGGTTATTGTGAGTTTCAAATGAAATAATGTGTATGAATCACTTAGTGTAGTTTCTAACATAGGATAGGAACTCAATAAATATTATATCTTACTAGTGTTGTTACTATTATGATTAAAATTGAAAGAACTAAAAGTTGTTATTTTTCTTTTCAAAGGAACTTTTCAAAATAACAGAATAAAGGATAAATAATTTAGAAGGAAAAACATTGGCGTTAGTAGACTTGCTCCACCATTAACTTATAGAGTAAGCTTGGACAAGTCACACTCTCTCTGAGTCTCAATCCATAAAATAAGAGGGTCAAATTGTGACTTGGAATGATTCTATGTCTGCACTGGTTATCAAGATGCATTAATTCACTCAACAAGCATTTACCGGGTGCCCCTTAGGCTCTTGAGTTGAATTCCTCAGAAGCAAACTCTGAACAGGAGATTCATGGGAATGGGTTTATTATGGAGTACCCAGGAAAAAAATGGAGGGTGAGGGCAAAGGGGACATGGGACAGAGAAGAGAGAAAAGGCAAGCAGAGACCTGCATAGTGTAGCTTAGGGCGAATCCTGCAGAAAGTGCTAGAGACAATGTAAATCAGCTCCAACAGCTCTCTACCCGGGGCCAAGGAACTGGGGTATTTATACCCCATACCAGTTGTTTATTATTTAAGGCAGTTCACAGTTCTACAACTTCCCAGATACTACTTGCTCTGTGCAAGAGCAAGTAAAACAAATTCTGACTGCCTCAGGGCAGCCCTTTGGCAAAAAGATACAAATATTGGCTTTTAGGGGAGTGAAAGCCTACTGGAGACTAATGTGTCTGAAACTCAAAGGGATGAAAGAGGACATGGGCAACATATTGACAGCATCCGTGAGGTAGAGCTTTTTTATCTCTGTATGGTGCTTACAAAGTAGTGGGGGAAAGTGACAAGTGGCCACACCATTAGAAGGGGAGAGACACACAGGGCGTTGAAGAACACAGAGTAAATGGCCTTAATTCAGCCAGGGGGTGGGGGAGGAGAGGTGGGGAGGAGCTTAGGGAGGACTTTTAGGAGCAACTGAAGGAAGAGAAAGAATTAGCCAAGCAAAATAGGAAAGCAGTGAGAGGTGAACCTAGTCCAACCAGCTCCAGAGAATGTGACATTCCTGGAATTAAAATCAGCTCCGTATAACCAGACTGAAGGAGACAGGTGTGGCTGAAGGTGAGGCTGGAAGGTGAGAAGCTGGATCATGAAGAGAATCAAGTGAGTTAATTTGTAGGGTCTTACGGTTATACACAGTTTGAGAAGAGACAAGTAGCAGCTGAAAAGAGGATCTAAATTTCTCAGTTTACAATGAGATGATAACCTGTAAACTGGATCCTGTTTTACCATTAATATTCATTGGTCACAGAGAAAGAAGTCACTGGGGACATATCGTCATTTTTAAAGAATTGAAGCTAGGTAGGTTTAAAATTCTTCCTATATCCTTTGCATGCCAGAGGGTAAAAAAAAAAATACGTAGAGGCTACAACTAAAAATGTCTCTGTAATTTATCTTTAAAAAAACAACTAAACTAAAACTAAACACAGGAAGAGCTTCCATGGTTGATTATGTTAATAATGTCATGGATCTTCCTCATTTTGTGGTCCAGAGTTGTCTACCATCTACTGAATTAAATTTGTAGATTCTCATTTAGATTTGCTCTGAAACAGCCTGTTCTAGCACAATTTAATTTCATGGTCAAATGAGGATAATGATTCCAAAAAGCTTTTAGCCATGAACCTCTTGTGATTTTTAGTTGAAAATGTAACCACTTCTTAAACCTGTCTGTGGTTTTTAGCTGTGGATATGATAAAGTTTTTGCCTGTGCCCACTCTATGTTGTTGTTGTTGTTGATAGGAAAAAACTAGAGATTTTTGACTGAAAATAGGAGACCACTTCTGGATATTTCTGTTGATACAGATTACTGAACTATTTCCTCAAGTTAGTTAAAGGTAATAGCAATGACTCATACCTTGCCAATCTACAATAAAGCCTTGTCTTTTTCAAGCTTCATTACTGAGACTTTTAAGTAAAAAACTACGTTTGATTCATTTATTTATTTGATCGATTACAAAAGCATTACAATTGTTTTGCATATTTAGCAAGTTGATTCAAACCCACGAACTGTGATTAAATCTGCTACCTCAGAGATCTCTATCCTAGGATCACAGTTTAGCACTTTTGGTGGGATTCAAACAGTAATTCTTTAAATCGTCTAAACTGAAGGCACTTCACAGGATGATGATTGGAACTTAAATTGGATACCAATATTCCTGCTGTTACAGCACCAGTGTAATTAATGCCCATCAGGATCTTGTTTAGAAGTATTCTCTTTTCATGAATTGCATAAGTATCTTTTTTTATAATGAAAGTAACATTTTTTTTCACTCTTTTGGAATTAACTTAAATCTTTCTGATAAAATTCAGATCACTACAATCGAAACCCAGCTGCAGCCTGAGATCCCTCCTATCATCTTCAGCTTATAGGTAGGATCAAGACAACAAGAAAGATGCAAGACCCAGATTGTTGTGGTTGTTAAACGGGAATCTTTCAGTCTTGTCCCTTAGGATAGTTTTGCATTTAGATTCTTTAAACAAGACAGAGCATTTGATTAGTTTTTCTTAAAGAACTTCACATGACACAGTTGTTTGGTTACATTACTCTCCTTCCTTTCTCTGGGTTTATAGCATTTTAATTGCTGTTTTAATCTTGTGCTTTATAAAAAGCATACATAATTCCCTTAGTGGATAGAACCCATGGAAGTAAAAAGTGTTATTATTATGCATTTCCCAGTCTGTTAGTGCTTTGATAGATTCCCTAATTCACTCTTCGAAATAAAATTGCTATATACATTGTGTTCTTTTTACAACATTACTATCATGAGTAGGAGGAATATTTTAGGGTAGGATAAACAGTAATTGGCAAGGAGCTGTAACATTGATTTGCACAAGCTTAGTGTCCAACCCATCCTGAGGACGCTATTAGAGTAATGGGTGAAATGAAGGGAGTGCTAATTTGCTAAAATTTAGTTCAGAAAAAGATCAAAGTGGCATTAGGTCTTTGGAGGCAGTACCCTTGGCAGTTTCCTGAATGCACTCTGGCTCCAGCAGAAATAACCACACAGGCTACACAGCACCAGCATAATGTTTGGGTAGAAAAGTGGCTCAAGATGCTGTGAGAAAGCATGCTGCTGTGGAAGCCACTAGATGGGGGTGTCTACTTAGTCAGTCTGGTCAAATACCCCATAAGCCAGCTGGCATCAAAGAAATAAAGGTTAACAAGAAGATAAATTCCATATTCCTCCGTGCCATTCCTTTATGGAAAGGGAAATGCACTGAACATCAAAACTAACTTCAAGGCTGTTGTGGCCACCTGCTGCATCCAGTGATTTGACTAGAGAAGGAATACCAGTTAGATCTAATCCTTGGGGCTCCTGACTGAGGAGGATACCATTCCTCTGGGATACCATTGCAGAATGACTAATTAGAATAGAAGGCAGCTTTCTGCTCAGGTTTTCTGCATGGTTCTGAGTAATTCTGGCCTGGTTGTTTAAACCCTGGATCCCCACAGTTTTCTATCTTTCCAATGAAGAGAGAAATCCTTGCTGGTGATGGACACCAATCACGACATTAACTTGTGATTTATAGGTGAGCTCCAAATGTGGTCAGTCCTTCAATAAATGAATTGGAAGAGGAGGAGCAAGAGCAGAAGCACAGTAATTTCAAGATTCAGCCAACACCAGATGGGAGTCCCATCCTTTGGTTAAAATTCTTCTAAGACCTTGGCCGACTGGTGAACTTGGCAGACCCAATTATTACAGCAATTAAGATTTAAAATGTGAGTCAAATTATGAGCCAGCCCGATGCCAAAAGCTGGCAGATTGATACCCTGAATTTAGGTCAGAGATGTTATTCCCTGAACCAGAGGTAATTCAATTACATACCAACCCCAGGACTGCAGGTTCTGACCCCAGGAGACTTTGCAGTCATAATAGGTCTTCTTTGGGTGGAAAATTTCCCAGATGCCCTTTTACCCCCAAGCCCACATCTCTGGGGCATTGACCTTGAAGTACAGCAGGTGGGCACCATTTGTTCTGACATTCAGCCCCTTGGAAAACTGCCGTGCTGACACAAGCACCTTCCATGGCCAAGTTCACCTTTACTGTGTTTATTACAAAAAGATTAGTGGATGATGGGTTAGTATTTCTGATAAGATCTTGAGGTGAAATGTTTTTCTTTAAGGAGCTGCATTTTTGACCATATTATTTTCTTGTTAGCATTGAGTATTCTGTCTTCAAAATTTACTACTACTACTACTAATTATTATTATTTTAGATCCTGGGAGCATGGTAAAAATTCACATATAGTCAAATCTCTCCACCTCAATACATTAAAGAAAGGTATTTGGTATGTCAGTAAGTGTGCAGCCAGAATGGTATTTATGAAATAATTTCAAGCCTCCATTTTCTTCTATTAAGAAATTTTTTAAAGATTTTATTTATTTATTTGACAGAGAGAGATAGATTACAAGTAGGCAGAGAGGCAGAGA
Organism: Ailurus styani; assembly: GCA_002007465.1. Lineage (NCBI taxonomy): Eukaryota > Metazoa > Chordata > Mammalia > Carnivora > Ailuridae > Ailurus > Ailurus styani. The sequence continues at coordinate 437,232 of LNAC01000771.1, forward strand.
GAGAGAGAGGAGAAAGCAGGCTCCCTGCTGAGCAGGCAGCCCGCAGAGGGGCTCGATCCCAGGACCCTGAGATCCTGACCTGAGCTAAAGGCAGAGGCTTTAACCCACTGAGCCACCCAGGGGCGCCCCTCTTCTATTAAGAATTTTAAGTTAATTCCCCCCCTATTTTGCCCACAATTATAAGGGAAAATATATGCTTTTGCAAAGTTAGCCTTTTCTATTAACTTGTATGTTCCTACTCTTTCTCTAAAATGTGGTAAGGATTTGAGAGAGAAAACACAATGCATAACAACCTGCCAAAATTTGGGAGCTACTCCCTTCTCCCCCTCATTAACTGCTGGGAGAGACCTCTAATAGTCTGGACATCAGTTTTCCCATCCATAAAATGGTGAGGATAAACTAGATGTAGAAGAGAAGGTAGATTCTTCTGCAGGGCCAGCTCAGTATGGAGAAGGCCTGAAGGTCCAAGAAGTCCACATGGAAGGACCTGATGGACAGCAAGGATAGGAGAAGAAAGAGAACAAAATGCCTGTATTTGCCATCCAGAAGGAAGTGATTTTATGGCATAGTCTTCCTTACATAATCCTGAAGACTAAAAATGCATTTCCCAAGTGTTCTCATCACAGCAATTCCAGGTTGAAGCAATATGCCAACATTAGACCTGAGTGGAAGGGACAGGGAGACCTATTTTAAGTGACAGGTACTAATTTCATTAGCAATTAGCGTTAGCACTCATTCAGGGAGCAGCTGTTACATATCCAGCACTATGCTGGGCTCCAAGGACACAGAGATAAGAAAGCCAGGTGCTAAATGTCAGGCATTTACAGTCCAATGGGTCCAGTGGAATTTTTGGGAATGCAGTAAATGGCTGAGTTTCCTGTGCAGCTTTGGCCAGTGTCAGCAAGGAGCATCTTCTGGGCAATGTTGCAGAATAAAATAAACAGAGCTTTGCAAGGACAACTAACCTGCTTTCTGAGGGAAACCTGCTGCTGGTGACCCCACTCCTGGGCAACGCCATTCTGAGGAAGAACCTACAGCCCATTCAAATTAGAAGAATGGTTTATTCTGCAAAACCACCTCAGCATGCCCTTTTAGTCCAGAAAATCCCCCAGATGAACCATTTTACATGGATCCCTTCCAAAATAATGCTGAGTCTCATGCTAATATTTCACAATTTCTAAAGCATGTTCACATGCATTTCCTCTTCTTATTTTTGCAAATCTGTTGAGGGAACTACCCCCTACCGAACCACTGAATCTTTCCTGCCCTTGTTCCTGTGAACAGTAGCCCTGAATCTCAGGCTCCGAAGGAGCCAACAGTCACAGACCAGCTCCAGCCTCACCCCATCCCTACCACTCTCCTCAGCCCACAAGTCCTGATAATGGTAGTACCTAGTACACAGCACCCACCTTTGAGTCTGGAGTCAAGTCATGACTTGTCGAGCTAAACTTCCTTTGCAAAGTTGGTTATAGCAGAAATCTAATTAAAACTGAAACTGTCCTCCTGAGGTTGATCATGCAGAGATGGCCTTAAAAGAAAATCACACTGGTTTGGGTTTGAAAGGATAGTTTACAAAACTCAGCTGCCCTGTGTTGCAACTACCCCCTTCCTGGCTCTTGTCCTTTGTCCCTGCCTCTGGTCCTGCTCTACCTTTTGTATGTATTGAAGCTAACCTCTCTGAGTCCCAGCTCGTCTTTCTTCCCTTCGTTCTCCCTTCTGGTCCTGTTTCACTCTACCCATTCTCTACCTCAATCCCCCAAGAGCCTCTGACATGACTCAGAGGTACTGTAGCTTGGACTGAATTAAAAGAATGGATGCATAAAAGGAATTCTCATACTCTTTGTATCTAATGAATTTCTCTGGTATAAATTCAATATTAAGTGCACATTGCAGCTAAAATGGTTCTTAAGGGAATAGCAGAAGGATGTCGGATCTTAAGAGGACTACTAATTGAAAGGAGTCACTGGCTGGGAAGCTTTTAATAAACATTTGCTTTCCATGACTTAAAAAATAAGGCTGCTGGAAGGAGGGAGGGGAGTGGGAATGATTGTAGCCTTTGTTAAAAATAGCCTGAGATTGATTAGATTTGCTTGTAATAGTTAAGGACTTACCTTGCTTTCCTTACATGTGAGAGGCACTTGGTCAATTGAAACTGGAACCAATATCTCCCATAAAATGATTATTTCAGGGTGAGCCTGGGTGGCTCAGTTGTCGGAGTCTTGACTTTGACTCAGGTAATCTCAGGATTGTGAGATTGAGCCCTACCTAGGTCTCAGCGCTCAGAGGAGACAGATTCTCTGTCTCCCTCTCCCTCTGCCCCTTCCCCCTTTAAAACAGTTAAATAAGTCTTAAAGAAAAAAAAAGAAAGAATTTTTGCAGGAAGATATGAATTAGTGGTGGCTGGTGCTTTGCATATACCTTATCACTGGACTTCTTTGGAATTTTTCTTGTTCAAAGCACCTGCTTATTACCTTTAAAATTTTTCAGAATTAAGCATCATTTATGTTCTGTCTTGGGTCGCATCACTTTACTTTTTTTTCTGTTTTGATATCCTTTCTTTTGGGGGCCATTTTCCATAGAACAAATTATCCTTGAAATTTCATTCACTGAGTGGGTTCTGCACAGAATTTAGGACTAGAAGCATTTGATTTATCAGAAGTACGGTGTTTTGTCAACAGACTTTGACAAAATTCCCCAAAGACAGGGATCCAAATGTATGTATGTATAACTCTTTAGTAAAATGTCAGGAAGAGAATCTGTATAATGCTCTGGATCTCCGAATTCTAGTTCTGGGATGCCTTGCTCTCACTTATCTTACGGTCTCCAGTTTCCTGTGTACAAAGTGAGGAGGTTGCCTATAAGACTACCTGAGGTTGTCTTTGGTAAAATGTCTGTGGCAGTTTATTTTCTTTCCCACTCTTCACACCCACATGGCCCACCACTCCCAGCACTTCCATGACCCTCTAAAATAACAAAAATCTCTTATGCCAGAGCATATGAAAGTTACAAACTACAAAAAAAAAGAGATCATCTTTAGCTTGCTCATTTCTGCAAGATTCTATAGTCCCTTATTTCAAATATTTATTTGAATTACTTGGCATACTATCACAGATACTGAGAGGCCGAAACCATTACTTACATCTAAGCTGGCATATCACTTGTCTGCTTTGCATCTAGATGTCTCTCAAAGATGGACCACAGATAAATAAATAAAAAACCCAATTCCTCCCTGGAATTTGCCATAATTTCTCTAACCTCAAATTTATTGTGTCTTTTTTGAGTCTGGGAATTTAGTCTAAGTTATTTGAGCAAGACTCAAAGTTAAACACCTCTCCATCATTTCATTTTTGTTAGAAAAGAATATTTCATACCACATCTGAGAAAGCAGGATTCATGTCACAAGCATTTCCATGTTGCTTAGTTGTGATATCTTTATGGATAAGGAATGGTACTAGGGAGTACTCAGCTCAGAATTAGTTGGAGTCAGCCCTAGCCTTCCAGCCAGTGACCATGACAGAATTTGATCATATCCATTCTGGGCCCTTTCAGTGATGAGTCTCAGGATGTAGAGATCACTCCATGACTATGAGTGACAGACACTGTTGGAGACCACCTGAGCAGCAGGTGGTCAGGACAAAAACATCATGGAAATCATTTGGCAGTACAGACCTGACTGGTGGCAAAGAGGTTCACAGCAAGTAACAAGGTCCTGGACCCAGAGGCTGAGCTTCAGAGCAAGACCCTGAGCCCAGGATGATGACAACAATCTAGATGCAGTTGAAGAATTCAGAAAAATACAAAAACAAACAAAACAAAAAGCAGATAGGAAGCCATTTCCTGAAAATGTAGTAACAGGATATAATTTAGTCATAAGGACCAAGTAATAATCTCATTTACTAGAAGTAAGCTTAGGGTCCAACAGAAACCTGTATAAAGTTGGCTTGATATTAAGTTGTTTCAGTTGTTGCCTGGGGTTTATGTCTCTGCTGTCATTGGAGGTCTGACATTTAGATTTGGAACTAGAAGACAGGCAGGGCAATCTTCTGTTTTGTAAACATCTTAAAAAGTTACCCTGACTAGCTTGACTCATTGGCCCATCTCTTCCATCTTATTTGAATCATAACAAATAGGTACAAAAAGAACAGATAATCCTGAATCTGGTGAAGCCAGAGTAACATTGCAAATACCTTGATCATCAATAAATAGTTGTTCTTGAGTAAATTAAAATCCAATGAAATTTTTCTATTCATATCAACAAGTACTTATTGAACTTCTACTATCAACAGGAAAAAGTACAGGAGGTTATGATGGCATAAACAAAACAATGTTGACTTCAGTGCCTCTCTTCTGTTCTCTTTAGGAGTCTATTCCAACCTCAAACAGGAACAAAAAGCTATTTCTCCCTTGCCTGGCCCCAACCCAAAGAAAAGGCAACGTGCAATTTTGCATTTTTGTGAAATGAGAAATCTTGGAATTGAGAACTGGGATTCATGCTTACCATCTGGAAAATGTATTGAGAATCTACTATGTGCCAAGCATCGTGCTGGCCTCTTGGGATGCAAAGATGACTCTAGAATGGTTACTGGCTTGAAAGAGCTTACAGTGCAAAGGGAGGCCACACACAGTGCACATTTCCTTAGGAATGAACATGTCTGCTCCCATCAGACACCTGACCTCAACAACAGCATTTCATACAAGCTAGTGCTTCTTACTCTGCTGGAAAATAATTTTTATAAGTTTCTCTATTATTAGATGTGACAAATTAACAAATAGGGCAATATAGATCTACAACAAAAAAGATTATTTTGGGATAATAGAATTTGGTTTCATTATTAAATTGTAGGATAAGGATGTTCTAGTTCTGGTTGTCAAAACAGAGGAGTGGTGCCTCCCAAGAAATTATAAAATGTCTGACTTTTGCTCATTTTTTTTTTCTTTTTGTGGCAGCTTGCTCTCTCTGCATCTGATTTCTTCCATGGAAAACTCTTAAGGTCATTGTGACATCCCATGTTACAGAGTGACAGAGAAAAGACAGAAATACACTGGGAAAAATATCATAATCAAGTCAGATCAAAGCAACTCACCTATTTTTTTTCTGGAATTTTTTTTAAGAAACATTCAAAAGAAAAGTAAAACCTAGACTCAAATTTTTCTTGTTGCTCAGAAGTAAAGTACATTTGGCAATTTGTGATTCTTTGCTGATTTTTAGTTTTACTACAGAAAATCAAAAACATTATTCCTTTACCAATAAATAATGTAACATATTGTGAAATATAAGTATCTAAATTTATTTTGCATATCAAATATATCACTCTTTAGTTGGATACCAAAAGGTTAGTACACTGAAGTCATTTGCCATGCTCTTAAAGCCCATTCTGTTGTAAGAATAAAAATGTGAAAATAATCATTCTCCAATTTATATTAATTTGTGAGCAAGAAACTGAAATAGGTACAACTGGCCTACAAAGATGAATAAGTTATGATCCCTTCTCTTGAGGAGCCTGTAGTCTACTGGAAGTGATAATATAAGCACAGTTAACTGTAAAATTCAAAGTATATCATGGTAAGTGCTATAAAATACATATAATATAATATAGTAAAATATTAAGGACCTCCATTAACTAAAGCTATTTTCATCTCTTAACCTGTACAGTCCTAGGAAACACGTTATTTTTATTTTAGAGATAAAGTTACTTGAAAAAAAATGGAATAATTTCTTCTAGTTTTCACAGTTAGGCAGCGGCAGAAATGAAATTCCTATCTGTATGATTGTGGGACCCATAACTGGTACCTCTCAGCAGGGCAGTGTGATCAAAATGAGGTAGCATTAATTGAAGAAGCAAAATGAAGTGGACCTTAACAGCAGTTATTATGATTTTTTTTCTCCAATTTCTTCCTGGAAAAGTGAAACTGACTTTTCCCTCTGCCCTGTCTCATTTCTGCACTTAGTTTCCTTGTGCCATTTCTTGCAGAACATATGGGCTTAAGAACTCAGGAGCCAGTTCATTGCAATGGTTTATATTGAGCTAGGCAGGCTGGAAAATGTTATTATATATTGATCTGAAAAACAGCTATCAAAAAGCAGTGATTTAATGGTGAAAAACAACAGAACAGTAGGTTCAAACAATGAATATTTTTAGTGAGAAAGAAAAGCCAAAACACTTGCTCAATGTCTGTCTTAACTCAGTATCTCACCTTTTGGGCTCAGAAGTTGCTCAAATATTCAGATAATATTCAGGAATTAATGTTCTTACTAGGCCTTAACTAACTAACCAGAATGGTGGAAGAGATATGACTTCTGTGTAGATTAGGTTGCTCACCATAATATCAAAAAATAGCCAACTGGTACTGAACCCACGTGCAAACTGGGAGTCAGCAGCTCCACACAGGAGGAGTTGGTTGTTTGGGAAAAGGATGGGCGAAGGAGGAGCATTCCGCTTTTTCCACAAATGCTATGAAAAATTACACATTTTGGGCTTCATTCCACAAAAGTAGAAATGGTGTATTTGGATTTCATCTTTTATATTATATGTATTATATACCATATTTAAACATTTTTGAGCCTAGTAGACACACAATGTTATATTAGTTTCAGGTGTACGACATAGTGATTTGACAAATTTATATGCTCTGTTACTCTCACCACAAATATAGCTACCGTCTGTCAACATACAATGCTATTATAAAATAATTGACTATAATTCCTATGCTGTGTCTTTTATTCCCATGACTTACTCACTACATAACTGGAAGCTTGTGTCCACTCCCCTTCACATATTTTGTCCATGCCCTAACCTCCTCCCCTCTGGCAGGCATCAGTTTGTTCTCTATATTTGTAGGTCTAAGTCTGCTTTTTGTTTATTCATTTTTGGTTTTTAGATTTCACATATGGTATTTCTCTTTCTCTGTCTCAATTATTTAAATTAGCATAAGACCCTGTAGGTCCATCCATACTGTTGCAAATGGCATGATCCTATCCTTTTTATAGCTGCATAATATTCCATCATGTATACATAGAGCATCTTCCTTATCTACTCATTTATTGATGGACACTTCCATGTTTTGGCTATTGTAAATAATGCTGCAATAAACATAGGGGTGCATATAGAGTTTTCAATTAGTGTTTTCATTTTCTTTGGCTAAATACCCAGTGGTGGAACTATTGGATCATACGGTATTTCTATTTTTAATTTTTTGAGAAATCTTCATATTGTTTTCCACAGTGTACTCAATGGAAACTTCTTTTGTCCTCATTTTCTTGGCTTTTCAGCTGCATTTGAGACTGTTGAGAGTGACCTTGGCTTCTGTGACATTACACTCTTATTTTTCCTCCTTTTACTATTCTCTGGGCTCCTTGTAGACTCATTCTTCCCTACCTAGATTTTTTTTCACTTTGCTTGTTATTAAGTGTTAAAAGGGTCAAAAATGTGTATAAAATAGATGAGTGGTGTAAAACATAATGATTCAGCTTACAGTTGTGAGCCCACCACCTACTAAAAATGCATGTTTTTCATAATCTGAAATCCCCTCTTGACTTTCCCCAATTCCATTCTTTCTTTTCCTCTCTCCTCAGTAATAATCAGTATTCTAAATATCCTGTGTTTTGTTCTTACACCCTTCTTTATAGTTTTACTATATACTTTTATCCCTAAGCAATTGACTGCTTTATTTAGCATGCTTTTGAATTTTCTACAAATGGAATCTTATTATAAAATATTCTTTCTTAAATTGCCTTTTTCACATAATTGTATATTTCTAAGACTCTTCTGTGTTCTTTATTGTAGCTGTAATTCCTTTTTCTTCACCTATACAGTGTTACAATATACATATGTGCGTGGATATCATCACCACCCTTTATTTACATTCTTCTGTTGGTGAAAATTTTATTTCAAATAATTTTCTAGCAAAAACAAGACTGAGTATTCACATGCATGTCATCTTTTACAAATATGTAAATGTTCTCTAGAATATACTTTTGCTTGAAATTGCCAGACCATAAAGCATAAACATTTGTAAATTTGTCCAATATTACCAAATTATTTTCCTAAGGTTTTATAAAAATCACTTTATACTTCTACATTAGAGAATAGGAACCCCTTTTGCTCTATAATCTTACCAAACATGATATAGTCAGACTTTTAAAGTTTTGCCAGTCAGATGAATGTAGAATAGTATCTCATTTAGGTCTTAATTTTCACGTGTTATCTTTTAAAATTATATTTACTGGAATGCCTAGATAGTTCAGTCAGTTAAGCATTTGCCTTCAGCTCAGGTCATGATCCCAGTGTCCCAGAACTGAGCCCTGCATTAGGCTCCCTGCTCAGGGGGAGTCTGCTTCTCCCTCTGCTCCCACTTGTGCTCTCTCTCTCTCCCTCTCTCTCAAATAAATAAATAAAATCTTTAAAAATTCAAAAACTAAAATTATATTTACAATTGATTTTTGTGCACTGATTTTGTACAATGCAACCTTACATTAATACTCATTTATCATAGGTGTTTTTTGGTATAAAACAGTAACAATCATATCATTTGTCAAAGCAACAGCTTTGTGTTTCATTGCCGATCTTTATATCCAATATTTCTTTTTCTTCCCTCTTTCTTGCTAAAACCTCCAGAGTAATATTGAAAATAAGCCATGAAAACAGTCATCCTTATATACTTTTCTTTATCTTGATGTTTCAGTGTATCACCATTCAGTAAGAAGTTTTCTTGTAAAGGTTTTGTGCATATTATATATTAGGTTAAGAACTCTAATTTTTCCTTAGAAGTAACATTTTTAATTATTTATTTATTTATTCTTAATTCCAGTATAATTAACATACAACATTATGTTAGTTTCAGGCATACAATATAATGATTCAAACATTCTATACATCATTCAGTGCTCATCATGATAAATGTACTCTTAATCCCCTTCACCTGTTTCACCCATCTTCCCACCCACCTCCCCTCTGGCAACCACCACTTTGTTCTCTATACTTAAGAGTCTGAGTTTGTGTGTGTGTGTGTGTGTGTGTGTGTGTGTGTGTGTCCCTTTTTTCTGTTGTTGTTGTTCTTTTGTTTTGTTTCTTAAATTCCACATCTGAGTGAAGTCATATGGTATTTGTCTTTCTCCAACTTATTTCACTTTGCATCACACCCTCCAGATACATCCATCTTGTTGCAAATGGCAAAATTTCATTCTTTTTTATGGTTGAGTGATATTCCACTGTGTATATATACCACATCTTTATCCAATCTTTATCCATTCATCTATTGATTGACATCTGGGTTGCTTTCACAATTTGGCTATTGTAAACAATGCTGCAATAAACATAGAGATGCATACATCTTTTTGAAGTAGTATTTTTGCTTTCTTTGAGTAAATACCCCATAGTGGAATTACTGGATTATATGGTAATTCTATTTTTTAGTTTTTTGAGGAACCTCCAAAACCTTTAGTTTTTTCACAGTGGCTGTAGCAGTTTGCATTCTCACCAACATTTCACAAGAGTTTCTGTTTCTCCCATCCTCATCAACACTTGTTTCTTGTGTTTTTTATTTTAGCCATTCAGACAGGCATGAGGTGATACAGCATTGTGATTTTGATTTGCATTTCCCTGATGATGAGTGAAGCTGAGTATCTCTTCATGTGTCGTTGGCCATCTGTATGTCTTCTTTGGAAAAATGTCTACTCATGTCTTCTGCCCATTTTTTAACTGGATTATTTTTGGTGGATTTTTATAAGTTCTTTATATATTTTGGATGTATAGTTTGCAAGTATCTTCTCCTATTCATTGGGCTGATTTTTGGGTTTATTGATAGTTTCCTTCACTGTTCAAAAACTTTATATTTGAGTGTAGTCCCAATAGTTAGTTTAATTTTGCTTTTTTTTTTCCCCTTGACAAAGGAGACATATCTAGAAAAATCTTTCTATGGCCAATGTCAGAGAGATTATTACCATGTTTTCTTCTAGGAATTTTATGGTTTTATGTCTCACATTAAAGTCTTTAATCTATTTGAGTTTATTTTTGTGTACAGTGTAAAGAAGTGCTCCCATTTCATTCTTTTGCATGCAACTGTCAAGTTTTCCCAACACAAATTGTTGAAGAAACTATCTTTTTTCCCATTGCAAATTCTTGCCTCTTTATTTAATCCTAAAATTAAACCACAATATGTGGTTTATATGGAACTACAAAAGACACTGAATAGCCAAAGCATTTTTAAAAAGAAGAACAAAACCAAAATAACTGTCTCTTATTGTCCTAGCTTGTTAAAGTATTATAAATTAAATCATGAATGGATGTTTTATTATTACAAGTTATTTTTTGCATTTGTTGAGATAATCGTATTATCTTCCTCCTTTAATTTATTCACGTGGTGAATACTTATTAATATTATTATTATTACATATGGTAAAATTTACTTCTTTGGTGTATGGTTCTACAAGTTTTGACAAATGCATGCAGTCCTTTACTTGCCATTTCAACCTAGATATAGACCAGCTTCATCATCCCAATATTCACTAATTCTACTCTCTGAAGTTAATGCCAATCCCAAGTCTTGCCCTTTGACAATCATTCGTCTCTTTTCCGTCTTGATAATTTTACTTTTTTTAGAATGTCATATAAATGGAATCATGTGGTACATAGCTTTTAAGGCAGCCTTCTTTCACTTGAGATTTGAGATCAGTATTTTATCAGTATTTTGTCCCTTTTTTATTGCTGAATAGTTTTCCATTGTGGGGATGTACCATTTGCTTATCCATTCACCTGTTGAAGGACATTTGGGTTGTTTCCAGTTATTGGCAATTTTTAGCAAAACCACTGTAAATGTTCACATACAGATATTTTTATAAATCAAAATTTCTATTTCTCTTAATGGGATTGTCGGGTCATAGTGTTAGAATGCTAGACATAGTTTCATACATTCCTGATGGTTTGTTAGTTTTTTTCCAATTTTCTTTTGACTTTGTTCTTCAAATTGAATAATCTCTATTGATCTGTCTTCAAGTTCACTGACTTTCTTCTGTTACTACTGTTCTGCTATTACATCTAGGAAATGATTTTTTTTATTTCAGAAGTTATATTTTTCAGTTTAAAATTGCCATTTAAACCATTTTTATAGCTTTTAGTTCATTGCTAAAAATTTCTACTTTTCCATTTATTTAAGCATATTTACCATTATCTTATAGAGAGCCTGGTTAAAATAGCTGCTTTAATGTTTCTGTTTTGTTTTTTACAATTCCAGTATCTGGTGTCTGAGAGTTAACATATCTTGGTTGTCTTTGTCCTTAAGAATTGTCACATTTTTAAAAAAGCTTTATCTATTTAGTCTAGAGAGAAAGAGCGCATGAGCAGGGGGAAGGGTAGGAGGAGAGAGAGAGAAGCACACTCCCCACTGAGAGCAGAGTCCAATGTGGGGCTCGACCACACAACCCTGAGATCATGACCTGAGCCGAAATCAAAAGTCAGATGCTTAAGCAACTGAGCCACCCATGCACATATGTCACATTTTTTGTTTTGTTTTTATGTGTCATGTAATATTGAACTGTGTCCTTAACGCTGTTATTGTCCTGTAGTATGTTAATGTTTGTTTCATTGTTCTTCTGAGAGAAAATAAATCCAGTTTGATTCAGAACACAGTTTTTATCTCAGCTTCTTTGGTTGGCAGTTCTAATCTCAGTTCAGCTTTCAAAGCCTCTAGTTTTCATCTGTGAAAAGCTACAGGCACCCCTCAGGTATTAGTCTGGAATTTGAGAGGTGGTCTAAATATTAGTTTGGTCCTGTAAATCTTTACTATATGCTTTGCATTTTTTCCTTGCATACACAGCTCAGGAGACAGCCTGACCCTTTGAGTTCATACACAGAATCAAGGGATTTCCTTCTTCCATTTTTCTTCAAAAGAACCAACAACTTTAACATTGTTGACATTTGAGAATAATTTTTCAGGGGGCAGTGGTGTGGGGTATTGCTGTCTTGTGCATTGTCAGACGTTTAGCAGCATTCCTGACCACGATTCTATTAGACACAATCACACTTCTTTCCCAATTATGAAAACAAAAATGGTGACAGACATTGACAAAGGTCCTCTGGGGAGGGAGGGCAGCAAAACTACCCCCTGATTGAGAACCACTGCTCTAAGACCAAGTACAAGTACTAAACTGCTTAAAGAAGTATAAGCCTAAAGGCTTCTCAGTCTCAGGGTCTAAAACTCAACATTTGGCCTGCAGTGCCTGCCACACTAACTAACTTATTTCCTATCTAGAATTCTTTCTCCGAGTGAAAATCAGTAACACCTGTCCAGTTCTGTAAACACCTAGGAGTCATTTTGGATACCTCCCCTCTCCTCATCCTCCTTTATAACTGAACCATGATTTAAATATGACAGTATTTAAATACCTCTTGAATCTGTTTTCTTCTCTCATTAGCCTATCAGTCTATTCCATCTCCTCTTTCTAATGCTAAAAAACTATTTTCTTATCTTCTCTCATCCATATGCACCCTTGGATTTGCTCTGCCAAATCTGTTTTTCATTTTTACAGAAACTCCACTCTTTCTCCACACAAGATATAAAAGAATCTAGGAAGTGTGCTAGGGTGAGTGCTGTGAAAGGTGTAAACCTGATGATTCACAAACCTGTATCCCTGGGGCAAAAAAAAAAAAAGAATACCCTTAAAACAAGCCAAAAAATAGTTTAGAATTATATTCTACAGGACTGACTGATAGAGTTAAAATGCATTAATTATATATGAATATAATAAACTTGTTATTTTGGAGATGTTCAAAGGCTGCACTAAATTAAAATATGGAGTTTAACCCAAGAAGAATGAATAACTATACAATGTCAGGATGTATTTTTTTTTAAGATTTTATTCATTTATTTGACAGGAGAGAGAGATTATAAGCAGGCAGAGAGGCAGGCAGAGAGGAAGAAGCAGGCTCCCCACTGAGCAGAGAGCCTGATGCGGGCCTGGATCCCAGGACCCTGAGACCATGACCTGAGCCAAACGCAGAAGCATTAACCCACTGAGCCACCCAGGCGCCCAGGATGTATTTTAATTTATGTAATTTGAGAATGTTTTCACTAACTTGTTATAAAGATTTGATATCACTAATTAAGAAATAAATAAGTTCAATATTAAAAAAAGAATCTAGGAAGAGCAAACTAGTCTCAAACTGAGACAAGAAACAGGAGTTAATCCTATGAACTTTCAATTATATCTTAATATAGAAAGGTTACAAATTCTACTGAATAACCTAATACCTCTTCTGCTATTTACAAATCCAAATTCTCCAAATTTCCCACAACACTGCTCCTATCTACCGATCATTATTGCCCATGGCTCTGTAGCTCAAATAGATAAGTATTTGTTATTACAAAAACATGCCACTTTCCTCTGATCTTGAGGATTTACTCAGTGTTCTGCTAAATTTTAATACTAGTCTCTCATCTCTACATAGTCACGTTTTTCCATGGCTTAACTCAATATATAAGAAAACTATCATGTATTGAGTTCCTGGTATGTGTTAGACCTTGTATTAGAAAGCAATGCCCCCAATGGAGGGGGTATTTTTATGCTTGATTTACACAGGATGAGATTGATATTGGGGACAAGAGATAACTTTTCTACAATCATATAATTAGTAAGGGTCAGCACCAGGATTCAAACTCAACAAGGTCTCTTACAAAATCCTGTTCCCTTACCCTTCACAACCTCATGAAGGCTTCTCTTACAATATCAAACTTTACAAGCCTTGAATTTGGCCTCCTCTACAAATATTTTATCACCTTTCTTAGCAGATGATCTTATAGGGTCATTGACTAATGTGTATCTTATTTCTTCAATAAGAATGATTCTTGGAAGTCAAAAGAGAAACTTCTATTTCTCTTATGTATCTCTTAAAATATGTAACATCTCTTAGGTACCCCAAGATTTATGCACAACAAAACAAATGCTAAGGAAATGCATATTATAGGTGGGGTCCAACTAGATATAACCCTAGTTATAGGGAAAATATGAGGCATACTTTCAGCTATGTTTTGTCTAGCAGCCACAAAAAGCAATCCATTTGGGGGATATTAGTACAGTGATGCTATAATCAGAAAATAAAAATAGAGAAAAATATGTTTAAAGAACATGTTTCCTATATACCTTCCTATATATTTATTTTGAGTTCAATGTATTAGGTCTGATTATATATGCTGCACTAACATTTGAATCTGCTTCTAGGGTTTTCTGACCTCAGGACTTCCTTCCATTAATCTCTCTGTTTTGAGGGTCCAGATGGTGAGATAGACAAATCTAATTCTGATCCCAAATCTCCCACTGATTTACTGTATAGGCATGAGTAAAAAATTTACTCTGTGGGGCCTTCAGTTCATTTTAAGATGAAAAAATTTCTCCTTTGAATTTGAATATAAATACAATGTGTTCAAACAAAGAATTTTGAAGACTTTGTAAGGAAAGCTTCGTGTAAACAGTCCTTTTTTTCAACTTTAAATACTGTTTTTTCTTTCCTAATTAATTTCAGAAGGATTCAAGAAGAGGTGACAGAATACAAAAGCAATGGTTACTAAAATATTGTTCACTTTCCTCATCATTGTTATACATAATTGCCTGTCTTCTGGCCTACAATCTTATCACTGTCAGGAATAATTTTTAGAAACTTTCTATGTAAGAGAGACTATACAAATAGATTCTATGGGGAAATTTTTACAATAGAATAAGACATGGTAATTCCTCTCTAAGAAGTTCAGATATAGTTGGGGAGATAAGACCTTATTCACAAGGAAAAAACATTATACAAGGTCGAATACGATAAATTTCAAATCAGTAGCATAAACGTGCCAAGGTTTAGAGTAGAGATAAAGATGAAGTGTGGATTGAGTCAAATTGTGTAGCATGTGATTTTGAACACCAAACCAAATATTTGGACTTGATCCTGCAGTCAATAGAAACCAGAATATGTCTGAGTTACAGAATGACCTGATGTGAGTGATATTTAGGAACATAAATACAGAAGATAAAAAACTGGAGGCAGGCATAGCTGTTAGGGATAGGCTGCAATTATCCAAGCAGGAAACTATATGGACCTGGATGGGGATATTGGTGCTAGAAATGGCCACTCTTTGTTTAATACTATTCCAGGTCTTGTCATGGAAGCTTCACATACATTACTTCCAATTCTCACAATAACCAAGCGAGATCTGTATTGTTGTCTTCATTTTATAGATGAAGAGAGTTTCCCAGAAATTATGGGATTTGTTTAATGAGAGTATAAGCCAAGTCCCTCTGGATCCTAAGATATACTATACAATGTCACCCTCCACTGGTTTGGAAGCTGTGGCAGGTAGATTTGGGTTATGAATATAGGCTGAAAAATTATATTTGAGTTCCTAAGCATAAATGATTTGAATTTTCAAGGACAAAGGAGGCCAACAGAGGCCAGAAAATGAATAGACAACAGTCAAGTACAGAACTCTTACATGTGATTTCAGAACAAAGGGGCAGCTCATCTCACTTGCTTTTTGCACACTTGATGTCCTTATAGAAAAGGCAAGACCTACAATGCCAGTAGCCCTAGGAGAAGAAACTCACTCGGCTGAGTTCACTCTAAGTCATATATGAAATATGTCAGATCATTTCTGACAAAAAGGTTTTAACTAGCTTGTCCAGAAGCCAAAGGCTGAGGTCATTAGGCACCTAAATGAAGAAAGCAGGGCAATGATAAGAATGCTGACTTACTTGATAATTTGACTAAAAGTGGCCTTTATGTCAGGACACTTTTATTGATTTTGCTAGATTTTTTTGCCCCATTTGGAAAAATAAATTGCTTATACAACATATGCTCAAAATCCACCCCTTGCTTTGAAAGCCTCTTTACACTGTCCCTGGATCAAGAGGAAGGGAAATCAGTACCTATAAAACACACAAATTTCCCCAGTACTATATGCAAAGCAGTTTCTCCTTTAATTTCTAACAATATTATTGATGCACTGCTGGACTTGGTGCAGAGGTCAAACTGGAGTTAAAATAAGCTGCCCCACTGCATGATAATTAAGGTCATTATAGGTTTAAACTGCTTCAAGGCTGTACTCTGCTGAAGCTATTTTTGAATGAGACCTTGCAATCAAGTAGTATTTATGTCCTTTAATAAGTAGAAATGTAGCATAGTATCTTTTCAAGGATCACCACAAGCTTCAATAACATTCTTTAGTCATGAAGAGCCATATTTGACATGGAACTCAGCAAAATAGGGAGTAAAAACAAATGTTGCCAACAATAATTTTGACATGTATAACATCTTAAATGGAGAAAAGTAAGTCCACCTGACCTTTCAACCAGAGCAAATAAGGCACCAACTGCCGAATTCGCATGGTTAACTCGAGCAACAGAAAATGAGATAGAGCTTTGCAATCAAAATGCTAATACAGTATGGAGGTGGTGTCCCCAAATCTTAGAGAAGTTCACATTCCAATTTCTATGGATTGGGTTTTTCATGCATAGGCTTCAAGTGAAGGCACATAATGTTGCTAGAACAGTACAAGGAAAATAAGGAAGGGATTGTCCTTGTCTTCAGGTATAATAAGGAAGGGACAGTCCTTGCCTTCCCATTTTCTCCAGAACATAACATCAATGTCCTAGATAATGTCACCAATAATGAAGTAAAAATTAAATAGTGTCTCAGATTTTCTAAATTGCCTTACACTTCACATCTAGCCTTTTGGAAAGTGCCATTTGCTTGGCTTCCAAAATATGTCTCAGCCCATCTACTGATAAACTCAGCATCCTATACCTGTGCCCACTGTGATCCAGTTTCACATGGTAGCACTGAGGTAGGTTCACACTGCACAGTGAGCGAGAACCAGCCACCTACTAAGGCAATTCAGTTCTGCCTGGTCTGGCCTAGCTCCTTCTCTAGCACCATCACCTTTCACTCATGACACTCCCACCACATGGCCTTCTTTCTACTCTTTGTACATGCCAAGCCCATGCTTATGTTAGGGCTTTGCAGTCATCATCTTCCTGCCTACAGTCTCTTTCCCTGAAAATTCTTGGAGTCCACATTGCCATCCCATTCAGATTTTGGCTGCAATGTCCCCTCCTAAGAGAACCCTTCCTTAACTACTCAATCAGTTTTAACCACCAAACATACACTCTCCTTGTTTTCTTTTCTCCATGGAAATTATTACTCCTGGAATTACCTTGTTCATGTATTAGTTCAAGGCTCTCCTCAACAACTTAAAGTTCTCTCCTTCTCCCTCTGCCCTGCCCTGCCACACCCCACTCATACTCATGCACCCTCTCTACATGAATGAATGAATAAATAATAAATAAATAAATAAATAAATAAATAAATAAATAAAGAGCTCTACCATTTTCTGGTTTTCATTTAACCTCACCAAGCCTCAGGATCCATCTGGAAATTGGGGAAAAAAAACAAAATCACAGAGCTAATTTCAGGATGGAGTGACAGAATATGTAAAAGGCTTTATGAATTGAACATAGTTATAAATGAAGGTATACTATCATTATCATCATCTTTGAACCAGATCAGACATTATTGGTGATTTTTAATTGGCATATAATATTTTTCTTCCTAAAGAACCTGTCACAAAATAAATGAGGCAACATAGCTAAACAGTTGAGAGTACAAACACTGTAGTCAAACAGACTCAACCATAAATCCCAACTGTGCTACTTACCATGTGGGTGACTTCTCTTTGGTACATAATCTCACTAAGATCCAGTTTCCTCACCTGAAAAATGAGGGGAAATTTGTCTTTACCACGGAGGCTAGAAAGAATGATTAAGTGAGAAAATAAGGGTTTAATATGATATCTGTTAAATGATAAGCAATTATCATTTGTATTAGTACTGACTTCTGTCAGACTAAATGATTAGGAAAGATATGCTCTTCTGTAAATATATGTACTATGGTCCACAGTAAATTAGGTGCCACTTAAATCCTCTTAGTGTAATGCATTTGAAAGGTTGCTTCTTCTACCCAAAGTGACTGAGTTCAGCAGTAATAAAGTTGTACCTCTTCTAAGCTTTCTACTGAGATTGTAAACTTCCTGAAACTTCACATCCATATCTCTCAGTCATCCATATCCAGGTATATTCCATTAGTCTCCATGGTAGGGCTCATCATCTTCTTCACTGGGGGTCATGAGCATCCTCATCATGAAGTGCTTTTTCCTTCAACTATTCACCACTCTTGCTGACCAGAACAAGATGGCAGAGTGGGGGAAAAACTATAAAGTACTAGCTCATATGTGAATGTCCAGGGAGATCTGCATTTTGCAAAGGTTTTGCGTCCATGGGCATAATTTGCATGTTATATAAACTTTTTTATTTTGGTAAAATATACATATGTAACATTTACTATGTTAGGCATTTTTAAGTGTGCAGTTCTGTGGCATTAAGTATATTCATATTGTTGTGCAACCATCACCACCATCTATCTCCAGAATGTTTTTGTCACCCCAAATTGAAACCCCATATCTATTAATTTTCCATCTCACCCTCCTCCCAGCCCCTGACTGCAGGGGGAGAAGTAGCCACTATTGTACTTCTGTCTCCATGAAATTGACTACTCTAGGTACCTTTTACAGGTAGAATCGTACAGTATTTGTCTTTTTGTAATTGGTTTATTTCACTTAGCATAATGTGTTTAAAATTTATCCATGTTGTAACACATGTCAGTATTTCTTTACTTTTTAAGGTTGAATAATAGTCCATTGTATGTTTATACTTTATACTACATTTTGTTTATCTGTTCATCTATTGGTGGACACTCGGATTACTTATAAGTTTTACTATTGTAAAATAATGTTGTTTTTTTTTCAGTGTTCCAAGAGTCACTATTTATGCACCACACCCAGTGCTCCAGGCAATACATACCCTTCTTAATACCCACCACCAGGTTTACCCATTCCTCCATCCCCCTTTCCTCCATAACCCTCAGTTTGTTTCTCAGAATCCACAGTCTCTCATCTTTCATTTCCTCCTCCGATTTACCTCCATTCACTTTTCCTTTCCTTCTCCTAGAGTCCTCCATTTTATTCCTTATGTTCCACAAGTAAGTGAAACCATATGATAATTGACTTTCTCTGCTTGATTTATTTCACTCAGCATAATCTCCTCCAGACCCGTCCATGTTGATACAAAAGTTGGGTATTCGTCCTTTCTATGGCTGTGTAATATTCCATTGTATATATGGACCACATCTTCTTTAACCATTTATCTGTTGAAGGGCATCTCAGCTCTTCCCACAGTTTGGCAATTATGAACATGGGTGTAAAAATATGTTTGAGTCCCTGCTTCCAATTATTTTGGAGATATACCCAGAAATTGAATTACTGGATCATATTGTAATTATATTTTTCATTTCTTGAGAAACTGCCATACTGTTTTCCACAGCAGCTGAACCATTTTACATTCCCAACAGAAATTCAGAGATTCCAATTTCTCCATGTCTTCACCAACATTTGTTATTGTCAGTTTTTTTCAATACTAGCCAAACCAATGAGTGTAGAGTAGTATCCAGTTGTGATTCTGACTGCATTTCCCTAATGATTAGTGATGTTGAGCACTCTTTTTTATATGTTTTTTAATGTATATATACCTCCTTTGGAAAAATACCCATTTAAGTCACTTGCACATTTTTAAATCAAATGGTTTGTTTGTTTGTTGTTTGTTTATTTGTTTGTTTTTACTGCCGAGTTTTAGAAGTTCTTTATAAATTCTGGATATTAATTCTTTGCAAGATACATGATTTGCAAATATTTGCTTCTATTCTGTAGGTGGTCTTTCACAAGTTTTTAAATTGGATGAAGTCCAATATTTCTTTTTGTTGTTGCTTTTGTCTTTCATATCATATCTAAGAAATCATTTCTAAACTCAACGTCATGCAAGCTTTCCTCTTTGTTTTCTTCCAAGAGTATTTTAGTTTTAGCTCCTTACATTTAAGTCTTTGGACCATTTTGAGTTAATTTTGCATATGGTCTAAATTCATTTTTTGTATGTGGATATTCAATTTTCCCAGCACTATTGAAAATATTGTCCTTTGACCATCAAATAGCCTTGCCACTCTTGTTGAAAATCATTTGACCTTATACACAAGGGTTTTTTCTGGGCTCTCTATTCTATTCCATTGGTCCATATATCTGTCATATATTAATACAACACCGTTTCATTACTATAGCTTTATAGTAAGTTTTAAGATTTTATTTATTCATTTGACACAGAGAGAGGTTACAAGTAGGCAGAGAGGCAGGCAGAGAGAGAGGAGAGAGGAGGAAGCAGGCTCCCCACTGAGCAGAGAGCCCAATGTGGGCCTCGATCCCAGGACCCTGGGATCATGACCTGAGCCGAAGGCAGCGGCTTTAACCCACTGAGCCACCCAGGCGCCCTATAGTAAGTTTTAAAATTAAGAAGTGTGAGACCTATAACTTTGTTTTTCTTTTTCAAGATTGTATTTTGCTATGTAGGGTCCATTGAGAATCCATATAAATTTTAGGATAGATTTTTCTATTTCTTCAGAAAAACATTTGTGGGGGAAAGAGAGGGAAAAATGAAACAAGGGGAGGGAGACTAACCATAAGAGACTCTTAATCTCAGGAAACAAACTGAGGGCTGCTGGTGGGGGGAGAGATAGGGTGGCTGGGTTGTGGACCTTGGGGAGGGTAGGTGCTATGGTAAGTGCTGAGAATTGTATAAGACTGATGATTCACAGACCTGTACCCCTGGGGCAAATAATACATTATATGTTAATTTTTAAAAAATCATTGGGATTTTGATAGATAAAATTGAATCTTTAAATTGCTCTGAATAGTTTTAACATTTTAACAGCACTAAATCTAATAATCCATAAACACGGGATGTCTTTGTATTTGTTTGTGTCTCCTTATTTTGCAATATTTTGTAGTTTACAGTGCACAAGTCCTTTATCATTTTGGAAAGATTTATTGCTAAGTATTTTGTGGGTTTTGATCTATTAGAAATGAAACTGTTTCTTAATTTCTGTATCAGGTTGTTCATTTTCAGCATATACAAAGTCAACCAATAGTTGCATGATAATTTTGCATCCTGTACCTATGCTGAATTTATTAGTTCTGATATGTTTTTGTGGAATCTTCAGGCGTTCCACCCTAAAAATTTCATGCCATCTATAAACAGAGAAAATTTTATTTCTTCCTTCCTGATTTAAATACTTTCATTTCTTTTTCTTGCTTAATGCTCAGCCTAGGACTTTCAGTACTATTTTGAATAGAGATGGCAAGAACAAGCCTCCTTCTTTTGTTCCTAATCTTGGAAAAAAACTTTCAGTCTTTCACCATTAAGTATTATGTTAGCTGTGACCTTTTCTTTATGTGGTCTTTATTATGTTGAGGAAATGTCCTTCTATTGCTAGTTGGTTGAATTTTTTTTAATCATAAAATGCTGTTGAATTTTTTCAAATGATTTTTCTGCATCAATAGAGATGATCATGTAGTTTTTTATTCTTCATTTTATTAATGTGGTGTATTACATTGATTAATTTTCACATATTGAACCATTCACACATGACAGGATTAAATTCCACTTGATCATGGAATATAATCTTTTTAATATACTGTTGCTATTATTTGGGTTAGGATTTTTTTACATAAATATTCATCAGGGAAGTTGATGTGGTTTTCTTTTCTTATAGTTTCTTAGTCTGATTTTAATATGAGGATAAGATTGTCCTTATATAATGAGTTTGGAAGTGTCCCCTTCTCTCTCTGTTTTTGGAAGAGTTTGAGAAGAATTGGTGTAAATTCTTCTTGAAAGAAATGTTCGGTAGAATTCGCTAGTGAAGTCATCTGGTCTTGGGTTTTGCTTCATTGGGAGGTTTTTCATTACTGACGCCTTCTCCTTACCATTAACTGGTCTGTCCAGGCTTTCTATTTCCTTAAGATATCATCTTGGTCGTTTTGTGATTCTAAGAATTTATCCATTTCATGTTTATTCAGTTGTTTGTAGAAGTTGTTTTGTGCAGTTGTTTGTAGAACGGTCTTAAAATCCTTTTTATTTCTGTGAAATCAAATGTTCCTTCTTTTATTTATGATCTTAGTAATTTGAGTCTTCTCTTTTTTTTCCGTATTCTATCTCTGGATTTGTCAATTTTGTTGATCTTTTAAAAACCAGCTCTTTGTTTCATTGATTTTCTCTATTCTTGTTCTATATTTATCTCTACTCTAAAATCTTTATTATTGGGTGCCTGGGTGGCTCAGTGGGTTAAAGCCTCTGCTTTCGGCTCAGGTCATGATCTCAGGGTCCTGGGATCAAGGCCCGCATTGGGCTCCCTGCTCGGCGGGGAGCCTGCGTCCCCCTCTCTCTCTCTGCCTGCCTCTCTGCCTCCTCGTGATCTCTCTCACTCTGTGAAATAAATAAATAAAATCTTTAAATAAATAAATAAATAAATAAAATCTTTATTATTTCTTTCCTTCTGCTAACTTTGACTTTAGTTTGTTCTTCTTTTCCTAGTTCCCTATGATATAAATTTGGATTGTTGATTTAAGATCTCTTTTTAACATAAGCATTTATAACTACAAATTACCTTTTTAGGACTGCTTCTGCTAGTTCACATAAACTTTGGTATGTTGTTTTTTTCATTTTGTCTGAACAGATTTTCCAATTTCCCACATATCTGTGAATTTCCAAGTTTTCCTTCTCCTGTTGATTTCTAGTTTTATTCCATTATGGTCAGAAAATATGCTTTGAATGACTTTAATCTTTTAATTTTTATTGAGATTTGTCTTGTGGCCTAACATATGGTCTATTCTGCAGAATATGCACTTAGAAAGAATGTGTATTCTGGCTGTTTGGTGGAATTCTGTGTGTACCTGTTAATGTAATTGAGTTATAATGTTGTTTAAGTTCTCCATTTCCTTATCAATCTTTTGTCTTATGCTCTATCTATTATTGAAAGTAGGATATTGAGTTTCCAACTACTATTGTGGGAAAGTTTATTTTTCCCTTATCTTCTGTCAGTGTTTGCTACGTATATTTAGGAGCTCTCATGTTTGGTGCATATAGGTTTAAAATCATTATATGTCCTTGGTGAGTTGACTCTTTTATCATTATATAATATCCTTCTTTGACTCTTGTAATAATTTTTGACTTAAAGTTTGTTTGTTATTAATGTAGCCACCCCTGCTTTCTCTGGGTTACTATTTTCAAGGAATATCTTTTTCTGTCTTTTCACTATCAATCTGTGTATATCTTTAGCTGTAAAGTGAGTCTCTTGTAGACAGCATGCAGCTGGATCCTATTTTTTTTTTTAACCTCTCTGCCAATCTATGTCTTTTGCTCAGAGGACTTTAATCCATTTATATTGAAAATAATCACTGATAAGGAAGGATTCCTACTTCTTTTTTTGTTGTTGTTTTCTGTATGTCTTATAGCTTTTTGTCCTTCATTAACCCCATTAACCTCTGTCTTCCTTTGTATTTAGTTAATTTTTTGTAGTGACATGTTTTGATTACCTTCTTAATTCCTTTTGCATGTATTCTATAGATATTTTCTTTGTGCTTACCATAAGAATTACACATAATGCCATAAAATTATAACAATCTATTTTAAATTGATACCAACTTAACTAATTGCATGGAAAAGCTACTCTTTTACAACTCCACCTCCCACTTTATGTTACTGATATAATAAATTACATCTTTATGTATTGCATACCCATTAACAAAGGTTTATACTTATTTTTATGCTTTTGGCTTTTAAATCCTATAGAATAAAAATTAGAGTTAAAAAATTAATTACAATAATGCTTGTGTTTACATTGGTCTGTGTATTTACCTTTACCAGAGAATTTTTCATTTTCACATGGCTTCAAGTTACTACCTTATGTTCTTTCATTCAGGTCTAGAGGCAATGAACTCCCTTAGCTTTTGTTTACCTGGGGATATGGTAATTTCTCCTTCATTACTGAAGGACAGTATTGCTAGATATAGCTTTCTCAGTTGACAGGTTATTGTTTTTTTTCAGTACTTTAACCACACAATTCCTCTGCTTTCTGTCCTGCAAAGGATCTGCTAAAAAATCTGCTGAAAGCCTTAGAAGTCATGATTTTTTTTTCTGCTTCAATATTCTTTCTTTGCCTTTGACTTTTGACAGTTTGATTATCTATCAGCATAGGTTTATTTGTGTTTATTTATTTGGAGTTTGTTGAACTTGTATTTGTGTATATATCTTTTCTAAAATTTTGATAGTATCTGGCCATTATTTCTTCAAGTATTCTCTTTGTTCCTTTCTTCTTCAGTGCTTATAATACATATGTAGGTCCATTTGACAATGACCCTATAAGTCCCTGAGACTCTGTTATTTTCCTTCAGTCTTTTTTGTTTTTTTTCCTCAGACTTCATAGTTTCAAATGACCGGACTTCAAGTTAGCTGATTCTTTCTACTACCTATTTGAGTCTGTTTTTTAATCTTTCTAGTAAATTTTTCAATTCAGTTGATATATTTTTCAGCTTCAGAGTTTCTGTTTCATTTTTTATAATTTCTATCTCTTTGTTGACATTTTCATTTTATCGTTTTTAGTATTTTCTTTAGTTCTTTGCTTATGTTTTCTTTTATCTCTTTGAGCATATAGAAGGCAGTTGTTTTCAAGTCTTTATCTAGTAAACCCAATCCCAGTATGTCAACACAGTTGGTTTCTGGAAATTTAATTTTTTTTGTTTTGATTGGACAATGTTTTTCTGTTTCTTTTTATGCATTGTTTTTGTTGAAAACTTGGCATTTGAAAAAAAAACAACCACCTCTCCCCATCTTTAATGACTGGCTTCATGTAGGAGCCACTAATCAGAGATCTTCACTAATCAGCCAAGTGTGAAGACTTAAGATATCAAACCTTTTCTGAGTATGTATTTTCCCTGGACCAAGGTGTGATATGTGTGTGCTTTTTTCTGATTCAGTATACATGACTACTTTTATTTTTTTATTTTTTTTAAAGATTTTATTTATTTATTTGACAGAAAGAGAGATTACAAGTAGGCAGACAGGCAGGCAGAGAGAGAGGAGGAAGCAGGCTCCCTGCTGAGCAGAGAGCCCAATGCGGGCCTCGATCCCAGGACCCTGAGATCATGACCTGAGCCAAAGGCAGAGGCTTTAACCCACTGAGCCACCCAGGCGCCCACATGACTACTTTTAAATGTCTTAATTTCCCTAGGACTGTTAACCCTGCTTCTTCTCAGGGCCTTAATTGTTCTATCATATTCCTCAACCAGTAATCTCTTGCTGCAGCATCTGTAGGTCTGGAGTCTCCTTCTAGTTTTCTAGATCCGTAACAACTGCCTCCATGGCTTCCATTAGCCTGAAATTTGAGCTGCACTGTTTTTAGCCATCTGTGCTCTAGGCTAAGCAACACAGATACCAAGCTTTTGGGCTTCCTCTAGACAGGTTAAAGAATTGCAGATTTTTCAGCTTCTGCTCTCCCTGGTTCCTGGGGAAGGGGCCTGGGGACCAGGCCACTCCCTCCCTCAAAACTTGCTGTATGATGCTGGGGAGAGGGTGGAGCAAGAGTGAGTAAAAATTGCAAGAAATTTCCTACCATTTTAGTGACTTTTTCTTGATTGAGAGTTCATTTACTTACTCTAGATGCATAGTTATTAAAGCTGGTCATTACTGTTTATTTAATGTGTCTCTTGGGGGGCCAGTTCCTGGAGCTTCCTAGTTGACTATCTTGATGACACCACTCACTATATTTTAATGAAGAAAAAAGAAAGAAGCAGGAAAAAATAATATCTCCTCCTTAACCCTAAGATGTGAGTACAGAAAGCACAACTTGAGGGGAGATGACTGGTTGAGAGGAGTGAAGGGCCTGGAACATTGAACCTCACCTGTTTGGTAAGAACAATGAAGTGACCGTGTAGGGGAGCAGAGATAGCTGTGCCATAATCTAACTGTGGGGTAAATTATCTCACAAATATATTTCTGGAGACTGTTTGTGAGTCAGAAGATACAAATTAAATTATGATGGGCACAAGTGTACATATAATCAGACATAACTGGAGCTCGAGCCTAGATCTTTGTCCCAGTCCATCTATAGCCAAGATTCTCAACATGTGGTCCCCAGACCAGCACAATCAGCAGATTCTAGTTCCCAATCTCTGATCTAGTGTGCATCAGAAACTTTGGGGTAAGTTCTCAGCTCTTTGTATTTTAATCAGCCCTCCAGCTGATTCTGATGCATACTCAAGTTTGAGTTCATCAAACCTGCAGCAACCTCCCAGGCCCCTTTCTCTAATCCCAACTCCTCCAAAGTACCCACAGGTACCACGGGGGTATTTGAGCTGCACTCAGAATTTTTAACTATTTTTAATAAAGGAACTAGTGGTCTGATTACTTGAGAATTCATATGTATATAGATGCAAACATACAGATAACTTATGGGTCCCTCCTAGAATTACTGCCTTTTATGTAAGAAAGCTAAACCAAAAAATGAACTTTTCTGTGCGTGTGAAGGACTAAGGATACGTAACCTCTAAAGCCTGTGTGACAATCATCTATTTGTGACCTGTAATTAATTATTCGGGGCCCTTTGCTAATGATGATACTACTCCTAGATTACTTCGTGTCACTTCCAGGTCCTTCAGCCATAGGCCTGGTATCAATAAATCCTAAGATCAGTCATTTTGAGCTTGATATTGACCTAAGAAAGAGCATGGGTCTATGTTGCTGCTCCATGCATGGGCAGTTAATTCTGCTGCTGTAAACTCTGGAAAGTTCTTAGACAACATAGGGACTCTACTGTATGCATGACTTGGATCCAAACTTAGACAATTGCTATTAGTACCTGATAATGTTGTCATTAATATGCAAAACCATGAAGCAAACCCAAAGGCAATAAAGAAACACAGTATTTTAAGAAAACGCAGTAATTAGAAATCTAAATTCATTGAATAAGGGCGCCTGGGTGGCTCAGTGGGTTAAAGCCTCTGCTTTCAGTTCGGGTCATGATCTCAGGGTCCTGAGATTGAGGCCCACATTGGGCTCTCTGCTCGGTAGGGAGCCTGCTTCCCCTTCTCTCTCTGCCTGCCTCTCTGCCTCCTTGTGATCTCTCTCCCTCTGTGAAATAAATAAATAAAATCTTTAAAAAAATAAATTCATTGAATAAATTATTTATGGGGCATATTCATTCCAAAGAACAATTTGATTTACAAAATGACTAATTATATGATTCTTTGAAGTAGAGAGCTTCCTTGCAATAGTAGGCATTAATTAAAGGAAATAACTTTTATGTTATGTTAATCTTTTTGTTAGATAATCACATAGCAATACCTATGGATCTTAAAAACATGGTACAAGGTAAAATAGAAAAGTAAAATACTTTTTAACACAATGCCACTTAATGTAACAAATGCATGTTAACAGAACAAATGCAAGAATGAAGGTTGATATCTTAGAATGTTCATAAATATTTACAGTGTGACCCAGCAATCCCACTTATAGTTATTTATTCTGAGAAAGGAAACTCACATTCACACTAAATCCTGTATTTGAATATTTACAGTAGTTATATTCATAATCACCAAAACCTAGAAATAATCCAAGAGTCCTTCAAAAGGTAAAAGGACAAACAGACTATGGTATATCTATAAAATGGAGTACTACTCAGCAATAAAAAGAGATGAATCATTGATACATGTATCAACTTAGATGGACTGGAAGGACATTATGCTGAGTGAAAAAAACCTAATCTAAAAAATGATTCCATTCATATGAAATATAGCTATGCAGAACAGATCAGTGGATGCCAGAGTTAGGGTTGGTGTTGAGTATAACTGTAAATGGCTTACAAAAATGAGTTTATTTAGGATGATATTATCCTGATTATGGTGATAGTTAAATGAATCTACACATGTGATAAAATTTAACAGAACTATATACCAAAAAAAGAAAAACAGAATACCTGTAAAAACTGGTAAAAGCCAAAACAAAGTCTGTAGCTTAGTTAATAGCATTGCCCCAATGTCAGTAACAATATCTTAGTTTCATAACTGTACTATGGTTATATAAGATGTTACCTATGGTAGAAGCTAGGGGAAGGTGACATGGGAATTCATCATACTATCTTTTCAATTTCTATATGAGTCTAAAATTATTTCTAAATGAAAAGCTTTTTTAAGACCAAATGCCAATTAAAAGAATGCATATTAAAAGAATGCAGCCACTTTGGAAAACAGTGTGGAGATTCCTCAAAAAATTAAAAATAGAGCTACCTTATGACCCTGAAATTGCGCTACTGAGTATTTACCCCAAAGATACTGATGTAGTGAAAAGAAGGGCCATATGTACCCCAATGTTCATAGCAGCAATGTGCACAATTGCCAAACTGTGGAAAGAGCAGAGATGCCCTTCAACAGACAAATGGATAAAGAAGATGTGGTCCATATATACAATGGAATACTACTCAGCTATCAGAAAGGATGAATACCCAACTTTTGTATCAACATGGGTGGGGTCTGGAGGAGATTATGCTGAGTGAAATAAGTCAAGCAGAGAAAGTCAATTATCTAATAAAAGAAGGAACAAGAACCATATGATCCTCTCAATAGATGCTGAAAAATCATTTGACAAAGTACAGCACCCTTTCTTGATCAAAACTCTTCACAGTGTAGGCAAAGAGGGTACATACCTCAATATCATCAAAGCCATCTATGAAAAACCCACAGTAAATATCATTCTTAATGGAGAAAAACTGAGACCTTTTCCCCTAAAGTCAGGAACACGGCAGGGCTGTCCACTATCACCATTGCTATTCAACACAGTACTAGAAATCCTAGCCTTAGCAATCAGACAACAAAAAGAAATAAAAGACATCCAAATTGGCAAGGAAGAAGTCAAACTCTCACTCTTTGCAGATGATATGATACTTTATGTGGAAAACCCGAAGGACTCCACTCCAAAACTTCTAGCACTCATACAGGAATTCAGTCAAGTGTCAGGATATAAAATCAATACACAGAAATCAGTTGCATTTCTATATACCAACAACAAAACAGAAGAAAGAGAAATTAAAGAGTCAATCCCATTTACAATTGCACCCAAAACCATAAGATACCTAGGAATAAACCTAACCAAAGAGGCAAAGAATCTGTATTCAGAAAACTATAAAGTACTCATGAAAGAAATTGAGGAAGACACAAAGAAGTGGAAAAACATTCCA
This sequence comes from Ailurus styani, assembly GCA_002007465.1. Classification (NCBI taxonomy): domain Eukaryota; kingdom Metazoa; phylum Chordata; class Mammalia; order Carnivora; family Ailuridae; genus Ailurus; species Ailurus styani. The sequence goes on from LNAC01000771.1 coordinate 466,424, forward strand.
TGCTCATGGATGGGTAGAATAAATATTGTGAAAATGTCTATGCTACCTAGAGCAATCTACACATTTAATGCAATCCCCATCAAAATACCAGCAATTTATTTCAAAGAAATGGAACAAATAATCCTAAAATTTATATGGAACCAGAAAAGACCCCGAATAGCCAAAGGAATGTTGAAAAAAAAAAGCAAAGTTGGCGGCATCACAATTCCAGATTTCAAGCTCTATTACAAAGCTGTCATCATCAAGACAGTATGGTACTGGCACAAAAACAGACACATAGACCAGTGGAACAGAATAGAGAACCCAAAAATGGACCCTCAACTCTATGGTCAACTAATCTTCGACAAAGCAGGAAAGAATGTCCAGTGGGAAAAAGACAGTCTCTTCAACAAATGGTGTTGGGAAAACTGGTCAGCCACATGCAGAAAAATGAAACTGGATCATTTCCTGACACCACACACAAAAATAGACTCAAAATGGATAAAAGACCTCAATGTGAGAAAGGAATCCATCAAAATCCTCGAGGAGAACACAGGCAGCAACCTCTTCGACCTCAACCGCAGCAACTTCTTCCTAGGAACCTCACCAAAGGCAAGGGAAGCAAGGGCAAAAATGAACTATTGGGACTTCATCAAGATTAAAAGCTTTTGCACAGCAAAGGAAACAGTCAACAAAACCAAAAGACAACTGACAGAATGGGAGAAGATATTTGCAAATGACATATCAGATAAAGGGCTAGTATCCAAAATCTATAAAGAGCTTCTCAAACTCAACACCCATAAAACAAATAACCCAGTCAAGAAATGGGCAGAAGACATGAACAGACATTTCTCCAAAGAAGACATCCAAACAGCCAACAGACACATGAGAAAGTGCTCAACATCACTCGGCATCAGAGAAATACAAATCAAAACCACAGTGAGATACCACCTCACACCCATCAGAATGGCTAAAATCAACAACTCAGGAAACGACAGATGTTGGCGAGGTTGCGGAGAAAGGGGAACCCTCCTTCACTGTTGGTGGGAATGCAAGCTGGTGCAGCCACTCTGGAAAACTGTGCAGATTCCTCAAAAAGTTGAAAATGGAGCTACCCTATGACCCAGCAATCGCACTACTGGGTATTTACCCTAAAGATACAAAGGTAGTGATCCTCAGGGGCATGTGCACCCAAATATTTATAGCAGCAATGTCCACAATAGCCAAACTGTGGAAAGAACCTAGATGTCCATCAACAGATGAATGGATAAAGAAGATGTGGTATATATATACAATGGAATACTATGCAGCTATCAAAACAAATGAAATCTTGCCATTTGCAATGACGTGGATAGAACTAGAGGGTATTATGCTGAGCAAAATAAGTCAATCAGAGAAAGACATTTATCATATGATCTCTCTGATATGAGGAACTTGAGGGGCAGGGTGGAGGATTGTGGGGGGTAGGGAGGGAAAAATAATGAAACAAGATGGGATGGGGAAGGTGACCAAGCATAAGAGACTCCTAATCTCACAAAACAAACTGAGGGTTACTGGGGGGTGGGAGGATAAGGATAGGGTGGATGGGTTATGGACAATGGGGAGGGTTTGTGGTTTGGTGAATACTGTGAAAGATGTAAGCCTGATGATTCACAGACCTGTACCCCGGGTCAAAGAATAAAAAAATAAAATAAAATAAAATAAAATAAGAAAGTCAATTATCATACGGTTTCACTTACTTGTGGAACATAAGGAATAAAATGGAGTACTCTAGGAGGAAGAAAGGAAAAGTGAATTGGGATAAATAAGAGGGGGAGACGAACCATGAGAGACTGTGGATTCTGAGAAACAAACTGAGGGTTTTGGAGGGGAGGTGGTAGGGGAGATGGATGAGCCTGGTTGTGGGTATTAAGGAGGGCACGTACTGCATGGAGCATTGGGTGTGGTGCATAAACAATGAATCTTGGATCACTGAAAAAATAAAGTAAAAAAAAAAAAGAATGCATATTGACTCATCTTAATGGTTGCCTATAGGAAAAAGGGAATGGGGACCAGAATGGGAGGGAAAGAGGGATTCCAATGTATATTTAAATACCTGATTTATAATTTTCAGGGTAAAGTTCAGTTCTCTGTTAATAAGTTATAAACACCATGAGGTCAAGAACTGTTTACTAGTCATTTTCAGATCTCTTCATGACTAGTACATTTATACACATAGTGGTGTATATATATTATGTTTGTAATGAATATTCATTCTGTTATTAAACAAAAAAACTGGGGAACATATCCATTTTATAACTGAGCTCTGTAAAACAAACAATCCTAAATTTGCAAGTGATTATTGGTGGAAATGTTGACAATTTGTACATACACACTTTAATTATTATGCTTTATATTTGGGTCTGAAACATGTTTGTGTGATGCAGTTACATCATGCCCAGCTCTTACCCAAAAGGAAATGGACTGCCACCAATAAACTTGGGAATTCAGTGGGAAATAGCAGAGGGGGAACCAATGTGTTCTCCTCACTGCTAAGGGTCTGAGTGTCTCCTACCACCAAGGTTTGCCGTTCAACAGAAAATAAATTATAGTTCCTAGAAATGTCAACATGGAGGTTTCTGGAATCCAAGATGGTCTCTTGACTTAGAATGTCCCATTGATCAAATCGCCTTTTTTGTTTCACAAGTTTTCTTATTTTCTTCATGCTCTTCTTTTACTTTAAGAGGCACCTGCATATAATTTAATATTCCTTTATAATATTTATGAATCAAGGCCATGTTTCTCACCTAGTAATTGCAGTCCACCATACCATGTTTTCTTACTCTTCATTTTCAGTTTTCTGGAGAAGAGTGAAAACATCTAGGAAGGGCATAGCCTATTTAATATTGGCATGGAGAAAAGATTGAAGCTAGTAAAAGGAAGAGAGGGGGAAGGGAGGGGATAGGAGAGAGAATTTGGATGTGCTAGAAAGGGTAATAGTAAAACAAATCGTTGTTTCCATAAATCAGTAGATACAAGGGGAATGCCTCGGAAAGGTCATATGATCTGTAACATCGATGAAATACTTTGGATGAAGATTTCCTAAAGATCCTTTGCTAGCTTGTCTCAGTTCTTAATCCAGTGGTCCTTCTGAGAATAGGATAAGTGGTTTTCTTATTCTTGATAGGAAAGGCAGGGAATTCTCCTTGGTGTGTTATAAGAAAATCAAACGTGACATTTGATTACTGCCATATGTTGCCATATTTGATATGAAGTGTCTTCGTTTCACGATGAACAGCATGTCTCCAGTATTGTCTCTTGCTTGAGCTGCCTGGAAACAAAAACTGACTATAGAAATAGGCTGGTTTGCCATGGCCTTTATGACAAACTTAATTAAGAAATAAGTGAAAATGCAAGAATTTTGTCAGGTGTTGTAAAAATGGAAACTCCATTTTTACAACTTAAAAGGATTTAAAAGAGATCTCCTCTTAAAAATGAAAAAAAAAAAGATCTTCTTTTAAAAAATGCTAATTGCTTCCCCAAATTTTGTTACAAAATGTGCTTCTTTAGTCTGGGCAACTGTCACTTACCTAGTTTCCACTCCCACACAGTCCTTGATGAGAACAATAAAGCTCTAGATTCACTTATGGTAAATGTCTTAGCCTGGACCCCCAGAGAGCAGAGCCTGAGACAAGAGCTAGAGTGCATGGGGTTTACTTGGGGATGTGGTCTCAGGGACTCTGAGTGGGAGATTAAAAAAAGCAGGGATTGCCAGCCCAGGGCACTTTGTCAAGTTGACCACCATTGCGGACAAGTGTACCTGGGCACATCCAGGTGAGGGAAGAGGGGAGTCTTTACCCAATGATTCCTCTTATCCCCCCTGACCAATGGTGGCCCCAAGGGTAAGAAAATACTGCAGCTCTGACAAGATGCTATTTTATTATCCTGTGTGACACCAGTAAATCAGCTGTGGCTAAGGCACAGATGTCCTGGAGGCCCGGAGGCATGCAGAGTCCAGTGAGGGGAGACCAGCAGAATCACTTCTTGGACACATGAAGTCTGGAGTACTTCAACCAGGTCAAGCCCTACGTTGGATTTTTGGATATTTTGGGTTTATACAGACAGTTTAAAAAACAGGCTTAAGAAAAATCATGCTTATCTGTGACAGACTTGATCAATCAACTGATCAATCAATTGAACTGTCTCACATAGCTGTTGACAAGCAGATTGCTTAGTGTCAGGACCCATGATCAGAATCCCAGCCTGGCCTTCTAGAAACTCAAAGGTGGCTTTGAACCACACAGTATATCAGGTTCAATTCTATATTAAAGAAACTAGTTAGTTCTGACCCATACACATTTTAATATAAGAAAACCAAGTGCATGGGTGGCTGACACATTTTCCTGGACTAGAAACCTGAGGTTGTTTGATAATGTAGGATTCTATGGAAGTTGATCTGGTTATGTCTCAATAGCATGGGTCTTGGAAAAGTAGTGTCTATGGTCAGCTCAACTTCTCAGTAACTCTATGATGTTCTTAAATGAGCTAAGCCTCTCTGGCAAGGATCCCTCATGGATCAAAGTGAGTAAATAAAACCACTTCATAAAGCATCTGAGAAAACTAAGAACATTTATATAAAGCATTTTACCCAGTGCCAGTGCATTTTAGGCAGAAAGTTAATTCCCTTTGCTTGATCATGTGCATTCATTCCAGAAGGCTGACTAGCAGAAAAAAAAGCTTTGAAATTGCTCACATACACTGTCATACCTCTCCCGGACAAGTTCCATGCACTGGCCCTCAACTGCTGTTCAAAACCAAGTTGCAAATTCAAGTTTCGGTGGCATGGCACCTTACTTTTTCTTTAATTTCAGCAAGTTTAATTTTAATTCTGGGCTGTGGTAAAACAACAGAAGGATGTAGGCAGTCTTTTGTTATTTATGCAGCATGCTAAAAATTATGCGATAGACAGTAAATTAAGAAAAGCTGCCCTATAAATTTCAGTTAAATCTTACATGTGTTTTAATATTTAATACATCATCATGAATCACATTTCCATAAACCACAATGGGAGTTCAGGCAATACCTATAAGAATGTGTTAGATTTTTACTAGCATTATTTTTCTTCAACTAAAGCCATCCTCTAAATAAAGCACAAAATCAGCTGGATTTTTCTCTATGATATAAAACACAAAATTAAGTCTCACTGACCACTGATGTTGCTGAATTGGGTCCAAAGAACAATGTCTAACTTCAGTTCATGAATTACCAGAAAAGCTCAAATTATACCCTGAAAGAATGAGTGTACATGCCTATTCTCTCTTGATTTATTCTGTGACTCTTAAGAAAATTGGCTAGGAGGCATTAGCTGATAATAAAATGTGATATGGGGGAGGCTGGGTGGCACAGTCAGTTAAGTGTCTGACTTCAGTTCAAGTCATGAACTCAGGGTCCCAGGATCAAGCCCAACATTGGGCTCCCTGCTCAGTAGGGAGTCTGCTTCTCCCTCTGCTCCTCCCCCTGCTCATGCTCTCTGTCTCTCAAATAAATAAATAAAACCTTTAAAAAGTAAAAGAAAATGTGATATGGTACAGGAGGTCGGTCTGTGTAGCAGAATGCTCAAAGATGAGAAAAACTGATTTTAAATCCTTTATGTTCAGTGAGTATATAACTCTCAACTGCCAACCACCAGAGATGAATTTTCAGCTGATCCTGTGTGGTGTATGATTGTGTGGTGATGACATTAGCTCTTGACACACTCTATGTGTGTGTATGTGTGTATGAGCTTGAACCTCATAATTCAGCTTTAAGTTTAGATTAATGAATCTACATTTAGACTGATAAGTTGGATAGGCTCAATGGAGGGAGAATGTAAGTACCACAGAATGACCAGCTTGAGGGGCTTATAATTTAATGAGGCATGACTAAATAGCACATGAAGGAATTTGAACAAATATCTGCTGCTTTAGCTATTGCTCATCAAAAGGCAGCTGCCACTAATACCAAGAAGCTCAAAGACCAGCTCAGAATCCTTCTCCATACATTTAGCTCCAGTGGATCAGAGTTAGCATGCAAAACAGAAACCTATTTCTCAGGCATGGATTAGGGATCATTGGGTATCAAGACTTTTGGTGCTGAAAGAGTTCAATAGCATGTCAGAATAAGAATCACTGTGGTAAGAATAGCAGTTGGGGAAAGCTTGAGGTAAGCATAGAGAAATGGCATTATTTGGTTGAGTACTTTGTATAGAGAGAACTAATATGAGTAATCACCAAGGGAGGAAGGAAAGGGTCATGCAGGGCTGGGAAAAGGAGTCTACATGGGTCACATCTGCACTGCCATGCAATGAGATAACTTGTGGAAGTTGTACCTGATAAAAGGCAATGTGAAGGGTTTAGCAGGGGAATCAACACACAATAGGAAAATCAGGAGCCATCTTGGGGTTGATGAGCATGTCACTGATGTGTGCCAGTAGTATATTTGGAGGACTGATGTCCAGAGAAGAATGTGCAACATTGGGGGTGCTGTTCTGAACATGTGATGTAAGTAAGAAGGGGGTTTGTGTGTAAATGGTTGATTTGAAGGCAATTCCAGGAAGCACTGATAGACGTGGGGAAGCAGAACAGGGAAGAGAAGGGAGTATGAGTGTGTGTGAATGAGTGGGTAACCACTGTGGGAAGCTGGGACACAAGACCACCAGGGAATCTTTGAGGCAGTGGAGAACTCACTTCAGAATTATATTGCCTGAAGCAGCTGGGGTATTTATCCAACCATTCTGCTTTGTCATCAGCAGAGCAGTGACCTAGGACATTAATTCCTCATCCCCTCCAACCTACCTTGCATATAGGTTGAGGGAAAACCTCAGCATGTACCAGAGTATGGGTGACAAGTTGACCGTGGACAGGATATCAACATGCCAGCCCACACTTGCCTTGGTGGTGCTTTGGATTCTCTGTGTTTTCTCTCTTCCCTGTTCAATTAAGGGGAAGCCCAGACATTTCTGGCTACTCTGTAAGAAACAGCTTTCTGAATACAACTGTGTCATTCTCACCAGGATATCCATTGAAAAAAAACGTGACCAAAATTGCATCTAGGTTTAGATATCATGTATACCTTATCATCACATTAATTGCAAACCCACACTGTTCCACTTTCTTCTAGGAGTTTGAAATAACCCTGTGGCCTCTTAGGTAAACAACAATTTTTCCCCCTTAGGTATCCTCTCTCCCTATTCCAGGCTTTGGGAAAGGAGTGACTTCCTGAGCATTCCCACTTTCCTGAGAGAAACTGCATTCCCTACCCCTGGGGTAACCTGATGTATTTAGGTATAGTGCCTTTTAAAGTAAAACGCTCTTTCATTATGGGCATGAAACCTATGCCTAGTGAGGAGGCACACCAAATTAAGTTGGCACAACTTCACTGTGATGATCTCATCTTATCTTATAGCTTTAAATACCGTAATGCCTCCCAAATCATCCTTGGACTGGGCTTGAATTGCTGATGCACCCAATGGCCTACTCAAGATCTCTCCTTGAATATATAAGAAGTATTTCAGAATTAATATGACCAAAGCTCATCATCATCTTGGAATCAACACTGTTTCCTCTTTCTTTCACACCCACATCTGATCTGGCAGCAAATTCCATTGGCCCTAACTTCTAAATAAACACCCAGAGTCCACAGAGTTCTCCGCTGCTACTATGCAGGTCCAAACAGCCATCGTCACCTGCCAAGGTTATTGAAATAACCTCCCTGATTCTACACTTGCTTCTCTTCATCCTGATCTCAGCACAGCTGTCAGAAGATCCTCATGAGATGCTGGCCGGATCACGTCTCTCACCTGTTCAAACCCTCAAACTGCTTTTTGTCTCACTTAGTCTATACAGAGCCCAGCAGGCCCTTCGTGATCAGACTGTCCCATTTCCTCTTCTATCTTATCTCCTACTACTCCCCAGCTTGCTCACTTTTATCTACCTGACAATCCTGGAATGGATTATGTCTATGCCCACCTTAGCACCTTGTACCTCCTATCCTGGCTGCCTGGAATGTTCTTCCTCAGATTTTAGGTGAAGAGGACTTACCTCCCCTCCATTCTTTGAATTCAAACTAAGATTTCATCTCTCCAGTAAATTTCCCAGGCTGTATAACTACATTGATAAGCATCCCAACATTCCTTATCCTCCCTCCTAGCTTATTTTTTCCTTGGCATTTAGCATGAATTTTATATTTTATCTTCTACTTGTTTATTTTGCTTATCACCTGTCTTCCCCCACTAGAATGTAAGTACATATTTCATTCCCGGCTATATTCCCAGAGTTAAAATGAGTGCTTATCTCTGAATTAGTGCTCAATAAATACTTGCTGAATGAATGAATGAGTTGCTGAATTCATTATGTTAGACAAAGGGGACATTCCTTTCAGCAACACTGAACTTTTTGTTTGCAGGCACATTTCCTAGAGAACAATTTCTCTAGTTAGTAGCCTGTAGGTGGTCATGGAAGCTTCAACTGCAATGCTCCTAAACAGGACTCTACATGCTGTCACATTATTTGGATGAAGGATCACCCCCTGCCATGGTTAGCATATTGTTTTCTCACATCCCATTTGCCAAATTCATACAACCAATTGTGCTATGACAATTTTCCCTGAGGCATTAAAAACAGTTGAGGACACAGATTGCTGGACAAATGGGAGAAGGAAGAAATCATGTCCATCATTTTAATTTTTTTTTAAGATTTTATTTATTCATTTGACACAGAGAGAGAGATTACAAGTAGGCAGAGAGGCAGACAGAGAGAGAGGAGAGAGGAGGAAGCAGGCTCCCCACTGAGCAGAAAGCCCGATGTGGGCCTCGATCCCAGGACCCTGGAATCATGACCTGAGCCGAAGGCAGCGGCCTTAACCCACTGAGCCACCCAGGCGCCCACATGTCCATCATTTTAGAGAAAGGTGTTCCCCCTTTCCAGACTTATCGCCATAAGCTACCCTGTACTGCGTGTCAGCCACCCCCAGAAGGCAACCTTCCAAGTCTCAGGAAGCTCCTGTGCTTTTTTCCTGCTGAAATAATGTCACAACCTCCCAAACTCTGGCCTGTGGATTCACTTTCAGCGAATTAAGTGCTCGGGGTAAAGTTGTGATAAACTCTAGACTAAACTGACCACCGTAAGCTTGGAGGCAGCAAGCATTTTATGTTCTCCTCTCAGAAACTTTCTACATGGGGCACAACTCATGGCCTCAGGGGGAAGTGAAGCCTTTTGGCTTGTGGCACGAAGGTCTCCAGTGCACAAGCACTGAAATACTTTAGACTCCCTCAGTCCAGACCTGCAGTTCTTTTGTTCCCCTATCTTTCCACAGCACTATATTTTATGCTATCGAACTCTGGCAAGATTATGCATGAATGAATAAATAAATAATCAAGTTATAATAACAAAAATATCTTTTTAAAAATATTTTATTTATTTATTTGTGAGGGAGGGAGAACACAAGCAGGGCAGGGAGGGGCAGAGGGAGAGAGAGAAGCAGACTCCCTGCTGAGCAGTGAGCCCAATGGGGGGCTCAATCCCAGGACCCTGAGATAAAGACTTGAGCCAATACTTAAGGCAGATACTTAACCAACTGAGCCACCCAGGTGCCCAGTAATAATGTGTCTTTTTTTTTTTTTTTGCCAGAATGACCATTTATTTCACTGATTAAATCCAATATATCCTCTCATTTTCCATTGTTGTCCTTTTCCCCCCCAGGGGTACAGGTCTGTGAATCATCAGGCTTAATAATGTGTATTAAAGAGAATGCAAAATGATTGTATTTGGACCTGAACAGCTCTAAGAATTCAATGGCAATGTTGAAACCAATCCCTATCATGTACATCTGCTTGTGGACACTTCAGATAGGACCCCAGAGCCACCCAGGATTACTGTACACCCTGAACTGTAATAAGGAATCCGTGGTGTGCCCCTTCATTCTCCTTCCACCCAACTTGGCCATCCAGTAGATGTGATGGGACCGATGCACTGGCCTATGGATTTCTCAGTTAGCTTTTAAAAGTATGAATGTACATAAGTCTGCAAAAGTCAAGGACTTAAAAGCTGCAAGGCATTATCTTATCTTTTAAAAAAAATAAAACATTTTACACACACACACACACACACACACACACACACACACAGAGAACTTTCCTTGTTTGTCATAAAACCAATCCAACAGGGCTTAAGATGAAGATTCTATCACAGTCACTATTTCCTGAGGAATAAAAACAAATATTCTGTTAACCCTTTTTTTTTTAATATGGTTAATAATTTCTGGGGCACCTGGGTGGTTCAGTCTGTTATGTATCTGACTATTGACTTCAGCTCAGGTCCTGGGATGGAGCTCCACATTGGGCTCCATGCTCAGCAGGAAGTCTGCTCCAGATTCATTCTCTCTCTTTCCTTCTGCCCTCCCCCCAACTCACACACACACTCTCTCTCTCTAAAGTAAATAAATAAATCTTTTAAAAAATATGGTTAATAATTTCTGCCAGTAATCTATTAATCTTTGGAAGGCCTGAATTTAACTTATACTATGCCAATAGTATGCTACATTTTCTTCAAACCATTCTTCTTCATTTTAACACATAATTTACTATTAATATATTAGTATATTAGAACGCTAAGGAAAAAAATCATTTGGGGAGAAACGCATCTTTTGTTCTCTCTGAGGGCTAGGTACCACTTGGTAGGAGGTGTTAAGAATGAGTAAAGAAACTTCCTTTCAAGTTTAACAGCTTTCTTGCCTGTTTCAGCTGAATGTAACATGTCTCCCAAGAGGCCCTGGCTATGCTGCCCTTTACAGGGAAAATTATTTGGTAGAAAAAAAAAACCTATTATTTCCTACTCTAGATTTGAGGAAATACATGAAGAGTACCTATTTATGCATTAAGTATATGAGAAGAATGCAGGAAAATTAAACAAAACAAAAAAAACCATATCCCAATACATAAATTTTACCTTCATAGAACAATAAAAATAATTTAAAAGGCCTTTTATCAAGATGCCAACTAAGTGTGATTTTACTTTGCATAAGATCATACTATGTAAGAATGTTATATACCATGATATGCAGCTACTAGAGTACTATTCTTCTCTGAGGACCCACATTCATTCTAATTATCTGAACAGGAGATAGAAGTGACAGAAATACAGCTCAGGGGTCAAATATATGGGGAGAAATCCAAAACCTCGTTAGTTTGAGAGGCAGTGTTGCCCTTGGGGGGAAAAACGAAGTGTGGTAAATGAGGAGAAGGTATTCATGCTCTTGTCCCATTCACGGATTTCCTGGGAGATCCTGAGTATACTGTCCTGTTTTTCTTACTGCAAATATTCTTATCATGTAGCTGAGAGGCACATTGCACTTGTGCTCATAGGTTTGGGAGTACTCTTGCACTTCTGGTGAGAGAAGGCACACCCAAGTTTCTGTGATAATGAAGAACAGGGCGGTGTGAGGAGGTGGCTCTGCAGTGTGGGGTGACAGCACACTCGGGTCCTTTCAGGGTGAGGGGCAGCTCAGACTGTCCTCTCATAGCTGTGACCCTTTGTGTTTGTCAAGTACAAGGTCATCCAATTTGTTCTTTCCCCTGTAACACACATTTTCCCCCCTTGGATGATTGATGGGACATAGAATCTAATTTTGAAACAATTGCCACTAAGAAAATCTTCCACCATGGAAATATAGGCCACAGTTTTTAGTCATTTTGACTATTATTCAGAGTAAACTGAAACTTGATGATCTGGTGTTTAAAAAAGTGATGGTTGTGTCCATATTCCCTAATATATCCAATAAAGGGCTTCTTAAGATAACAAATCATATTTTGTTACTTATCAGTGCCTACTGTTGAGGAGATAAATGTATACACATGTGGGTGCGTGTATCGTAAATGTGTATACATACATAGTGTAAAGCTTCCTTTGTAGCCAGACAAGAAAATACAACTTGCTGGAATTACTATTTATTAATGTTGTCTCTTTAAACTCTTCCACACAGATTTTACTCTGCAATTTTCAGATAGTAAAAATAACAACAGTCAACAGCTAATCTGTTTAATGTGCTAGAAGATAGAGAAACAATTCAGTGTTAGAATATGTAAGCATTATATCCTCATAGCTAGTAATGACTTCTGATTCAGCTCTTGACATGTCAGTAGTGAGCATTTGATTAAATATTATTTAAGGACTAAACTATCTGAAACAACAGTAATACACACCTCATTTCCTCACAAGTAATTGAAAGATGATCTCACTCACATTAAATTTCGGATTAAACACATATATAATGCTCGACATCATGAGTCCATGTTTGGACTTTTCTTCCCAAGTTTATTGATTTTGCTGTGCTATGTTTGGGTCTCAAGTTGGTAATGTGCAAGGCTGTGACATTAGTACAGGTTGCTCTTGGCACTTGGAAAACACTGATGAGAAGGAGCTGAGAATTTCAATTCAATCGAAATCCTCAGAAAATCAATAGATTTAAATTTGTGTCCAGTTGTGTGGAGGGGGTGGGTTATGTGTGGGTGTCTGTGTGCACAGCATGGTGGGATTTGGGTAAGTGTGTTTATATTCACAGTTTCAAGAATTCCAAGGAAATAGCAAAATCAAGATTTTGTTAAACTGGGATTATGTTGATAAAGTTGGTACAGAATTCCTGGTGACCTTTTGTGATGTAAGGAAAACTCTATCTTCCATTAGCGTACTTCTTAAGGCAATAAATAAGAATGACCCTATCAGAAAATGAATCAGTCATACAATAAGAGCAGCAATGTCATCTGCATGTATTTACCTCAGAGGAGGAGGTGGAGCATATTGATATTTCCAAGTGGGCTTTTATTGGGAACATCTCCCATTAGCACTAATGAGAGCTGTTTAGTTAAGCCACTGCTCTCTCATGCTCACGGCATATTTCATCCTCAGTGCTAAAGCTTTGAAACCTTTTTCCCTCTTACATGCAGCTCTGGTAATTATGCTAAATGTTTAATTGTAAATATGGCTTTCTATGAGTCCTCCCTGCTGTGAATATGAATATCTAAAAAGGACTGAGGCTTTTCATTACTATGCACTTCCCTGGTCACCAAAGCCCCTTTCAGAGATAATCTTTCTCTCATCAGTACAGCAAAGCCAAAACCCAAGAAAAAAAATCTGAGTGAGTCCCTCTACTCCCCATCTGGATCCCAACTTGGATTCCTTTGATACTCAGAAGATCTAAATATTGTCTTGTTTCTCAGTAGAGTGGTAATCTTTTCCATTTGCCCTTCTGGAAGACCAGGCAAAGGCTAAATCCAATGTAATGAAAACACTCCCTAGAATAAAATGCCTAAGGAAAATGAGAAGAATTGAAGACAAAAAACTACCTTCAGTTATTAGGATAAAGAAGATGAATATTCTAGAAGAACCCAGAGCATCAATAACCTTGAAGAGTAGCAACATTCCTCTTGTGAGCCAGGGACACGTGTAAAACACATCTTTTCCTTCACCCCTCTCAGCAGCGTGTCAGGAGGGATGGTTACCTCTGTCTTCAGATACAAAACTTGGCCCAAAAGCTAAGTGGCTGTAAGAATCAGAGGGGAGAAAATGTTTTCCAGTGAGATAATAATAACACAGATGCCAAGGAGACAAGACTGTTTGGCCTTTGCCTTCAGATATAGAAAGAGTCATTTTTCAGGGACAGGCCATTGGCCTTGTTCCTCTCTCCGTGTCAGAGTAGATCTGGATTTGATTAGGAGAGTAGCTCATGACCATGAACTTCTTTGCTGTGTCTACCCAGTTGCTTGCTTCCAAGAACCATTTAAAAGCTACTGTGGTCTCATATGGGCCAAACTGTCCCCCTCTCAGTGACTGAAGCACCCAACTCAATCTCTGACAACATTCTAAGCTGGACAGAGCACAATGGAAGCATTTGTCAGATCAGTTGAGTAAATGTGCAAAGGCCATCACAGTGAGGGTCCTTAGTGGGCTGGCAACAACAGAGGTCAATATTGCCTCCACATCTGTCCAGGACAAAAAGGTGGAATTCAACATCTCTCAAGTTTCTTCTGTCCTATTGTGATTACAAGTGATTTTGTACTACCATCTCTAGTCAGGGGACTCTTTGTCTCCTGGGGTTCAGTTTGGAAATGAGGCCTTACATCTAGTACATCCCCAGGCTTCACCAAAGAGATTGTAATTCTACACAGAAGACCTTTAATTTTAAAAACCTCTTTCTTTTTAGAAAGTCAGCTACAGCCTAGGGGTGTTTAACATAGGTAGTAACTTCAAAGCTCTTGAGCATGTAGATAAAAAGTAAACAAAAACACCACCATGGAAGAGTAAACTTGACAGTTTTGCCTCTGTTTCAGGAATACAACTACTTTTCATTGGAACACAAGCCCTACATCATGTCATTCTAAACTTCTGTAGAAAAGGAATTCCTGGGTCTGATTCTCTGTATTTACTTCTCAAGCTCCTATGCAGTTACTAGATAAAAAATATAATGAAGTCTAGTTTCTTTGAATGATTCAACATCTTTACCTCTTTGTTAGAATTGAATGGTAAATATTACCAGTTTTCTTTTGTTTTCTGTGTTGATGGTTTTTCTCTAGAACAAGTGATATGACCAGTTAGTAGAGTGCTATTATGGGTTTTTTGTCAACGTGGACAGAATTTCCTGTCCTGAGAAGTAAATCCTTATGGAAGCAGATCTCCCTGAAGTCAAACATCTTGCCATATGCTCTGTGGAAGCACAGGGTGGAATTGCCTGCTGGTGGTCAAATGTTGAATAAAAGCTGAAAAGCTGAAGACTTCTCTTGGGGGCTTGCTTTATAGCAGGAAGGTAAGAGTCAACATGGCCCACACAGGAGGTAGCAGTGGCAGAGGGGAAAGAATATGACATTGAAATATAAATTTATGTTTTCATCCCCCATTCACCTGGGGCAAATTTTTCTTACCACACTGTGAAGAATAAATGGGAATGTGTTACACATTGTCCATGTTTATGCCCATGTTCAATGATTTGTTCTATTTCATCCTCCCTTTCTGGTAGCAGATGGAAAATACGTTA
This sequence comes from Ailurus styani, assembly GCA_002007465.1. Taxonomy (NCBI): domain Eukaryota; kingdom Metazoa; phylum Chordata; class Mammalia; order Carnivora; family Ailuridae; genus Ailurus; species Ailurus styani. Next base: position 481,442 of record LNAC01000771.1, read on the forward strand.
AAAAATAATATGGCCAAAATGTGTTCTACTATTAACATATTGATGAGATGGAAGAAATCCAATTGTGATGGCAAAGCCTCCTTATTCTCATCATTTTTCAGGGCATGAATTTGAGGAAAAAACCCAAGCTGACATTTCCTCATGACTAAGTTATAGATATAAGAGTCCTGATGTCTATCACTGCTGATTTAGAGAAAGTAGAAAACTATTCTGATAATATTAGTGAGAGCACTAATACTAAATATCATAAACCATTGTATTCTTCCAAATAGAAACAAAAATCGACATGATACAGACTATCAATCTCATAGAAGTAACTGACTATAAAGAGATATGACTGGAGATTTTCTTTTTCCCAATTCAACACACACTTGTGAAAGCCTGCATGAATAAAAGTAGTGCTAGATGGGATAGCTTCAATGATGAAAGGGTACACTCCAGCATGGGAAGGTTTGGGATAGAAGCCAACATATAAGCAAATAATTGCAACGCAGTGAGATACCTGCAGGATTAAAGGTAAGCACGAAGTCAGGTGCAGGGAAGGATTCTTGATTGATGTTCCCCAAGGACGATATTCTGAGGTAAGATATATCTCTAGAGTTTTGAAACACGAATACTAAATTTCCTTAGTAGGGAAAAGAGGGAAGGACATTCTAAAAAAAGGTAACATGGAGGTGCAAAATACTTTCAGGCCTAGGAAACTACAGATGCAAAAGCACTTATTATCAGAGCATAGTGTTCCCCCACCCCATCTTTCTGCCTTTGCATATGGAGCTCACTTGGCCTGAAAATTGTTTTGTTTTGTTTTGCTTTTTACCATTCTTGGTTTATAGGTGTTTAACTTTGTATGTGAGTTACTGGAAGACTTGGTTTTGTGTCCTAGTACACAAACACCATAAGGCCAAATGCTTTTTTATTGTATTCCTTAGAAACAAACCTACCACCATCGTCAGGTTAACTGTGAGCTCCCAGGGCTCCAAAAATAAGTATCGCACCACAAGGGTTCAAGTCCCCATGGGTCACTGATCTGAGAGATCCATCTGTAGCTTTTTAGTCTGTGGCTGGAGAGCTTAGAGTATGCATAATGTCCTCCTCAGGTTAAAACTAGTAGTAAAACAACTCAGAAAGGCATTTGTGGAAGCTTTACTGCCTTTTTCTATGTCATGGGGGCCCTGATAGTCTCAAGGAAGCTAAGCATTAAAATCATTAATTTGTTCACTCAACGGGCAAAGGCTACCAGTGCTCACTTCACAGTTTTCCAATTTTGATGCCTTTTGACCACCAATAACACTGGCAGTCAAGTTAAAGTCAGCATCTTCTCTTACCCAGATTATTGCAATAGTTTTCCAGCTAATGTCCCTATCTACCTCCTTGCCTTCCTACCCCTTACTTTTCACACAATAACCAATTTTGCTAAAATACAAATTTGATTTGTCACTCTTTTGCTCAAAACTCTACAGTGACTTCCATCCCCCTTATAGAAAAACACAAAACTGCAAACATAGCATGTGTTTAATACATACTCATCAAATGAATAAAATACATGAATTAATTGAGTGCCTACAAATCACAAGAAACTGAGCTTGATAAAGACAATGATATTCTTTTCTCTCCAGAGGTTTATATTTAAGGATGTGAGGTGAATTCACAAATGAATGAATACAAAAATACTGTTAACTTTTCTGGTCAAAGTCTGAATAAAAATAGTTTGGGCACAAACAATGAAATGGCCTGGTTGGTAACAGAAGGTGAGGAAGTGGTGATACTTGAGTCATAAAATAGTAGAAATTCCAGGATATTAGAGTATGGAGAGGCTTTTCAGACAAGAGAACCACAGGAGCAAATGTATTGAGGTGTGAATTCATAGCCAAGGAACAGCAACTGCTTTAATATGGCAAGACAAGGGACATAAGATGAAAGGGGAGAGGGAGGGTTGAGAGGTGAAAAGTTAGGTTAGAAAGGATAAGTTAAAAGCCTTAAATGTGTGTATTTCATTGCTTGAGTTTACTGTATATCTTCCAAGCAATGGGGAGTTACTAAGGTTTTTAAGATGGGAGAAATTAGACTCAATTTATATATTTGGAAGCACTGGGAAGGGTCCATTAGAGAATTCAAAGTTGATTAATAGCAATAACTAACATTTATTGAACGCCAACTATTTACCAGCTCTGTATTAAGACTTTTACTTTTACTTCATTTAATTCTCAGATCGGCCTATGCAATTGGCACTATTCTTATTCCCCTTTAGAGATGGAAAGCTAAGGCAGAGAGATGTCAAGCTTAAGGTCATGCTGTAGTAGGTTACAGAACCAAAATAGAAATCCAGAGAATCAAACTTTAGAAAACAGAAGAGAAAATATGTTAAGGAGATAAAATTCCAGAACATAGTCTATTACCAAATAAAAGGGGTAAAGGAGGGAGATAGGAGGCTGACAAGCCTGCTAGGCTTTTAGTTTGGATTACTCATGTATGGCTGTGTAGGTTACTATGTACAGATGGGACAAATTTAGAAGAAAAGATAATAAGCATTTTAAATATATTTGTTTTTATATGCCTGTGGGAAATCTGGAAACCATATGGGCATATAAGTAAGATGGACATACAGGTTTGGATCTCAGAAAATGCAAATTTGGAATAGGAGAGGTGAGGTCATAGGGTAAACAAGATCAAACATCTATAAAAGAGTGCTACTGGTTGAATTGTGTCCCCCTAAAAGATGTTGAATTCCTAACACTCTGTACCTCTGAATATAGTCTTATCTGAAAACACAATAAGGTCTCCCCAGATGATCAAGTTAAGATGAGGTCATCAGGGTGGGTTCTAATCCAATATGTCTGTGTGTTTATAAAAAGGAGAAATTTGGACTCAGATGCACAGACATGGAGAACACCATGCACAGATGAAAGCAGTGAGCAGGGTGATGCATCCACAATCCAAGGAATACCACAGAGTGCCAGCAAACCACCAGAAACAAAGGCAGAGTCATATAACAGAGCCTCCTTCACAACCTCAGAAGGAACCAAACCTTCCAACACTTTGATCATGGATTTCTAGCCTCCAGAACTGGGAGACAATACATTTCTGTTATTTAGGCTACCAGTTTGTGGTACTTTGTTAAAGCAGTGCTAGCAAAGTAATAAAAACAGGGACAGCATGGAAGAGTGAGTTATTATTGGTAATGGCTGAACATATACTGTCAGTTTGAAAATGAGTTTGCCAGTCAAAGAAGCAGGAAAGATATTCTAAGAAAAAAAGGCACTTGTGAAAACACATGGAAGTCTAAGAAAGGATGTGCCAGCAGTTTGCACTGGGCTGATCACAAGCTGCAGCTGTGGAGTGGTGGGAACACAATGATCTGTTCATGGAAGTTCCTATAAACAGCACTCTACAAATTTAATCTTATAATTGATAGAGAGCAGTCTGAGGCCCAAGGGAATGATTAAATTTGTTTTTGTTTTGTTTTGTTTTAAAATTCTCCTGTTCTGTAAATACAGTAGCAGTGGCAGCATAGTTTTTGAATCTACCAAAATGATCCCATTAAAATAGGCAGAGCAAAATGGAAGGATCATGAACAATACTTGCAAATAAAACTCAGTGTTGAGATTTCCCCCCCCTAATTACCAAGACACAAATTAGGGACAGCTCTTAAGAGCCATGTGATATTGACAACTATGCAGGAAGCAGCAGAGGGAAGGCCTTGAGAATAGAAGAACCTTCAAATCCCCAACAGCCACTAACTGGAAAGTGCAGTGTGCCAATCTTACAGAAGGACCTAGAAATATGTTCTTAATAATCCAGTGCAAGGATGAGTCCACAGGGACTGTAATGAAATAACATCAGATGCTATTGGAGCAGTCTCATTACACACAGTCTGAAGACCATTTCAAGACAAAGCTCCACATTGAACAGAATCTGCTGGGAATAGACTCCAACTTGAGCAGGACTGGGACAGCCACAAGAAATGAAAGAGAAGGTCCAGATTCAAAGGAAAGGGCAGGAGAACAGAGGCAGCTGATGTCAGAAAATTGACAAGCGGTATTCTTTTTTGTCACTCATGAGAACAAAAGAGGAATGAGCTCTGGAGCTATGACACCAGCCAAGGTATCCTGGACCCCTTACCCCTCCTAAAACTATATAAAAACTAAACTAACTCATTTTTAAACTTAGCAATGAAAAAAATCAAAACTATTATAAGGAAAAGAGGATAGAAAAAATGATGATGTTCTTACAGATAATGAAACCATACCAAGAATACATGTAGAAAACAGATAAAAACTATAAATAAATATTTCAAAATGAGTTGAAAGAAATTAAGAGAATTATAAAAGTTATGAAAGAGTAATTTAAATCAGAATTAGAAAAAAATTAGAAAAGAAACGTATAGGAAAAAGTAAGATTTGACAAGGAAGATGATATAACCCAATATAGAATTCTAATATTTTTTAAAAGCTCAGAAATGAAAACTCAACTAGTAAGGGTGTGATGCCACTCAACCACCATAGTTAGAAGATAATAGAAAGTAGAAAGGTGGGCGCCTGGGTGGCTCAGTGGGTTAAAGCCTCTGCCTTCAGCTCAGGTCATGATCTCAGGGGGATTGAGGCCCGCATTGGGCTCCATGCTCAGCAGGGAGCCTGCTTTCTCCTCTCTCTCTGCCTGCTCTCTGCCTGCTTGTGCTCTCTCTCCCTCTGTGAAATAAATAAATAAAATCTTTAAAAAAACAAAAGTAGAAAGAAGGAAAAAAATTAAACCAGTAAGCTATTTAAGATCAAACACGTTCAGGGAAGTTGATTAATACAGAAGTTAAAGAAGGTGCAACATAAATAAATAGGAGTCCTCAAAGAAGAATACCAAAGTAATGGAACAACAACAACAAAAATACTAAATACTATAAATAAAGAAGGCTTGAAACTACATACTGAAACTTGAAACTTCATAATGAAAGGAAACTTGATGCAGAATAGCCAATATGAGATTAGGAGTCTTTTATGATTCACAGACCTGTACCCCTTGGGCAAAGAATAAAAATAAAATTAAAAAAAAAAGAATAGCCAATATGAAGATACATTTTAATAAAACCATAGGTCTTCAAAAAGAACTAAATGTTCCCCAGACATCCAAACAAAAAGTTCAAGTGGCTTATAGAGAAAGGCTATCAGATTTTTATCAAACTTCCATGACAACACTTCATGCTGGTAAGCAATGAAGTAGCAGATTTAATGGACTAAAATAAATTGCAGACCTTGGATTTTGTATGGAATATGCATGGATTTTACAGCCATCCAACCTGACCCTCCAATGTAAAGATTTTCCCAGCTATTCTGCTTTTTTACTTCATTTCTGTATCCCTACCATCCTCCCCTCTTGGTATCAGAAACCCTTTCCATTAAGTAGGTGAAGTTCTTTCACAGACTCTAGAAATGGGCACCAACTTTCATGTAAAATTGTGAGACTTCAGGGTCCTCATAATAGATGAAAACTTATTCCCATGCAAGTCAAGATTGCTAATCGCATGCTGTTATAAATATGCAAGAATTTAGAGAATATTTTCTCTATACAACTTTCTTAGGGGTTCTACTAGAGAATAAGTTTCAGACTACCAAACATACTGCAGACTCATTGACATAACAACCAATAAAAAAAGGGGATGATATGAATAGCCAAAGCAACCTTGAAAAAGAAACACAAAGCTGAAGGCATAACAATTCTAGACTTCAAGTTATATTACAAAGTTGTAGTAATCAAAACAGCATGGTACTGTCACAAAAATAGACACATAGATCAATGGAACACAATAAAGGAAAACCCACAAACAAATTAATAACTATATGGTCAATTAATCTTTGACAAAACAGGAAAGACTATCCAATGGGAAAAATACAGTCTCTTCAACAAATGGCGTTTGGAAAACTGGACAGCAACATGCAAAAGAATGAAGTTAGACCATTTTCTTACACCATACACAAAAATAAGTTCAAAATGTATTAAAGACCTAAATGTGAAGCATAAAACAATAAAAATCCTAGAGAAGAACACAGGAAGTAATGTCTTTGACATCAACCATATTAACTTCTTTCTAGATATGTATCCTGAGGCAAGGGAAGCAAAAGCAAAAATAAACTATGGGGACTTCATCAAGATAAAAAGCTTTCACACAGTGAAGGTAACCATTAACAAAACTAAAAGGCAACCTATGGAATGGAAGAAGATATTTGCAAATAATATATCTGATTAATGGTTAGTACCCCAAATATATAAAGAACTTGTAAAAGTCAACACCCAAAAACCAAATAATCCAATTAAAAAATGGGCACAAGGTATGAATAGACATTTTTCCAAAGAAGACAAAGAGATGACCAACAGACACATGAAACAATGCTCAACATCACTCATCATCAGAGAAATGCAAATCAAAACTATAAACTCACAGAAAATGGCTATAATCAGCAACACAAGAAACAACAGGTGTTGGCATGGATGCAGAGAAAGGGGAACTTCTTGCACTGTTGGTGGGAATGCAAAACTGGTGCAGCCACTCCGGAAAACAGGATAGAGGTTCCTCAAAAATTTAAAAATAGAACTATCCCATGATCCAGCAACTGCACTACTAGGTATTTACCCAAGAATACAAAAATACTAATTCAAAGGCATACATGTACCCCAATATTTATAGCATCATTGTGTACAAATTATGGAGATAATAACTAGTGAAATTATGGAAACAGGCCAAGTGTCCATTGACTGATGAATAGATAAAAAAGATGTGATATATAGATAATCTGCATGTGTATATATAATACACGTACACATATATACATATATATATATACACACATACATACACACACACACACACACACACACACACACACACAACATTACTCAGCCATAAAAAAGAATGAAATCTTGCCATTTGCAACAACGTGGATGGAACTAGAGGGTATTATGTTAAGCAAAATAAGTCAATCAGAGACAGACAGAAACCACATGATTTCACTCATATGTGGAATTTAAGAAACAAAGCAAAGGAGGAAAGGGAAAATAAAAGAGAGAGGGGCAAACCAAGAAACAGACTCTCAACTATAGAAAACAAACTGATGGTTACCATTCAGCAGGTAGATGGGGAGATGAGCTAAATAGGTGATGGGGATTAAGGAGGGCACTTGTGATGAGCACTGGGTGTTGTATGGAATTGTTGAATCACTGTGTTGTATACCTGAAACTAATATTACACTGTAGGTTAACTAACTGGAATTTAAACAAAAACTTTGAAAAAAATTTTTAAGGGTGATAGGCTCAGAATATCACCATTTCACAACCCCTGATGAATGAATGGACCTAGGAAATGATCATTAGTGGATGATGGCATCATAAAGGAGAACATTAGGGTTTCCTCAAGAAAGTAGTCAAAATCATCTGATAAAAATAATCAGACTTGAATCTGGGGGTGCCTGGGTGGCTCAGTCATTAAGCATCTGCCTTTGGCTCAGGTCATGATTCCAGGGTCCTGGGATCGAGCCCCACATCAGGCTTCCTGCTCGGCAGGAAGCCTGCTTCTTCCTCTCCCACTACCCCTGCTTGTGTTCCCTCTCTCTCTGTGTCTCCCTCTGTCAAATAAATAAATAAAATCTTTTAAAAAAAAACTTGAATCTGATCAACTCTAACTACCCAACTGAAGAAAACAGGAAGGACAAATATGTTAACCATACAACATGTGTGCAATCATCAAAACAAAGACAGTGCAAAATAGGTAGGAAATGGAAAAAAAATGAAAAAAGAATCATGGTGTGTAAAAGAGACAAGATACATATCAAATAATCATCACATATAGGCCTTGTTTGGATTGTATTTCAAACAAACTCTAAAGGAAATATGATAATCAGGAAAATATGAAAACTGAGTATTTTTGATAATATTAAATCATGATTATAATGTAATAATGCTATTGCATTTATGTTTGTCAATTATTTTTAATAAAATAATTACAGATGAAATAGCATGATGCTTAGGATTTGCTTCAAGATTACCTGGGGGCAGGAGTAAGTGAAGGTAAAAAGAAATAACGTATGTATTGTACATACAAGTATCAATAATTACTTAATATGGGTGATGCATATAGTGGACTCAATACAGTATTTTTTCTCTTTTTGTATATGTTTGAAATTTTCAATAATAAAACATTTTTGTAGAAAACATCAGGAGAGTTTAAAAGCACATACACCACACCCAGTGCTCCATGCAGTATGTGCATAAACAATGAATCATGGAACACTGAAAAAATAAAATAAAGAAAATAAAATAAAATTAATAATAAAATAATATAAATTAAAAAAAAAATAAAAGCACATGCACTTTAATACTTCAGACTTGCATGGTGCCCTAAGAGAAATCCATCTCCTGAGTACCACTGAGCACATAAAAAAACTGACCAGAGAGAATGTGTGTAGATTGTCAAGTGGCAAATCCCTTCTACACCTGAGTTTCTGACGCATGTCACCTCACTCTTCATATTTCAAGTCAGTAGATTGCCTTTAATGAGGCTGAATATTTCAGGGACTTCTTAAAGTGAACATTAGAGAATAAGGGTACTTGCTAAGCATTTATCTTTGGGTCTTAAATTAAGAAGCTACTAAAGTAACTCTTTCATGTGTGCTTGCATATAGTGACTTGCAGGAAAGAAAAGCAGCGTTGGTGTTTGAATTATAAATGATCACTCATTTCTTTCTTCTCCTCCATGTTTTTTTTCTAGATATTTCCACACAATCTACTTAGGTATTCGAAGTCGACAAAGTGGGGAGAATGACAGATGGAGGTTTTACTGGAAAATGGTGTATGAGTATGCAGATGTGAGTATGCTGCATTTGCTAGCCACCTTTCTGGAAAGTGCTCCACAGCTGGTCCTGCAGCTCTGCATTATCGTACAGACTCATAGCTTACAGGCCCTCCAAGGTAAGGGCTTGTAATTTGGTTTCTGACTTTGGGGAAGGATTGGCTACTTCTGTCACAATCCAAAAACTGTTCTAATACCCTTTATTAACAGAGGCCATTGTTGTCCCTGTTATATGACTGCTATTTGACATGAGAACTTGTGAATGATGCGTATTTTCTTCTTCACGATTACTTGTGAGGGCTAATTTACAGAAAGACAATTCTTTTTTGCCTTCAAGCTGCTCTCTGAGTGGGAAAAACATTTCTATGATTTTACGTTTGATCAGAATGAAAATAGAGGCAACCAAGTTTTTCTAGCTTGCGAGATAAAGTAATTTTCAAAACCTTAAAAACAAAAGCGTAGGTCTTTCTCTTTCTAATAATATTCATACACATATTTGAATATGAGGGTAATCTCTATCATTTCCTTTTGACATTAAGAAACAGAGGGAGATTAAAAGGAAATGGTAGATTACCACAATACTGCTTTCAAAGTCATAGGAGAAAAAATGTTGTCAATATTTAACAATACACTGTTTATGTACTACTAAGTTTTATAAAACAAATGTTATCAGATTAATATTTTTGTGTTTTGCTGTCTTCTTTGATAACTCATCAGTAACTTATCTGCCCTGATGTTTCCTTAGGCTCTGTTATTCAAATCCTTTCTAGCAGCAAAATCAGACAGACCAGTGGGTGCAGAGGTGAATAAAGGGGTGGCTGAATAGCTGTTTTCTAAATGAGGAGTTTCCTGGAAATTGGTCTATCCTATAACTAAATAGATTTTGTGAATCAGTTAACATGTTATAACATGTTCATTTTATTTCCATTTCATTTAGAGCTTTGCTGTGTCTTCCTCTATGTACACACATGTTGGTGTCCAGTTTTGGGCCATGCTCTAACTTGAGATTTGATCTGGTTGGTCCAGAAATCTCTACAGTGTCCTTATAACATTTTATAGCAAAGAACACATTAGCTTAGACTGAGCACTTTAATTGGCGAAGGGTGGGGGGCATATTAGAGGAAAAGAAAACGGAGAGTGTACTGGTAGCCAGGAACCCAATTCTTTGTGAATGTCTGGCTAACCCTGGCTCCACACTAGAATAGCTTTGGTCCAAAAAGTTTGAGAAAAGCATCAAAGAGATCCATGGGGTGTGATTCACAAATGCCAGAAAGCAAATTGGAAGAAAGAGAAAGTGGTGTGTTAGCACAGAAACAGATGAGAAAAGCCTGGAGAAAACAAAGCGTATACATTAGCTGCAGATGACTGTCTTTAGTGGTGAAAGACCACAGGCTGGAGAAAGAGGATCTGGCTTTGGTCACTCACTTCCTTGCTGTGAGACCTTGTGCAGGTCACTTAATGTCTCTGGGCCCCCACTTCTCAAATGTAAAGGTCACCAATGAAACTAGATGATCTCTAAACTCCTTGGAGCTCTGTTCCGTCTTTGCATCAGTGAATGCCCAGTAACCAACATTACAGGGCCAGGGATATGCATTAGGAAATGGTCTGTAAATGAAGACACAAATTTAGAGGCAACATCAAACTAAATCTCTATCAAAGAATCTGGTACTTATCTCCTAACAACTCAGCCACCTCTTAGTATAATTACGCAAGAGGAGGGGCACTGGGGTGGCTCAGTCGTTGTTAAGCGTCTGCCTTCAGTTCAGGTCTTGATCTCCGGGTCTTGGGATTGAGACCCTTTCTGTTCAATGGGGAGTCTGCCTCTCCCTCCCATCTGATCCGCCTCCCCACTTGTGCTCTCTCTCTCTGTCTGTCTCAAATAAATAAACAAAATCTTAAAAATAATACTAGTCATTACACAAAAGGAAAACCCAAGCACAAATGTGGAGTTTTGCAAGCTGCCTTCTTGTGACCCAAGATTACTGGGGGTCCCTACTGGTTTTCTAAAAGATTTAGAAAATCATAAAGAAGTTTTTATTCTAAAGATGGTGGACATAGAGTAAGAAAGGCGAGAGAGGGCCTAAGAAAATGATATCACTTCGGTTGGAAAGTGGTATGTAGTTTTATAGAAAAAAAAATAGAAAGCAATCCTTACTTTTTCTCACATTATTCATTCTAAGCATAGGAATCAAACTCTTTGTTGCACAGAGTTGTGGCTCTTCACTGACACCTGGTGTCCCCAGCTTATCTGTTAAGCTCACATTTGCATGGGGCTTACTTTGGGAGCCAGACCTCATCCTCGTCCTTGGCCAAGGCAAGCCACGCTGTCAAAATTGGAATGCTGTAAGGGAAATGAGTTCTGTATCACTCCCAAAGTGGTCAAAAGACAGGCTGATTCAAAGATCACTAGGACCAATGCAAGTCATTGAGTGCAAGATGAGGAATTAGTCTTCTGAGTGGGTCTTGGTGTTGCCATTTTTTAACAAGGGAGGTGGGTGGAAAGTTATGTCAAAAGACCAAGCAGTGGAAAATAGATGACGACAAACAACAACCACAAAACTTCCAGCAAATGAAGGTGAGCCTAGGCAACACTAAATCAGTTTGCATTTTGAAGGGAAACCTCTCTTCAGAGAGAGCTTCCAAATTCAACCCTCTGCTGATAGATGATCCCACTTAAAATGAACCAACTTATAAATTAAGCAGTGTGAATAAATTATAGAAACAGAGATCTCCCCCTCTAGGAGAAGAAAAATAAGAGTGATAGAAGCTAATCTGATATATATACATATACATATATAATGACATATATATTTATGATACAAGATCCTTGGGATTTATGTATTAAAAAAACTTCATGCAATGGATGCAAATAATCAATAGCATGAACCCTCTGCAGTATTTGAAAATTGATCTAAATTAAAACCTGTAAAATATTTTTACTTAGCAGGTAGAGAGTGGTCCTAAGTCTGCAAGTCATTCTTGTATATGCCTCTCTAAAATTATTATTTTTTAAGATAGAAACAATAATGCCTTTTCCTCCCAATTCCAACCATCTATTACTCTCTGAAGGACACTCTTTTAAAAACCAATAAGAAAATCAAAGAGATGTGACATTTTAAAACAGATGCTTAAAAAATGTGTTTTCCTTATGGAAGCTCGCATCACCTTAAAACACGGTTAGCTATGAAAATCTTTTCTCAGCATTCCTTATGTATTGAATAATTAAGTCAGAGATACCTCATTGGACTAGAGGCTGACAGGCTCAATGGTGAACCATGCAAGTAAAATGTCATGGTTTCTCAGCTGGCACTATCCCAGGAAGGACAGTTTGGCTCCTGCCCTGAGACCAAGAATCAGAATAAGGCAGAAACTCAGACATGATTATCCAGTCTTTTCACTCCATGTTGTTACCTTAGACACAACTGCTGCTCTTCATTGGATCAGGAGTTTTCCTAGGAATATCTGTCTCTGAGGTTAAGAAACACTCAAGAGGGCCCGATTGTACATGCATATCTAAGATGGCACATAGTACAGAAGTTTCCAGGATACACTTCATTATGATTTTCCAATCCAATTTCGTATCTCTGCCAGAAGAGGAAGAGACAGACAGAAAGAGAGAGAAAGGGAGAGAGAAATGCAGGAAGGAAGAAAAGAAAGAGGGATGGAGAAAGAGAGGGAGGGAGAAAAACTGCCTGATAAACCAAGATGGGCAACGGTGCACCTGTTCTTCTTAATTCGAGGACACTCTTCTTGGTGTTAAAGAGGTTAAGATGTGGTCTGAGGCCTGCCTGTCCTGTTTTCAAGCAACATCTCAAACCCATCCAGGGCCTTTTATTATATCTAAATGGTACAAGGAAAGGTAAACAGTTGACTCTCTACCTCCTATAGAAAGAAATTACCCTACCTGGCCTTTTGGATATAAAATGAGCGAGCTGCAGCTGGAGGGTGTCTAAGTCACTTTGAGTTTTGTGAGTGCGATTTTCTGAATACTTGGTTTTGGTTGTGTAGACCCAGCCTGCCAAGGTGGAGGAGAAGAGACTGATTCATGTACAAACAAGTGTCCACAGGCCTTCCCTAGCAATGTAGTTTTTTTTTTTTTTTTAAAGATTTTATTTATTCATTTGACACAGAGAGAGAGATTACAAGCAGGCAGAGAGGCAGGCAGAGAGAGAGGAGAGAGGAGGAAGCAGGCTCCCTGCTGAGCAGAGAGCCTGATGTGGGCCTTGATCCCAGGACCCTGGGATCATGACCTGAGCCGAAGGCAGCGGCTTTAACCCACTGAGCCACCCAGGCGCCCCCTAGCAATGTAGTTTTGCTCAGCAGTGGACTCCATGCTCCATACTCCATGGAGCAGCCCAGGGAATGCTGTGCAGGATCATGGCACACCATGTATTTACCCTTCCCAGGATAAATGTGTGTGTGTAAGCCACAGCCCAGGCTTGTACAGCTCAGACACCTGGCTCTGGTGGCCAGGTGTGCATGCCCACCACTGAAACCATCATGAAGGAACAGTGATTCCTCATAAGGAACCATCTAGATAAACCAGAAGGAATCAGGCCTTATATGAATGCAAGCTGGGTGCCAATCTGTGAACCCAAATATTTCCACTTTTTTCAGCTGGCTTCACTTCTTCATTTCCAATTTCCACATTTACTTGTCATTACTAGAAAATCTCATTTTACACTTGACATATACTTAACTTTGATGGGCAGAGTGACAAACAAATGCCTTCCCACAGACCGTGTGTCCAGGACAGCTTTGTTGAGCAAGAAAACACCAACACCTACTTTGATTCTGATTTTTCAGATCCCAAACCCCATGTGTTGCCCCTTTTGCCAACAGTTTATCTTGAATACTTTCTGAAAAGAAGAGAGGAAAGTGGACTGGGAGAAGTTCTTTTTTAATTATTCTTTTCCTGTCTTGCCTCCTGTTAGACCACTGAGAAAGTCACAAGTGAAGGGGCTATCCTCAAACATCCGGTACTGTGCCTAGCAAACTTGGGGAATTAAGACATCCCCGAAATGTGAAAGACACCTCATTTGTCATGACTTGATGAGGACTTTCAAGACTTAAATCTTGGGCTGTCCAGTCACTCAACCTCAGGCTCAAGCAGGTAGAGCCACACCCCACTGCCTTTAATGGTTCAGGTCAGAGAAGAAACCCAGCTACCTCCAGGGTCAAGGCCTTCCTCCTCTGCCAGATGCCTATCTCTCTGCATGTGCCTGGCTCCACCTCTGGCTTTCTTCAAGGCAAGAGTGCCAGTCCGTGAGTAGGACTGTGTCCCACAACCCTTTAGATCTGTCTACTTCACAGTTGCTATTTTCATTTATTAATTAACATATTTATCAAATGTCTATTATGTGCATGATGTATGTGAAGTTCTGTAAAATTTGTCCCTAAAAAAGTTCATGTTTTTATTAAAAGTTTATAATGTGACATTATAAACAATATAACAATACATATTTAGAAACAACTAATTTATCTGAGTGTATTCTAGAATATTCCATTTTCTAGATAGGATTCTTTAAATGAGAGGAGCCCTTAGAAGATATCTAGCTCACCCTCCCTTATTGAGGGGCCACCGAGCCTCTGTTTGAGCCCATTGTTCATTATATGGCACTTTTGACTGAATCACAGACTCTGTTGGAAAAGGTCTTAGCAGTCATCTAGCCTGTCACTCTACCTGACACATGAATCTCTAATCAGTTCTGCCTTTACTCATTCCATTCAATCTCAGGGTCCACCAGCTCGCCAGGAAGGCAACTCATCATCATAAATCCGATCAGCAAAAATTCTCCTCTCCAGCTTTGAGCAAACAGTACCCCATCCTCTCTGCAGAATGTTCTTTTCAATGCCCTTAGTGCATTGAACATTCATGCCAAGCAGGTTACTTTTAGTCCATGGGCACAGTTTTCCCTTCTTGTTGAGCCAAACACTTCTCAAGAGTCATTTTGGGCTTTGGGAGCTATTCATTTTAACTGCCATGTTCTTGTGACCACTTAGTTTAATTAGCTAGCATATACACTGATGAAATCTGAATGTGGAAAAAAGAAGTGTTTCTATGAATTCAGTGCTGACAGTTTCAGGAACAGTGTATCAGACCAGAACAGAAGAGTGCTTTCCTAACCAGGCAGCATCAAAGTGTCAGGACCCCTCTCCTGTCACCTGTTTTTTGGTCCTCGGAGTTGGTTTGTGCTGTCCTGGGGGCTGTGGGTCATGAGGGCTACACCCTGGCTCTCTGTAGCCACCAGCCTTCCAGGCTAGCCAACAGCCATATGCACCTGCCTCCGACGTCCCTGGATCACTCCATGGAGTTTAGTGTTGTATCTCTGAATATTAGTTCCCTTTTGGGGGGGGGGATTTTTGTGATGATATGTCAGTTAGAGTGCCATCCCTCATCAGGAATGCAGAACATGTTAGATATTCCTAAAGAAGAGATTTAAATCAGGAGATCTACTCCAATGGGTCCTAGGATGCTGAGAGGACAAAAAGCAGATATGATCAAAGTAAGAGATTTCTAATTAAAGGGAGAAGCTCCCCCCTACTCCCTAGGGGAATGAGGGAAGAAGTGCTCAGATCTCTGGGGATGGCACAGCCTGTTGGATGTGGGTGACAAAGGGGCGGGGCATAGTGGCTGCTGAGACTGCCCAGGGGAAGCCAGTCAGGCAGGGATGGAGCAACGCCCCCTGGACATGGTGAGGCTGTGTGGCTGCAGGCCAAAAGAAGCTGGCCACAGGAGGCAGGAACTTTGAGGCCTGTGAGGATAGGATGCTGATCTGAGCTGGAATCCAGAAAAAAGTTTCCTTTTCTCTCCTCCTACCTTCCAACATGCTGCCATTGCTACCTCTCAGCAGAATTTAATGGGAAACCAGCTGGTCAGGGGATTGGGGAAATCTCCGACAGGCCCAATCCCACCTTTCACACCAGAGGTAACCCACTCCCCATTCTGATTTGTTTCTTATCCCTGCTTGCAACTGAGAAATGATAACTGAGTTTGTTAAAGCCAGAAAGACCACTGTATGGGAAACGTGCACAGGCTTTAAATTATGGAGATGGAGGTTGTGTCATGTGAAAGATATCCAAGCAGCTGAATTTGGCAACTGACATGTCTTCCTTCAGTGTATGACCACAGAGTTCAAGGGGCCACACAGCAGTGTACAGCAATCTTACCTGACTTCTCCTTGAAATTCTCTGTCCTATCCCCAAACTCACTGCATTCTCATCCTCTCAACTCTCTGCATCTGGCACTCTGGACTGTTGGCCTCACTTCTTATTTGAGTGAGAAAACAGAAGCAGTCAACCTAGCTGCTTTATTTTCCATTCTAACTGTACCGCTCTGCCAGCTTTTATGCCTGTCTACCAGGGGTCCCTCTGCACAGGCCTGTCTATTCACCCCTCCTCTGTGCTGGATTCCATCCCTGCTCACCTACTCTGGCATCTTGTTGGTGAAATTAGCCTCTCTCCCTCTCCTGCATTATCAACGTTTCCTTTTACTGGATTGTTGCCAGAACCTATAAGCAAGCATCGTGTTATCGCTTCCATCTTCATTAAAGACAAAAACTGGCCCTTATCACCTATTGCCATCATAACTTCTTGCTCTTCACAAACTCTTTGAAGATTCCTCTAACTTCTCTCCTCTTTCTCACTTCCTATTCTTTATATCTGTTTTTGTTTTATAATTTTTAAAAAACTATTTTTGAGGTACGCCACATATACAGGAAAGTACACAATCATCATAAGAAAACACGACCAAGAAGAACATGAGCAGCATCACAGAAGCTCTGTGCTTCACACACCCACACCAGCATCTCCTCCATTCTCCCTCAGTGGGATCACTATTCTGATAAATGGGTTTTCCAGGTTTTTGTGTTTTCTACAAATAGAATCATACATTATTGTGCAAGGGTGTTCATGTGCACGTCTATGTGTTTCTCGGTTTTTTTGTTCAGCCTTATGCACGTAGCTGTAACTCATTTTCATCAATCTAAAACAATCCATTGTAAGAATAAATCTGTTTATTTATGCATTCTACTGTTGTTGATGGATACCTGGTTTGTTCTCTGTCTGGGGGTATTATGAATGATACTATGGATGGCTTTTATATGCCTTTACACATGGATACATATTTCTCTTGGGTTAAGACCTAAGAGTGAAATCGCTGAGTCATAGAGTACAAGCACGTTGAACTTTTAGTAGATGATGCCAAAGTATTTTCCAAAGTGGTCGCACCAATTCACAGTCATTCCTAGAGTGGTGTGTTTTTGTCGATTGCTCCAAATCTTCTCCAAAATTTGGCATCATCGGTCTTCTTAATTCCAGCCATGAGTAGGATCTCAATGTGTTTTTAATTTGCAGTTCCTAATAATGATCAATCTAAAAAATATCCTTAATTCTTCTCTTCTTCTTCACACCTTTTACCCAATCCATCAACAAGTTCTATCTGCTCCATCCTCAAAATACATCTCAAAGCTGATCACCAGTATGCCAGCTCTACCTCACCCTCATCCAAGCTACAACCTAGATAGACTTCTCCAAAGAACTACTCTCCCTACTTCATCCTTGCCTCCACATGGTCTGTTTGCCATACAGCAGCCATAGTGATCTTTGTATCTTTTTATCACTTTGCTTCCCACCTTAAAACTCTAATGAGTCTTCATTGCAATTAAAACAAGTTCAAAATTTTTGTAAGGAGTGTGAGACAAGGTGCCCTGGTTTGGTACCTCCACACCTCTCTATTCTTCCCCTACTCACCCAGTCCAGAAGAATTGATCCACTATTTCTTATACATGCTACGTTGGCATTTGCTGTTTCCCTCCCTTGTCCTCAGATCTTCACTCAGGACCACATTCAAGCATCACTTCTAAAACTCACATCACCTTCCCCACCAATAGACTTTCTCTCTCCCTCCCTCTTGACTCCCTCTTGATGGTGTTATTTTTCACCATAGCCAATTGAAACTTAATTCATTCACATGAATTGTTATTATTGTTCTCTGTCATCCCTACTGGAGGGCAAACTGCATGAGAACAAGCAATATAGAGATGAGACTGAGAAACAGAAAGCACTCAAAAAGTATTTGACTAAATAAGTTAGTATATAATTACCATGCTCAGTATCTACCTTATTTTTTACTCGTTTCTCAATTGAACTAGGCAGTATATACTGCTGGTTAAGGTTCCATGGAAAATCATAGTACTATTTTACAATATGATGAAAAGACATAATATAAGCTCCCCTCAAGTGTTGCATTTTTAAGACTTCTACATATTTGGAAATTTTAAAATATTACCTTTTTATTCTCTATTACACCTGTTATTAAAGATAGAATGGAAAGCACAAATATACACAAAGAAAATCAAAACTGTCTTCCTGACAGAAGTAATAAAAATCCTGCCCCTGAGAAATAATTAGTGATGAAGCATTTTTGCTTATTCTTATAGACTTCTTTCACACTTTAGTACATATTACATTAAAATAGAATTAAAGGGTGCCTGGGTGGCTCAGTGGGTTAAACCCTCTGCTTTCGGCTCAGGTCATGATCTCAGGGTCCTGGGATCGAGGCCCACATCGGGCTCTCTGCTCAGCAGGGAGCCTGCTTCCCCCTCTCTCTCTGCCTGCCTCTCTGCCTCCTTGTGATCTCTCTCCCTCTGTGAAATAAATAAATAAAATCTTTAAAAAAATAGAATTAAAATATGGATACTGTTTATAACCTCCTTTTTTTGACGACACACCATGAACATATATCTGTAACTATGTGTGTATAGTTTCTACATTGTTTCTAAAAGTGCATAATTTACCAACATGGTTATCTTTTTCTTTTCCATTAATTCCCTGTTTTAAAATTATACGTTATCAAATTATATTAAGAACTAAATCTTTGCGGATAGCCTTATTTATTTCTTAAAGATAAATACATAAAAGTGAAATTGCTGGATTTAAGGGCAGAGTTTGAAGGCTTTTGATACGTAACGTCAAAGTGGCAATTTTAAAGTATACTTCTTAAGAAGAATTCTGCAATGTCTCAAGTTTCTGATCCATATGCACAGGAAGTCAGTGAGGGCAATGATCACCACAAGGACTGAGGAACAGGCAAATCTTTTGATATGTAGGAAAAAGCTTTTAATAGTGCCCATTTGAATATGAAGGGCTTAATTCCAAGAAGTTTCCTAATTTTTTCCCTCGTTACTTCATTGTATCCACCTTTCTAAACTTTATTAAATCTGTTATATGAAGCAGAAGCATTTCATTATTGATGAAACAAAATTTTAAGAACAGTTTCATCAGAGACTTTTGATTTGAACCAAAATTGTAAGGAAAGCAGATGCAGGTTCCTCAAAATATATGACAAAAATCTGACCAAAGGAAACTTGTAAAGCGTTAAACCATACAAAAATTATAAAGTAACAGCCTCTACACTAGACAGTTGTGATCTCTTTTGGCTTTATGAACATACTGAATTTATTCAATAGCATTTGATGCAAAACCCTGCTAGATATTTAAAAAATAAATAAAAGGCAGCATGTCCTCCCTTCTAGGTGCTGACAAATACAGTAGAGGCTGCCAAAAACAATGGTAAGGTTAGCAATGATGTCTGTACTCGAAGGCTATTACACATTCCTTCCTGGCAGCATGGACCACCACACTTGGCACATACTAGGCAATCAATGGGTATTTGTTGGATAAAATGAAGAATGAATGCCTGCTCTGTGACAGAGCGCTATGCTAGGTGTGATTGATATAAAAACAAATGGCGCAGCCCTGGCTCTCAAAGAATCCAGCCAACTGGAAAAGAAAGACCAAAAAGCCATTTTAACTCTATTATACTCTACATTCTGTTCGTGGCCGTGTTAAGACCCTTTGGTGACACAGAATGATCTCTTATGGAGAATGATACAGGGGAAGCAGAATTGCCATGCTTGGTGTCTGTGTTAAAAAAAGTTGTCAAGGAATATTGGAAGAATCAGGGAAGTTTTCATGAAAAGAATGGGCTCTGAGCTGGGTCACAAACAATATCTAACATTTTTTTCATATTCTATTAAAAAAATACAAATGTGAACAAAACCAGAAGGGGGAGGCTGGTGGTTTTGTCTATGCCTGTCTGTTCAGTAATTCTGGTGATGATAGTCTCCTCAAAGCAGTGGAATTGTTGGTGCTATTTATAGCACAGGATTAAGATTTATTTCTCACTCTTGAAGGATCTTTCTAGGGTAAGTCCTTGCATATATGCTTTTAAAGAAATACAGCCTATTTTCCTCCATCTCTTATTTTCAGCCTGAGTTTTTGCATTGTTCGGTACTTGGGATTCTCAATAGGTAAATCAATAAAATACTAAACTGCCAGTCTTCTTAATAGATACGTGTAAGAAGTTGAGTTTTAAAGACTATCCACAACTTTGTATGGAGAGACTTACACAACTGATGAGATGTGTCGACCATATTGCTCCACCCTATTGAGAAGTATTGGCAGAATAAATGATGAGTGTCATGGGGGTAATGATATTATTGATCTCTTTATTTCATATTCAATAGCCTCTGAGCCATGGTACCTCCCCAAGTTATACTTAGAAGAAAAGAGAGCTGCTTCATTTGCTTATCATCGATTCAAGTACTTAAAATCAACTCTGTATGGTATATCAGCGCCCAGCACAGCTGTGAATAGTTTTGAATTTGAATCATTTTGAACATAATATGAAATAAGGGCCTGACTATTTTTAGGTTCTACTTAATTATCTCCAATAATCAAGCACAAATCTTGGTATTTTTCCACTCTTCCCTCTCTCTTCCTCTCTCCTTCCCCATGAGACATGAGTGAGTTTGTATGCATGTTCAGGCATAGGGTCCCAAACAGCAGTATGGTGGGGCCAACAAGTAATAATAATTGTGTAAGTATGAGAAGAGACCCAGAGAGAGGTGCAGAGTGGTTACCACAACCCTGTTAGAACAAAGAGGCATACATAATAAATAAAGGCCTGTCTGCTGGGAATAGCATCCCCAAACCCTGGCTGTTCCTTTGTCTTTCTCACAGCTTTGTTTTGCCAACCTCCAACCTCCCCAAATTTCAATAGTGTTTCAACACTCCACGCCTTCAAGGACACAGAAGCCCACGTTTATTTTCCATTTACCTGACCTTTAGCCCAAACTCAGAGCCTGTATTTACTCTGACTGACTATCGACATACTGTAATTATTATTTCTAAACACTAAAAATAACTACTGTGAATAGTCAAAATACTTACTGAACCAGGCAAGGTCAACTTAATACAAAATTCACAAGTGCCTTACTATGGCATTTCCCCAAATAGCTTTTTTTTTTCCTTCTTCTTTTCTAGGAAGCCACAGACAGTTTGAGGATCAGGATTTTATGACTCAATTCTGACTGGGTGGGTGGATGAGGGAAGCTCCCACAATGACTTGATTAGTTTTCCTATGAAACCTGTTCTTTGTGGACAAACTTTGGCTATCCAGAAGTATGCATTCCAGTCTAGAAATGCATTTTGCATTTATTCATTTATTCGGCAGATTGAAATTTGACTCTTAAAGCATACCTTAGACATGTAAATTAATATTTTCTTGATGACTCAGCAGGATAAAGAACTATGATCATTTCCAGTTGAATGATACAAGGAAGGATTTTAAAAAAAAAATGTCCCTCTTGTGCATAGGACTGTGTATGTATGAGAGATCCAGAGCCCTGCATACTGTCAGAGCCAGATGCAAGCAGGAGGAAAAAGAAGAAACTGATTCAATTGGTATGTAAACGGTCCTCCCTATAAAACTATGGAGAGACTCACTCCTCAAAGCTCACAATGAGCCACTGATTGCAGAAGGATAGGGCCTGCAGAGTGCTGCTGCCTGAGGTTTGGTCAGCACTTTCATTGTGATCCTAGATTTCCAAGCTTTCCACTCAGCTGTAGGAAAGTCTGAGAGTCTAGTAGACAAACAAAACTCCAAAACTCTGGAACTTTTTATCAATTCAAATACTTGGGCAAGTCTATGACACTCCAGTTCTCAGTGTGGGGTTGGGACGTAGGAGTTTCCAGGGTTTTGGCTTCAGCAAAAGCCAGAACTTCCAGATTTTTGTTAGCTAAAACACTAAGTTAAAATTCAAACATAAAAAATGTAAAACGTATTTTCTATAATGTAAATAGGGCACAAATATTTTTGCTCTAGGCTTTAGGAATAAATGTCTGAATCAATAAATGCACAGACTGTAAATATCACAGATAAAAAAAATCAGCATAGAAAAGTAAAGTAGCTACAAAAACCATTTGAAGTAAATTGCATTTTTTAAGTGATTTTACTTTTATTTATTTGAGAGAGAGAGAGTGCATGATTGGGGGGAGAGCAGAGGGAGAGGGAGAGAATCTAAAGCAGATTCTACGTGGAGCCTGATGTGGGGCTTGATCTCATGAACCCAAGATCATGGCCTAAGCTGAAACCAGGAGTTGGCCATTCAACTGACTGAGCCCCACCCACGTGCCCTTGAAATAAATTGCATTTTTGAAATGTTTTTTGAACACAGGAAACATTAATTTCAAATTCAAGGATCCTAGGAAATTTCATGAAAGAGGGAGTGTTGGATCTTAAAGATTTTAAAGAATAAGTGAAATGAAGGGTGCCTGCGTGGTTTAGTCAATTAGGCATCAGAATCTTGATTTTTGGCTCAGGTCTGTATCTCAAGGTTGTGAGACTGAGCTCCGCATGGGCCATGGAACATGCTTGAGATTCTCTCTCGCTTCTTCCCCCTCTGCCCCTAACCTCCACTCTCTTTCTCTCAAGAAAAAAAAAAGTGAAATTATTGTGAATGCTTAGAAGGCAGATCTCCTGGGCCCTGAAGTGGAAGTCAGAGCATGAGACATTTGTATCATCAACTCTAGGAAACAGGAGGGGAATAACATAAACTTGAAGCCCCAGGGACCTCAGAACCACTCTTTGTTCCTAAGGTCCAGCAACACATCTCTCAATAACAGGTTGCAATGTCTTAATTAGGACCTAAGGGGATCTTCATTAATTATTACATTCATTTACTCAATAAACATTTGTTGAGTGCCCATTCATGACAGCACTGATTTGGATACGAGGCAAACAAAGATCACTAAAACTGTTTACCCTTGAAGAGCTTCCAAGCTAGTAATGATGAGCAACATACAAACAACTAAGTGTAAAGGTTGTCACAGGTACCATGATGAAAACAGACCCAGAGGACAGTGGACACCAAAAGAAGGGAGTGACCCTCTCTATCTGTAAAGGATGAGAAAGGTTTTATACACACTTCAGCTTGAGCTAAGTTGATAGTTAAAGCAGTAAAAATAGAAGAGATCACCTTGGGAGAGATCAGTGGAGGAGGAAAAGGCCAAGAACAGAATCCTGGGGTTATCATCTATTAAGAGTGTAGAATGGAAGGAGAGCCAGTAGAACAGAAGGACATAAGAGACATGAGAAGATCAGAAGAGCATAGTGATATGGTAGGCAAGGCAGCATAGCGATATGGTAGGCAAGAAATGCCCATGAGGGACCAATCAAGATGAGAACTTAACAACATAGTGTTAGATTTGACAACTGTGACATCACTGTGATATATCTCAGAATGTAACAGTGCAAAGTTTAGGAAAGAAGAACGTGAATTAGGGGCACCTGGGTGGCTCAGCTAGTTAAACATCTGCCTTCAGCTCAGGTCATGATCCCAGGGTCCTGGGATTGAGTCCTGCATTGGGCTCCCTGCTCAGCAGGGAGTCTGCTTCTCCTTCACCTCCCCCCTGCTCATGCTTTCTCTCTTTCAAATAAATAATAGATAAAATCTTGAAAAAAAAAAGAAGAAGAATGTGAATTAGAAGAAAAGAAATAGTAGTAGCAAGGGGAGAATTTCTAGAGTAGGAAGGGAAGAATAAAATGAATGAAAAGTGGCAAAGAGCACAAGTTTCAGAAAAGAGACATAAACATAAGACTGTGTTGAAGAAACCACTAAAAAATAGACTTGAGAAGCAGAACCAAAGCAAAATCTTCCTTGAATCCAGTTGTTATTCCCCTACCCTGGTAACTGACAGAGTTTACTGTGAATCGACAAAGGTGAAACCACCAGTAACAGGAAGAGATGAACCAGAGCCTGGAATTCCAGGCTCTATCCCATCGATAAAGGACCCCAACATGGAGAAATTCCATCATGAATGATATTTTTTTTTAAAGATTTTATTTATTTATTTGACACAGAGAGAGAGATTACAAGTAGGCAGAGAGGCAGGCAGAGAGACAGGGAGAGGAGGAAGCAGGCTCCCCGCTGAGCAGAGAGCCCGATGCGGGCCTCGATCCCAGGACCCTGAGATCGTGACCTGAGCTGAAAGCAGAGGCTTTAACCCACTGAGCCACCCAGGCGCCCCATCATGAATGATATTTTATGTCTTCATTCACCTTGTAGTACCACATGTGTTACTTAACCACACTGAACATTAGCTTCTCTGACCGGAAAAAAATTTAATGGTCTAAATTGCAATGTTGTGTTAGGATCAAATAAACAACGTAAAGAACCTCAACCTCCTGTCTGGTGCAATGAAGGTGATCAGCTATCCACCTGTGCCGTCCTCTCACTTCCTTCTTTCCTGTCTCAAATGGAGAAGGGGAAGAACACCCTCAGCCTGTTTCTAAATTTGCTATGAAATGAGGTTTCATAACTCACACTTTATTTCTCTTTTAAGTGGATGTAGACCAATTTGAACTCATTTTACCTAACCTTGAAGTTAAATATTGACTTGCTTTCCCCTCCCCCCCCCACCCAGAGTTCTCCACCTGGTCTTAGGTTATGCATGCCCTCCAGAGCCCATGCCAATTGAATTTGTTGTGTTCTTGTCTCTTGAACTCCGAGTTGTCCCAGAGGAGTTGAGACCTCAGAAATCTTCAGCAAATGCCACTTAGGCTTTGATCTGTCCACTGACCTGTAGTTTTAGCATGAAGTATTTTAGCCTTGACTTTTTTTTGAAAGAATACATATTTGGGGGAAAATGTTGTGCAGTGTCTTTAAATTTTCCAAATGCATTGTCTTCACCCTATTAGACATTGAAAATAATCTTTTTTTCCACAAGCTCATAAGCATTCATATGCTAAGTGTTGATCTGAACACTTTCAGATATTTTCTTCAGCTCAAGGAAAGTATAGGATTTCTAAAATTGGTGGCCCTATTTTTTTTTTGTTTTTAAATAGATTTTCTTTTTTAGAGGAGTTTTATGTTCACAGCAAAAAATGACAGGAAGGCATAGATTTTCCCATATATCCACAGTCCCCACAGAAACATAGGCTCCTCTGTTATCAACATCCCCCACTAAGATGGTATATTTGTTACAAAGAACAAACTGACATTGTCACATCATTATTACCCAAAGTCCATAGTATACATTAGGGTTCACTCATGCTGTTGTACATGTTGGGTTTGGACAAATGTGTAATGACATGTGTCTGTAGTGAAAAACTCATACAAAGGATTTTCACTGCCCTAAAAATCCTATGTGCTCCCCATGTTCATCCATCCCTCCTCCCAGCCCCTGGCAAATATTAATCTTTTTCCTGTCCCCATAGTTTTGTCTTTTCCAAGTCATATAGTTGGAACCATACAATGTGTACCCTTTCCAGACTGGCCTCTTTCACTTAGTAATGAGTATTTAAGATTTTTCAATATCTTTTCATGGCTTGATGGATTATTTCTTTTTGCACTGGGTAATATGCTACTACCTAAATGTACCACAGTTTTTTGTTTGTTTGCTTGTTTGTTTTATCTAGTCACCTACTGAAGGACATCTTGGTTAGTTTCAAATTTTGGCAATTACAAATAAAGCTGCATAAACATCCCTGTGCAGGTTTGTATGTGGACATACATTTTCAATTCCTTTTGGTAAATACCAAAGAGTGCAGTTTCTAGATTATAGTTTAATTTTATAAGAAACCACTAGACCATCTTCCAGGTGGTTGTACCATTTTTCAATGAATGAGAGTTCCTGTAGCTCCACGTCCTCACCAGCAGTCGATGTTGCCAGTGTTCTTGACTTTGGCCATTCTAATAGCATGTAGTGGTATATTTTTATTGCTTTAATTTGCATTTTCCTGATGACATATGATGTGTAGCATCTCTTCATACACTTATTGCCATCTGTATTTCTTCTTTGGTGAGGTATTTGTTAAGGTCTTTGGCTCATTTTTCACTTGGGTTGTTGTATTTTCTTATTGTTGAGTTTTAAGAGTCCTTTGTATATTTTCCTTTATCAGATCTTTTTCAATTATTTTCTTTCAATTTGTGGTTTGTTATTTTGTTCACTTGATAATTTTTTTGCAGAAGTTTTTCATTTTAATGAAGTCCAACTTATCTATTGTTTCTTTCATGGATCATGCCTTTGGTATTGCATCTAAAGGGTCATCACCATGCCTAAGGTCATCTAAATTTTCTCCTGTGTTATCTTCCAGAAGTTTTATAGTTTCATATTTAATTTGGGTCTGCAATCCATTTTGAGTTAATTTGTGTGAAGGTTATAAAGTCTGTGTTTGAATTTATTATTTTGCATTCAAATGTCTGGTAGTTCTAGAACATTCTGTTGAAAAGGCTATCTTTTCTCTATTACCTTCGCTTCTTTGCCAAAGATCAGTTGACTATATTTATGTGGGTATATTTCTGAACTCTATTCTGTTCTCTTAATCTATTTGTCAAATCTTTACCAATACCACACACTTTGATTACTGTAGCTTTATAGTAAGGGTTGAAGTTGGGTAATGTCTATCCTCCAACCTTATTCTTCTCCTCCAGCATCATTTTGGGTATTCTGGGTCTTTTGCCTGATGTATAAACCTTAGAATTGTTTATAAATTGTCACAAAATTAATTACTGGGATTTTGATTGGGATTACATTGAATTTACAGATCAAGTTGGGAAGAACTGACGTCTTGACAATATTGAGTCTTCCCACCCATGAATATAGAATATCACTCCATTTGTTAAAGTTGTTTGATTTTTTCATCAGCATTTTGTAGTTTTTCTCAAATAGATTTTGTACATATTTTATTAGACTTATACCTAAGTATTTCATTTTAAAGAATGCTAATATAAATAGTATTGTGTTTTTAAATACAAATTTCACTTATTCATTATTAACATATAGGAAAACAATTGACTTTTGTATGTTAGCCTGGTATCTTGCAACATTTCTATAATCTCTTAGTTCCAAGTGTAAGTATTTTTTGTTGATTCAGATTTTCTATAATCATTTCATATATGAACAAAGATAGTTTTACTTCTTCTTTCCCAGTTTGTACACTTTTTACTTTCTTTCTTGCCATATCTTCTTGAAGTTAGAGGCAGTCCAGGTTCAGTGAAAAGCATTAGTCTGATAAGTGAATCATCACAAGTGATTATATTTCTTTCCACTTCTTCATTTCTCACCCTTCTCTTTATCTTTCTCTCTCTCTCTCCCTCCCCCCCACCCCAACATACATGCATGTGTACAAGCATGTGCACACACACACACACACACACACACACACACACACACAGAAAGAGAAACAAAAATGTACCTGTAATTATAGGCACAAACTACTTGTCAAACTATAACACAGTATTTGAAAGCCACATTGCCTAATGGCAAAGACTCTACCACCACCCAGGGAATGAGAGAGAAATGCATGCTGTCTGCTCAAGGAGCATAATGGCAAGAAAATCCAGATTCAAAAGACTGTTGTGAATCTTAACTCATGACTGAATAACTTTGAGCTGTGATTCATTTCTTTACCCCTCTGCATCCATTTCTTTATCAGGGGAGTGGGGAAAGTATGCCCTACCTCCTAGGGCAGGCATCTGTGAGAATTTGTTGAGACAATGTTTCAGGGCAAATGCCCTGAATCATACCTGGTATATGGCAGGTACTCAAGAAGTGTCCTCTTCCATGGAGAAAATTTAATTCTGATGTGTCAGTACAGACAACAAATAGCAGTCCATGTATAACCAAAGTATCAACCTTACCAGCTAGGCTGCACTCTCAAATTATTCAGGGAATTAGTTAGGAATACATCTCTGTTTTTCCCTCAAGGAAGGAAGGAAAAGAGGAGGGAAGGAAGGAAGAGAGGAAAACTCAATATGAAAATTCAAAAGTCAAAAGAGAACCACCAGAACTTCATGAGTTTATGGTACCTGCATGCCTTGGGGTTGCCTTAATTTTCCACTTACCCGATGCTTGCTGGAACATCTATGTGCTGCACCTGTACCTCGTGGATATGGGAGGTGAAAACATAAAACTATAATCTGACATTATCAGACCCTAGAAAGGCACTTCTGGAAACACTAATTAGATTCTTTTCAGCCTTTTTTAATTTAGTGAGTTCTAAAAGAAGATCACACCTCTCCTAACACTTATAAAGAGAATTTGTGAGTGAGACTGAATGTAAGTAATACCTATTTGATGCTCAAGGCAACATGTTACCATGGTACCAATCAGATTTTGTCTTCATCTGGGAATAGGAATTAAAACCGACAATGTTTGAGTATAACTGTTTCTGTTTGTCCCCATAAGTAGTGTTAGTGCTTGGACAGAGAAGAGGTCCAGTTTTGTTGTTGCTGTTGTTGGTGTTTTCTTGTTTTAAAACAATAGTACATTAAAACGAGAAGGATATGAAATAGTGCAATTAGTTTAAAGAAACAAAGAATCTCCCAAAGGAGCTCATTATTCTCATTTACATTGCATTACATTTACATTATCAAAGGATGTGGAAATGCCAAAAAGCGAGTTCTTAATGGTCAAAAGCAGCAATGTTGTCTCCGAGTCAAAGAAGAGTGAATCGGTGACTAATGGGGTGCAAGTGCAAGATTGATCTGGAAGCCTAATTGGCTATTTTTATGGCTTTAAAATTCTTATCTTATATTAGAGCTATAAAATATCCATTGTGCTTCAGGGAACATCTGTGCATTTAGCTCTTATAATAAAAGAAATATTGCAAATCAAGAGAGGTAGTCTGTTATGGAGAAAAACAAGAGAATGATTAACTTGAAATTCGGGAAGTGGTTGCCCGTGGGAATGAGGTGGAGGGGGAACGGGGGTTCATAGTCATTGATAATGTTCAATTTCTTAAGTTGAAAGGCATTTTATTTCTCTTGGAACTCCACATAGACATTGCATATAGTCACAACAAAAATTTTCTTATAGAGGTATAGAGAATAAAATATGGCAAGTCAATGGATGGTGGGCAATGGTTTACTTTTGAGTCTAAACTCTACTACTGAGTAGCTCAGTGATTTGCATATCACCATGGCTGAGACTTAGTTTTCTCATCTGTGAAATAAGGCATGCTAAATGGTCACTATACTCCCTTTCAGCTTGAAAACTGTTCAACTCGGGTTTTATCACATTGAATACAATGTTATTAATTTTGTTGGGCAATATTATTTTCATCATACAAAACAAACAAAATCCTACAGTTACCATTCAATCATCTACCCCAGTTTAATTAGCAAAGTACATTATTCTCTTATCCCAGGCGAGCCCCTATAAGTAATCCTGCTAATTGTTGAGCAGAATTTTGGAGCTCCTTTACAAGGCATGATATTATGGAGTCAGTAATGGGGCTTACGATGTGGGAGTCAGAAGTCCTGTCTGACACTGACATGCCACACTTCTCTGTCAGCTCACCGTGTCAGCTTCTCTGAATGTAAGATAGCAATATCTAATCATTTTATGCTCATCCAATGCTCTCAGGTGCTTCAGGTTTTTCCCCAAATTACCAAAAATTACCTATGCTTTTCAGGATGGGGCTAATCACCATCCCAATGGGGGTTCAAGGAAATGCTCCCTTTGTGTTTGCAGAATGAAGAGTGCAAACATCTGCTTTCCTCATTCTTTCTGCAAGTATTTATAGGGTGCCTACTGTGGGCCAAGTCCTGTGCTGACTGCTGATTCCTATTTAATTTTGAAGTACAGATAGGAGATGTGATTATTACAAATGTGTCCCAGGGCACTGTAGCAAATTTCCCAAGCACTGGAATTCACTCATACTTATTTGGATGTGTGTGTCAAATGAGAATAGATAGATCTGGGCTACTGCCATCCACTTCTGCTTTTGTTTCAGGCTCCAATGTCAACCAAGTCAGAATGCACTCTTGTCAGTCCTGACCAGCCCCTTAGTCTCCATCCTGAGAACAGGGCTGCCCAAACATCCTGCGGTGGTTCCTCAGGCAGAACCCCATGAGAGGCTATGGAAGAAACCATCACCTGGGTTCTGAGGTTGAATACCAACTTCTGAGAACTGGGGCAAATGTCTTAACCTCTTAGAGGCTCCATTTATTCACTCTGAAGTGGGGACTTACAATGAGCATTGTGAACACGAAATATGGTGTCACATGCATAAAGCACTGAGCTCAAGACCTGGCACTTCATATTCACTCAAAAAAATCACATATGCGGGCGCCTGGGTGGCTCAGTGGGTTAAAGCCTCTGCTTTCGGCTCAGGTCATGATCTCAGGGTCCTGGGATCGAGGCCCATATCGGGCTCCCTGCTCGGCGGGGAGCCTGCTTACCCCTCTCTCTCTGCCTGTCTCTCTGCCTCCTTGTGATCTCTCTCCCTCTGTGAAATAAATAAATAAAATCTTTAAAAAAAAAAAATCACATATGCTTTCTCTTACTGTTCTCACATAATTAAATACACAATCATGCTTCAAAGAGAAAGCTTCTATCCTCAGGGGAATTGCCTGTTGCCTTCCTGCTCTGTTGGTTACAATGAAAGCCTGGCTAAGGGAATTGGGCAGGATCCTGTTCTCTCAAATATGTCCAGGCATCCTTGAGGAATAATCAAATTTAAGCACACACTTAAATTAAGGGGGCAGTGCTGGACACCAAATGTGTTGTGACATCTTGGGAAGCAAAATCAGACGACTGATGTCATCAAGAAACTGCTTGAAGGTGATTTGGCCACTTTCCTTATTTCAGTCCCTTTCAATCAGAGTTTAGCATAAGATTCATTGAGAAAAATTTGCACAATGTCTGTGATAACATGTAAAAGAGTATAAAGCATTCCTATAATAAAGTTGTTGAGAAAAGACAAGTTCGTTCTAAATGTTGGAAGAAAAAGGAAAGCCTCAGGTAATTAAATCTGACTGAATGCAGGGGCCTTCTTTCACTTAGGCAAACATCCACACAGTAACAGAAACATACAATTTATGTGAAATTTCAGGGGCTGTATTTTTCTCATTTCATTCATTCCCAGTTATTTTTCATGTTTGCAATATATCCAAAGAACTACTGAGTGATTTCTTGTGGATTATTAGGTGGGGATTAAGCCCATATACACACAGAGAAACTGAGCTTGGTCCACAACTCAACAAAAGAAGAGCCCAGGTCTCTAACCACCTCCCATGTGCTATCAGGATTTCCTTCTCTTGATTTCATGATGCATCTTTGGTATCATTAGCACTGGCATGGTGCTTAGTGCTGACTAGTTATTCATACAATAGGTCCTCTGCAAATTACTATGGATGGAAATGATTAATGTGTCTGATGAAACACTCAAACTATACCATCTCTAAATCTAAGATTCAACATAAGTAAAAATCATGTTTATGTCCCTCATAAAATGTTTTATGGATACTCTACTCATCTTTTTGGTGGATCTTATATGAAGGTAACAATTATCCTTTAAAATCATTACATAATCTAAAAATAAATGCTGATGAATGTTGAATACATGCAGTCCATATAGTTAACAATGAAGCCAGATATGAGAAAATCCAACTTTATTAGACACGTTGATAAAAAGGCGATTATTTTCTTTTCAAGAGGAAAAAAAATAAAATTACTCTGAATATGATATATATTTCAGATCTCAGCTTTCTTATTATTTATTGTTAATTCCAAATTGTTTTCCTTTGCATCTTCTCCTTAACTGAGAAGTATTTTGGTTTTTGTTGCCAAGGCAAAAGAAAATAATTCAGAATCAATAATAAGGTGTCTTAATTTCTAAATATGATTTCCTCGTGGATATTTAGTAGATTTCCAAATTAAGTAGATGTTCCGGTGATAAACATTTATATGACATCTTTTCATCAAAACATTTCCACCTCTATCATGTCTCTTCCTCTTTCCACGGCTAGAATCTGTATTCTTATTCCCACTTTCCAAGTGGGAAGCTGAGATCCAGAAGGTTAAACAGTGGGAATAAGAGGAAAAGTCAAGTCAGGGTCAAAAAGACACCTATATCTTGTCTTTCAGTTATGTTGTGATTTTATGATAAAGGTCTTCAAAGACATTTAAACATTATGAAAATTCTGAAGACTACTATTAAAGGAAAGAGTTATTCTTTAAATTTTTGTAATATTATACTTGGAGATGCCTTTGCCCACTTTTCTCATCCTAAATGGCCAAGAACAGCAATTATTATTTGTCTGCTGCTGAGGTTTGATATTTTAGCAGAACTCAAAGTATGCCATGTATTTAACTGTATTCCAACAGGAATGTGCCATAATGAATGGAAGTGGTCATTGATCTGGAACAAGATCACTTTGAACATGACACTATTACACAAAGTGGTAGCATATTATTTTCAGATAACCACTTTTTAAAAGCAGTTGTGAATATATTCCAAAGAATAAAAATGCCAACGACAAGGTTTCGAGAAGCAGAATAAAATATGATACTGAGTTATTGTGGGGTGATATATTTTGGCTGATATGGCTGAGGTGGTTTGTTTTAGAGTTTATAGCAATGAAGGTAATCAGGTGATTCTTAATGTTGCCAAGAGTACTGCAGAGGAGCCATTAAAGGGAGGAGAGAGAAGGGGCATTTGGAAGGTCAGAACTTTGATTCTGGAAGGTTTCAATTAAGTATTGATTCCATTGACACGGCATCCTAAAGGTGGAAAATTCATTTATTAAAAAATTGTTTTGTTACAGAAGGTTGGCTGAGTGCCCAACTCATACCAGGCTTTATGAGCTTGTATTCTGGAGGGAAGTTTCATTTATTACTACAGGCTACTTTTTAGCATCTCTTTCTTTATCACAGGATTTTAGGCACAGGGTCTCATTAATTCGCAAAAATATTCCAGTGGGTAGTCTGAGTGGTGGGGAGAGAGATGTGTGGATGCACGCACCACAAACCAGGGCATGGGTGGGGTGAGTAAATGAATGTGCCAATGCTCCAAACCACACAGACTCTCACCCAGCCTTTGTCCTATAGGCCTCATCAAACTGTCACCTATAGAGAGTTCTGTTCACATACTCGAAGTCTCAGGCACATTTTTCGATCCTCAGTGCACACGGCAAAGAGCCACGGGAACTGTTTAAGTGCACGAAGAGGGAAGGGGGAGAGTAAGTCACTGAATCAAAGTAAAGGGAGCCACTGAGACACTCTTAGGCTTTGAAAGAACAGAAATTTGGGGTTTTGGTTTTTTATTTTCTGGTCTTACTAATTTATATTTTAGATGAATAGGCAATTTGGCATTTGCTAAGATGATAAATATTAAATAGTTGACACTTCTGAAATGATTCTTATCTTCTTAATAATTAGAACATTGTTCTAATTGTTAATGTATTAATTTTCTTTAATCCTCCCAGCGGCCTTTAAAATTCTAACATTATCACAATTTTACACCTGAGTGTGAGAAGACTAAGTGGGTACTTTCTTATCCCAATGTCACTTGAAAGGAAAAATAATCCATCAAAGGGTTCAGGAAGGAAAAAAGGGCAGAACCAAGATTCAAATTTAGGCCGTCCAGCTGCAGAGTCAGCCCTTAGACCCAATCCACTAAACCACCAGCCATATTTACCAATATATCGTCTCATGTTGTTTTGCATTTTAATAAATAATTAGTGAGGAGGGAACTCAAGCGAGAATTCTGAGCCCTAATTTGCAAGTCTCCCTTGCAAATTGTCTTTGGTATTAGTGCATCATTCCTGGACCTGCTGAATGTGACTGCAGCAAGTGTAATCCTGAGGGGAGGGCTTTTCAAAAGGAAGAAATAGCACATGTCAAAGACTAGGCACAGAGGGCATATTTCAGGAATAGCAAATTGTTTTATGTGCCCGGTGGTGACAAGTAGGTTGACGATCAGGAATTGTGGGCAAAGTTTAGAGGAGCAGGTTGGAGTCAAGTCTTCCCTGCAGGCAGAAAAAGACACGAGGAAAATCATTCCAGGAAAACACTTCACTTTTCTGGAGGTAAAGTGAGTGTACTTTGGGAAAAATTTGTAAGATATCAAGTGTGTTAGGTATTTCATATTTTTTGTTGTTGTTGTTGGCTGTGTTTCACTTGTCAGACATGGTTAGAGTTAGGATGGCTGCAGGGGCAGAAGAAAAAATTTCTAGTAATAGTAGCCTTGTAACTTACCATTGGAGCTGCTGACATATTTTTACCAAGGGAGAAAATAATAGCCCAAAGATAGGATGAGAAGTGGCAATTTCAGGTGAGGACTCGGTATTTTTTGTTTTGTTTGGGTAACTGAACCACTGGTTAGAATGAGCAAAAGAATTAGGTTTATCCTGCCTGAAGGAGAAAGATCCCTGAAAACAGTGAGGTGGCACAACACCTCGGAGACATTTACCTACAAATTAGTAAACAGGGAGTTAGGCATAATGACAATAAATACAGGCTGTCAAGAACACTCGTCGAAGCCAATAGCAGAGAGTGAGTAAGGAGCCTCTGGAAGCATCTATCAGCCCACACAGAGCATGTTTATAAAGTAATAAGTCTGATTCTCTAGGAAGTACACTAACATATAAATTTCAAATGATTTTTGTTATCTCCAAAACAAATCCCATGGGTGAGCTTAGTGAGTTATTGTCATAACTAAAAGGACACCAGGGATTCCTCTTTAAGAATTGCCATCATGACTGGTGACAATTTGAGTATCTTTAATACAACTAATAATATATCTTTTTTCTTTGAGAGTAACTGTGATTTGAGGAATTTTCTGTAAAAAAATTACAGAATTAAGTCTGATAAATAAGGGTGCTTCAAATTTGAAATATTCTCTAGGATCAACAAAAATTGTGGTTGTGAAGAAAGAGGTGGGTGTTATTGACTGAAGGCTATTCTGTCAGAAGCTCTGCTTACTGGCCGGCCATGTCTTTCTGCATTTCCAATTACATCCTTCTTTCAAAACATAGTCTGCCTGAAGGCCAGCTAACAGTCTTCAGTATTCCAGCCTATTCACTTGCTGTTCATGAGGCCTCAACCCTGACTCCTTTCCATTTTAGTCCTTCCCTTTAAGAGTTTGTTCAGATGTTACATCCTTATTGTGAAGCCATCCCTGACCATGAGTAGAACACACATCCACTGGCATATAACTTATTTTTCCCTTCCTCACTAAGCTCCATGTTTCTTGGAGTCAAGACTTGTGCTTTGGTTGTCTTTATATCTCTGTAGGTTCTACAGAGTACCCAGTACATGATGAGTACTCAATAAATATTTGCTGAAGAAGTGAATGAAATAAGCTAATTCCAGAGAATGTTAAGCAAAGTAGCATCATAGAAGAGAGGAGACAGAAGGGTGGTCTCAAAAAATTGTTTTGAAAAATAAATAATTCCAGCTTTCATGTGCATGTTTTGCTACATATTTGTTTAAAAATAGACTCATCTCTAGTCTCAAATTTTTGAGAGTACATAATGTCATTCAAGCATATTGTACTTAACCCACCAGAAAGAGCCAAAAGGAGAGATATTTTATTGTATCAACAATAAGAATCCCAAAGAACTAGTAGTGAATGTGATAGGAACGAAAATGTATTTTATGCCTTCAACTTCTGTCTGCTGCCTTTATTTTTTCTATTAGTTGCTTGGAAATTCCATATGTACCATATTCAAAAATTCTTTTTAGTCATTTTGTTCAAAGCCTATTTATAAAAATTCTGAAAACAGAGTGACTACTGTCTGAAATAGAATATACCTATGCTTAATGAAATGTCAAGCCATCCAAACGCTTATCCTTTTTATAGGACTAAGGAAGAACAAATAATCACCAACGTGAGCTGAAACGTTCCTGATGACGAATTTAGTAACTTTACAATCCTTAGGGACCCCCAACAAGAATCAGGGAATGTATTGTGTCACCACTCCTTGAGAGTCTCTAGGGCTTCCCCTGCCCCTGCCCCAGAAAGCCCCACACCAGGTGTGACCTTCATACAGAATGCAGGCAGCCTGACTGTCCCTGGAAAGGGAGTTCTGGCCTTGATCTTTCATCATGGCTGCTTATCTCCAGAAGCCAATTAGCACACCTCACAAAGCACTGATTGAAGTCTTTTTCGAAAAATCCCATCTAATGGTCTGGCTATAGCTGGACCAAAAAGGCACTCATTCAAATAATGGCCAAGCAGATTGACATTTTGCAATGTGTTCACTCTTTACTAATTGCAGATTCAATAAGAAGTTTCTTGTGTTGCTGAAGTCCTATCCATGACTGACAGAAATAAAGTGAAGGTGACTCCATTCCTGTGCTTCTATAGCAACTTGGTTTTAATATATCAATGCGGTATGCAGTAGCAAAGAAGAGATAGGTATACAATTGGATAAATGAGAAAAGCTCTGGACCCCCATATTTCACAATGGGAGGTACAGGTGCAAACCATTGGAATTAATGCACCTCATTCTGAATCGATAGGCTTCTTTCTTCTAACACATTTGGTTTTCAATTCTTTCCTGGAAAGAAACTTCATTACAACGTGTATTATATATCCTAGATCCTCCCTTCTAAAAAATTCAGATCTAACATATACCACATACCAAATATCTTATTGCCAGCACTATATACTGCATAAAATACCATGTGACGTCAGAGATTTCGAATCTTGGTCTTAATCTGGCAATTCAGGATGGCTTTAGTAGGGTTTTCTAGGTCTCTTTCTCTCATCTCCCCGTTAGGCTTCTGGCTGGTCTGCCTCTATTGGTATCAAGACTAGCTGTTAGCCTCCACTCATTATTAGCAGAGTGCTCTATTGTTTTTGACCAAACCTTATGGCATAGATTGCCCCATATCTGATCCTATTCAGTTGTACCTGTTTTTAGGGGCAGGGCACTGCTAAAACAAGAGGGCTCTTCTCAGCTATTTTCTTGGTTTTCTCTATTTGACTTCTAGCTGATCTACCATTTCACTCTTGCTATACTTACCATGGGTTCCCTTCTTAATTGCTCACCACCAAGATTTCCATTGTTTTCGACAATGCCCTTAGGCAGGGACTTCCCCATGCTATGTTCATGGTAAAGGAAGTCCCCTTTATTCAGACACACTGGAATTTTCTGCCCTTTAAGCCTGCCCCTCCCCCCAAGGCAGAACCATGTTGCCTCTGTACCAAAGCTGGGGCTGGCAGCAGCAGCCCACTTTTCTCAGAAGAACACCTTGGTGTGGGGCTCTGGGTAGGAGTGGTACCTTGTCTTCTCAACTTGTCCCTCCCAGCATGGATCTTCTGGCCTATGAGGAGCCTGAGGAAGG
Source organism: Ailurus styani (assembly GCA_002007465.1). Taxonomy (NCBI): domain Eukaryota; kingdom Metazoa; phylum Chordata; class Mammalia; order Carnivora; family Ailuridae; genus Ailurus; species Ailurus styani. The sequence continues at coordinate 518,694 of LNAC01000771.1, forward strand.
AAGAGGGACCAAAGCCCAGGATTCTCATCCAGTTCTTTCTGGATTAGAGCTTTGACTCTACAGGTGTGGAATCAGTTGAGGAAGGGAGCCCTGTCCTCTTGGCTGTATCCACGTGGACTAGAGCTTCAGCAGTGCAAAGCTATAAGCTGGGTGAAGAGGAATGACCGTAATATGCCCTGTCTGTGGCAAAACTGTACATCTAACTGTACAGAAGGAGAGGAAGCACCCTCTACTCAGCCACACCACCCAGAATAGAGCTTCTGACACACCAAGCTGGGGGAAGGCAGGAGTGAACGTGAGCAGCTCATGGTTCAAATAACACAGTTCCTTGCTGTTCTTACAGAGACTTAGTAGATTTTCTTAAATAGATGCTTTTCCATTTGATATAGTCCTTCCAAACAATTTTCAGAGTCCTTCAAACAATTTTCAATTTTAAGAGGTTTTCTTGTTTGTTTTGTCTTGTTTAATAATTTTCATCAGTTAAAAGGTGGTTTCACTAGAGAGGTCTATCCAGCTCCAAAGCCAGTCATCTAGGAGGTCAATATCTTCTTACTTTTAAATTTTTATAATCATCTCAATCTAAACATTTATCCTTTTTACTGTCAGATCAGAAGAGTATCACTTAGCTAATATGTTGCTTCATAAATTCTAATCATGTGTCTGACATCCCCTTCAGATAATTTTCTTTAGGCCAAGATATAGCTTTTATTCTTATTGGCACACTCTCAAAAGCCTTCTTCTGAAATAAGAGAAAAAAGAAAAAATTTTAACTCTTAGATTTTCCATATTGACAAGCTTCCTCAGCCATGTCTACCTCACAAGATGATGAGAGAAGATAATGGGTAATATAAATCCCATGTTAAGATCTATCATTCATTAATTTCCATTGAGGATCTCACCACTAAGATCTCTGTTATGAGTTGACTTGTGACACCCAAAAATATATAAGTAGAAGTTCTAACCACCCACCTGTATCTTAGATGGTGAACTTGGTTGAAAAATGGAATTGTTGCAAATGTAATCGATTCAGATGAGATCAGTAGGGTGGGCCCCATACTGATGTGACTAATCTACTTTTTAAAAAGAGGAAACTTGGGCCAGACACACACTCAGGGAGACCATCATGTGAAGGTTGAAATTATCCTGTCACAAACCAAAGAACTACCAGAAACCAGGAGAGAGGACTGGAAGAGAACCTTCCCTGGTAGCTCAGAGCCTTGAAAACATCTTAATTTCTGGGCGCCTGGGTGGCTCAGTGGGTTAAAGCCTCTGCTTTCGGCTCAGGTCATGATCTCAGGGTCCTGGGATCGAGGCCCACATTGGGGCTCCCTGCTCAGCGGGGAGCCTGCTTCCCCCCCTCTCTCTCTGCCTGCCTCTCTGCCTCCTTGTGATCTCTCTGCCTCTGTGAAATAAATAAATTTAAAAAAAAAAAAAAGAAAACATCTTAATTTCTAATTTGTAACTTCCAAAACTGGGAAGCAATAATTTCTGTTGTTTAAACTATTCAGTTTATGGTACTTTCTTATGGCAGCCCCAGCAAACTAATGCTACCATCTTCATACCAATGGAAAATGATTTCTTGCATTAGTGTGTCATTCTAAGTCACCTGTAAGCAACTAGAATTTATAGGTTTGGAAAACCCTAGATTATTCTAAAATTGACTCTTTAAAATAAAGAGCAATATAAGATGAAGACTACCTAGTGACTAATGGATACTTTCTGTCTCATTGAATCCATAGGAAAATGTATTGGAGGAAGAGCATTTTAATATGAAATTTCAAGGAAAGATGAAATAAGTCAACTGGCAAGTAATAAAGAAGGCACATGAATATGCCACACATGTGAGAAAAAGTCAGAGCTAGATTTCATCTCCTGTAAAGTCTACTCCAAGGTTTCACAACCATTTACTCATTTAACAAATATTTACTAAGGGCCTCTACTTTGCCAGGCTCTTCTAGTCCCAGTGCTTATTAAATATCTGTGGAAATAAAGTGAGGTTGTAAGCCTATTTTTAAATCCCTGGCAACCCACTCTCATCTCTGCTTGGTTATTGCTATTTCCAGTCACTTGGAAATGTGTCCTCAGGTTCCTAATGTCTGCTAGAGCCCAAACATTTAATATTTCTCTTTGCCTCTGTCTGACACGAGGCTCACTGTCAAAATCCCTGCTAAGGGCTGGTTTCTATGTTCTAATTGTTATGTGCAAGTTGTACAAGGCCTCTGAAGTGACCTTTGATCCTAGGGAAAAACGCTAAGGGAAAGAACCAAATTTTGACAAATAGAAACTGGCCTGTGGTTATCTCAATTTCCAGTAAGGTTGCCTGTAGGTCAAGAGATAAATTTAACAACTCATTTGTGAGCATGTGGAGGCTTCTGGCAGAGGTATATTTAAAAACAAAAAGAAAATCTCTTTCTTCCTCTGGTTAACTTCTTGGCCTTAGGTTTCTAGTGATGCTTTTGTGAATCACACCAGAAAACTGAAGGAGTTAGGTTAATCATATCATTTGTCAAATTCAATCTAAAGTTTATGATTTGTCATTAAAGCCTTAATAATAAATATAATTTTAATATCAAAAAGAAATTAGTCTGTCCCCTCAATCATTTGCTCTACCATTAGAGGTTTCTGACAAGGATTCTTCATAAAGGAAGCACTCCATTTTGGTTCCCTCAACATACATTATAGTTCACACCAATTGATTTTTTTCTCCTAACGCAGATCCAAATGGAGTCTTTGGAACTTTCTTCTTCTATTAGAAATGGTGTTTGATTCAGACTGTGGGGACTAGAATCCTATTTTCCTAAAGCTTCAGAGCTGTGCATCTGGGTTTAGTGTTTGAATCACTTTCTCATGTATTGATTCGCAAAATGTTGTTTTGTTTTCTCCCTGCTGCTGTTCTGCATATGCCAAATTTTGGCCCTAAGCCATCTGGAGCTGCTGGCTCCTTCTCCAGGGCATTGTGGTGACCATGACAATGAGTTTCTTCCTCATGCATTGCCAGGTACACTGAGAGATTTAATTATCTGAGGGAGCATGCCCAATATAATTATAGGAAAAAGGAACTTGGAATTTATTCTCATCTTTTTCTCTTCCTGTACTAAATTTTTAAACCTAAAAATAAATTGGAGTTTTCAAATTGGCAGATTACATGGTAAGTTTGATTAGGTGCTTTATTCTAAAAAACCCAGAAGTTGACCACATTCTTTGTTGGCATTTGAACATGAAAAAATGGTTTGCCTCCCTTACAATAAGAGAAAGCACACTGAGGTAGCATTTCTTTCCTAGAACATTGACAAAAATCCAAATGTTTGATGACATTCTTTGTTGGGGAGGCTTAGAGAAACAGGAACCCTCCAGCATTGATGGTAGGTGAACAATTCTATAGAGTGGGACTTAACAACATCCAACAAATTTGTCCTTGCATTTTTTTCCTTGACCCAGAAACCCCATTTCCTAGAATCTACCCTGAAGAGACACCTCCAAAATATGAAGCAATGTTTAGGAAACTTATTCATTATATATTTACTTATAGTAACAAATATTAGAATCAGCCCAATGTCCATCAGTAAAGGACTGGTTGAATATATTCGGATATAGCCACACAATGGAGCATAATTTGGCTTTAAAAATAATAGAGGAAAATTAAACTATGTTCTAAGTGGAGCAATTTCCAGGATATACTGTTAGAAACTATAAAATTTTAAAAGTATGTGTGATTTGTACATATACCTTGTGATAGACATTTGACTTTGAAAATAATATAGCATAAACTAACATAAAGGTATATAAAAAATAGAAATAAGTATATGAAAGAATCTTTCTATAGGCCAAGTTAATAACAAGTACAAGAAAGGATTTATTTCAAATGTTTATAAACATTATTTTGGTTACACTTACTGGAACATAGTCTATGGAAAAGTAGAACTGCAAAGAAATCTGAAACATTAATAGTCAAATTTGTAGTTGTCCTATTATTACCAGTCCTTCTGAAACTATCCTATAGAGGGTGCAGAATGATGAAAACATAATTTCATTAGTGTTGTCAAGAAGCAAGACTATCAAGTGTAAAAGAAAAGTTATAAGTATAAAATGAAAAAAGATAAGTAAAAAGCATGTTACTTGACACATCAGTATGAGCGCATGACTTTTTTTCAAAAATGTATGCTTCATATATATGTTCTTTTAAAAAGAACAGGAAAATTGAAAACCCAAGTGCAGTTAACATACCAAAAGTCCTGACTGTCAAGTCTAAATATCATTTCTCACTGAAGGGAATTCCTTGGAGAGGTGACCTATTCTAGTCTGGGGTGGAAATAGGCAAGACGAGCCTGGAGTATCCTGTTGTCCCAGAAGGTAAAGAAATTACCAAGGAATCTCAGGTCATATTAGATGAAAACCAAAGCCAACATGAAGGGACTTCCATTGACAAAAGATAAAACAATTTTAATTAAAATAATAATGAATGTAATTGAAATACACTAATACATATTGTTAAATGTTTGAACTGATAGTCACAAATAAAAGAGAAGAAGCCCAAAGGAGAGAAAAACCATATTGAACACCAGGGAAAAAATTAGGACACCAACTTCTTACTACAAAAGTTGGCAATAAAAATTTTTTATATAATTGTTTTTATATAATTGTTTGAAAAGAATCTCAGTTAATAAATCTGGAAAGAATGATAGAATTAGAAAAATCATCATTTTGAGGGACACCTGGGTGGCTCAGTCAGTTAAGGATCTGCCTTCAGCTCAGGTCATGATCTCAGGCTCCTGGGATAGTCTCACATCAGGCTCCTTGCACAGCAGGAAGCCTGCTTCTCCCTCTGCTTACCACTCCCCCTGCTTATGCACGCTCTCTCTTTCTCCAGTAAATAAATAAATAAAACCTTTTAAAAAAGAAAAATAATCATTTGAAACTCCAAAGAAAATAGGTTCATTAAGGATCATTAAGGATGAAGCCATTTGATGAAGATGGGAAATTTCATAATGTAGAGATCAGACTGTCTTAGCATCATGGAAGGCAAGAAAACAGACATTGTGTGGGTCCTAAAATGAAGCAATATGAAGAATACATTGACACCTCCTCTCCAGAAAAGAACAAAACTGTAATCAAGCTAAATAACATTATAAGGAATCAAGCAGAAAATTAAAAAACATGGGTTTTCTAAAGCATAACTGATCTTGATTTTTTCAGAAGTGAGGATGAAATGATAAATGAATAGAATACACTTCTTAAGGAAGAAAGAAAAGGAAGGAAAGGTAACAGAGGAAGCAAATGTGGCAAAATATTAAGAATAGTTGAAGCTATGTGATAAATATGTGGACAATTACACTAGTCTTCCCACTTTGGTTTTGTTTGAATTTTTCCCTGGTGAAATATTAAGAAAACACCTTATTTTATGGTGCATAGAAATTTTAGAGTTATTTAGTCCACTTGGCTATGTGAAATAATCAGCCCAGTTATAGAGAACATTACACCTGGCAATGAAGTCATGGTTGGAAGTCTCTGAGATGGCTACTAGTTTCAGGTGAAAAGCCAAAGCATAGAAGTTGGGTTGGTAATGAGAAATAAACATGCCTTTCAAAGAGATTGAGCCATCCTAAAGCACCAATCATAAAATGTAAATGTCTCCTTTTTCCACTTAAATAAATAAGAACTAGAATTTTCTGTCCTTTCTCAAATCTTGAGATTGAGCCCATAAACGTACGTGAGTAATTCCCTTCTGCCCAAGCAAGTTAGTCACCGCCTGGAGCATCTTCTGTCCTGCATACAGAATAATTCATTGCTGGCACAGTGAAGATTAAAATAACGTAGGCTGTCTTAGTCCCCTTCAGCTGCTGTGACCAAATACCACAGACTAGGTAGCTTATAGACAACAGAAATTTATCTCTCACAGTTCTAGAGGCTGGAAGTTCAAGAGCAAAGCACTGGCATGGTCACATTCTCTGGCGAGGGTCCCCTTCCTGATTCATAGCCAGCACCTTCTGGCTGTGTCCTCACATAATAGAAGAACGTGAGGAGCTCTCTGAAGCCTTTCGTATAAGGCACTAATCCTATTCATGAGGGCTCCACCCTCATGACCTAAGTACCTCCCAAAGGCCCTACCTTAAGCTAATTCCATCACATAGAACATTAGGATTTCAACATATGAATTTAGGAGGAACATAAATATTCAGAACACAACACAGATCCTGACCATGGGGACTTATTTTATTTTCTATTTATTTATTTATTTTTAGAGAGACAGAGAGAGCTTGCACAAGCGCACATTCACACATTTCCATGAGTTGGGGGAAGGGCAGAGGAAGAGGGAGAGAGAGAATCTCCAGCAGACTCCCTGCTGAGTGCAGAGTCCAATGTGGGCTAGATCTCATGACCCTGACGTCATGACTTGAGCCAAAATCAAGAGTTGGAAATTCAACCAACTGAGCCACCCAGGAGCTGCTGACTATGAGGAATTTTAACCAGTAACATAAAACAAATGTAAGAAATAGACATTTAAAAAGTGTCCTTTTCTTGATTTGGTAGCCAAGGTTATGAGACTAGGCTTCTTTTCTGAAGCCCAAAAGAATCCCATTCTCAGCACAGTTCTAAGCAAAGAAAACCAACCTAACTTTTACATTCACGATTCATTTTAACTAGCTTCCCTTTCATTCAGTCTCCCTTGAATAAGGACTGCATACTGTAAATAAAGAATGAAGACAGGGTTCATGACAGCAAGATGTTTCCTGCCTCATAAAGTATTTGGACAATAGTACAAGTAACTATTGGAGGTATTTATTATTTGAAGAAAACTGATACCAGAAAAGGATAAATTCAAATAGCTCTCATAAATAAGGGCCAAAACTTCCTAGAAAAGTTGAAGATCTAAAATATTAAGACTTAATCTTACAAAATAAAACCAAACATCATGAAAATAAATTTGTTTCATTGCATTTTAATAAGACATAGTTTACATTTACACTATGCACAGATTCATAGATGAAAGTTAGACATGGTGCTGGAGGGTGGGGCATAATCTTTCCAAACAAATTACATAACAGCATGACCTAATACCTTTCACTTCCTGTTTGACTTTCATAGCGGGATCATAAAGAGAGTTATAAAAACACACAGGTTCCACCAGCTTTCCCTTAAGCATCTCTTAATCAGTTCTCTTCAAATCATTCTCTCTAGAAGTACCTATCATGTCATTAATTATCATTTTTGATTTTCTGTTCCTCAATTACCTAGTCTTCATTTGCCAACACACGTTTGTCTTGCCTGTGATTCAGAATTCCTCAGCATACACTTCATCATCCTTCATCATGAAACTCCCTAGCTTTTCATGTTCACTTCATAATCACTTTGCCATCCAAAAATCAGCAAGACTGACCAAGAGATTCCACCAAAAGAGATGCTAGGATTAACCAGGGAGGCATGATTAAGGGGAGCTCATTATATAATTGGTCAATTTATTAGTAATATTTTACTCCCCTGTGAAGTGGTATAGTTATGATATGTTGGATAACAAGTACTCGGCTGATGAGCCCTCCCGGGTAATTCAAACCAGAAGCGTGTAGCCTCTCCAGCTTAGGGTGGTATCATCGCCTGAGGAGTTTTATGAGGTGCTCTGAGGGCAGGGAAAGGAAAGTTAGGAATCACAGAGAAAGTTTCTCAGTTATGATAAGCATCTCTTTCCATGGAGTACCACCAAGGAACAGTGTGATAGAAATTATAGGAGCTCCCTTTGGGCACATAAGGGCTCATGCTTTATTTCCACGGAGAAAAGAGTAGGTGAGCTAAATCTGCAAATATGAATGTGGTAGATTGCAAATAGAATAGACAGGGAGAGGCTCCAAGCCAAGGAAGGGAATGACCATTAAGTAGAAAAACTCAGGTGTTTGAGAAATCCATAGCGGGATACCATGAGATCAGGGAATTTGTGCCTGGGTGCAATCAGTCAAGAGGCCAGGAAAGCAGGACAGTCTCCGTCTTCTAAAATGAGCACACCTAGAAGGACAGAACAGGAGTTTGGAATTTATTTGGTAGCCAATGGGAATCCAGAGCAGGTTTTGGAGGGAAGAGTGGCCTGTCCCTCAGTGCTCCAAGATAGTCACTTCTTGCTGAAGAAGCAGGAGATGAGGACAAAGACCCAGTCAGGATAGTTTTTAAACAGTATATTCAGATCCATCCTTCCTACCTTAGGTCTCAGTGGAAAGCATGCAGCACTGTAAGAGTATGATATAAGAGGCAGTGGAGAAAATTGGCCTTCACAAAATATTTTCCCCCTGACTCTGATAGAGTGCTGACGATTTTTATATTACTCAATTCTTATAGGACTCAAGGCTCTTTTGAAATGCATGTGCTATTTGGCTGGAGAAAATCCACAGCAGCAAATCTATACCTCGTTTTCACTAGTTTATCACTTCGGCGATGCAGATACCCTGCAGAAATTTTTTTGGGATAAAGGGCAGGGAGAAGGTCTCTTGCAAGGGATGAAATCAATGTTGTGGAAAATTCGAAGCAATTGGGGGTCAGTCTGAAAGCCTCAGCTGGCTGAAGGAAAGAGAGTAATGCCACCAGACCCCAAGGGGGAGAGAACAAGAACGGCAGAGGCGATGGGCCTGGAGAAAGGTTTCACCTGCTTTACAGTCATCTGTAAAGCCAGCATCTGCCCTTGGTACATCTTTACTCTTCACTCCTGGATATTGACTTCAGGGTGGCAGCCAAAAGCAAAACTGAACCTGTTTTGTTAATTTCTTTAACAAGGACCATACCCTGAAAGCACATGTGTGTGTTCACATCCCCATTCCAGCCATGGCTGTTTTGGAATAAATTAGTGAAGTTTAACTGTACTTCAGTAAGTAAACGTATGCCTTAAAGAATTGATGTGTATTTACTTTGGATTTTCCAGCTGTTACAGCGAGCTGAGTTGTACTCATGTTGTTTGCAAGTAGAGCATAAAACTACTAAGAAATCTCTTTGAATATATTTTCCACCATCTGACAATTACTATCGTTATCTTTTATTTTCAGTAGGGAGTAGTTTGCGTATTGCCAGCCACAAAGCAGTATGAAATAGAGGAAATGTAGGTCAATTTTCAAATTCTGTCTTTTTTGATGGTATTTCCACATCATTTCTCTATGATTGGTTCACCTAATTCTGTGTCTATACATACAAAGTGAGAAACAAGGAGATATTCTAGATAACTCAGAACAAAAGTAGTTTTGTGCCTCAATTATTCTCTTTATTCCAGTGAAAAATTTTTAAAAGGTGAATTGTGTGGACATTCACTTAAACTCTTTGCCAGACCCTGCATTTCTATAAATAATGTGGGTCACACTGAAACTTTCTCTTGCCACAATAATTCTTGGCTCTACTGGGTCATCTCCATGGAAAAGTTTTCAGAAAACAGTGTAAGGAAAGGCAGAGCCCTTTGTATAGCTGCGTTCAAAAGGCTGCCAGCAACCACCTCTAAGCAGTACGCTGAGGCTAAAATAAGCATCTCCGTCTGTGGGGAGGTTAGCTTGGGTTTGGAAACTGTGACTTGAAAGTAAGAGGTGGCGGATGGGAGGGACAGGGAGAGCGTGATCAATACTGTGGTTAGCGGCCTGTGACTTTGCCAATGTCAGGGCTGTGCCATTAATGAAACAGTACTTTCTTCTCATCTCTGGAGACTTCTTCCTGCCATTCCACCCCACCACACACATGCATGTGCTCATAGACACACATGCACACACAAACACACACACACACACACACACACACACACACACACACACACACACACACACCTTTCTCAAGCCCAGGAGTGATGCTGGCCCTCCCCCACACACAGACAGGGCTAGCCACCCCACACCAGAGCTGGTGCAGAAAGGAAGGTAACCATGACTTCTACTGGCCACCACAGCCTTCTCTCTGCCCCTACCTGGCCAAATTAGGGAGCAAATGAAAGCTGATTGGTGCTGGGAATCTCCCTTTTTAGAGATTATTTAGATTGGGTCCAGTGCTGTCTTTCCACAGATATCGTTTGAAGTCTTTGCAAATTTCCATAGCAGTCCGAAATGGGATGCTGTGTAAAAATGCACCAGAAAACATTTGTTTTTTGTTTCTTGGATTAAACAAATTAAGGCAAGTCAGCGTCATGATGAAAGAACATACAGTGGAAGTGGTGGAGGATGGGGTGTAATCTTTGCTTGGATCTCAGTAGTCTCTATGGCTATAGGCAAATCACTTCACCACTCTGGGCTTCATCATTCAAATGAAGATGCTGGAAAAAAAAAATCCAGCGACATATTCATAACCATCAAGAGGAGATAAGGAACTAGAAATGAGGGAAAAGACAGTTTGGTAAGGAAATAGGGCTTGCTGGCAACCTGAAGACATTTATATTTAAAATTTTAAAGCCACGTAAAATGTGTTGGCAAATTCATCGCAAGGGCAGCTAGGGCAACCCTTTCATGAGAGGGTCTTAAAATTTATTGTTGCCTTCAAATATTATGATCTGAAAAAAAATAATGTTTTGGTATATTTGAGGCTTAATAGAAATAGTAACTATTTTCAATAAAAGATCATGCATCTGTAAAGTTTCAAAATAAATTCAAAATTTTATTATGCATTATGCCAATACTATAGCACACAAAAGCACTATATTTCCCATTCCTTTCTTTTAAATGTTACATTTTTTAAATTAACATATAATGTATTATTTGCTTCAGGGGTACAGGTCTGTGATTCATCAGTCTTGCACAATTCATAGCACTCACCATACCACATACCCTCCTCAGTGTCCATCCCCTAGCCGCCTTATCCCTCCCACTTCCCTCCCCTCCAGCAACCCTCAGTTTGTTTCCTGAGATTGAGTCTTTTATGGTTTGTCTCCCTCTCTGGTTTTGTCTTGTTTCATTTTTAAATCCCTTCCCCTATGATCCTCTGTCTTGTTTCTCAAATTCCTCATATCAGTGAGATCATTCCCATTCCTTTTTCTATGACCAAAAAAGGTTTTCTAGAATTGGTAAGTTATTGGTTTGTTGTTTTGTTTTACCTCAAGGAAAGAGATTTATTCAGAGTGGAATTGGAGTCTGCCTGTGCCCCTGACTTCATAGTAGTGAACTTGGACTTCCCACAACATGTGTCCTGATGGGATTCTCTGACAAAGCCACATCAGACTCTCAAGGCCTAGCATTTTCTACACCCATTATTGTCCATGTGTATGGCAGATGGATGTCTGACATAGAAGGAGGAAGAAAGAACTAAAGGGAAAGAGATATAATTCAGTCTAAAGTACAAATAACATTTATAGCCACTTTTTCTGGAATAAGTCAGTAACTAGGCAATAAGTTTCCAAGTTAAATTCTTCCCAGTGACATCTCTTACATTATAGGTTCACTCTGTGAACAGAATAGGCCCTGTAGCCTTGATTTTAACCTGATTTTATTAAACTTCCCTTGTTATTTCTGTCTGTCATTTAAAATGCATGTTCTTATTCCCACTCCCACCCTTAAAATGTGCAGCAGTGCACTTGAGACCTTAAGATCTTAGAATAAGGGCACAGACAGGAATCTAAATATGTAATCCCAGTTGTCCTTGAGAAGGAAACTGTTCACACCGTTGTCTAACATGGATGCTCTTGCCTGTCAATCTACTGGGGAGGAGGGAGCTTGACTGGTTGACAGCCATGGGTCCATCAAAGGGATGGTAACTCTTCCAGGGCAGAAGGCTGGGTAAGCAGAGTGAACACAAGAACAGAGGAGAGAGGGAGAAGCCTACGGAGCCATTGGGAGGCTGTAAGGACATAGGACACAAAATTGCCAAGACAAAAGCAGCCCAGCACAAACACAGGACTCTAGGAGGGGAACATCAAAGAGGTTTGGTATCTCCAGTTTGCTCCTATCCTGCTGGGTTTTCCCACTGTCCCACACCCGCCAAGCATAACCTTGTCCCTCATAAAAACTCACACCCAGGAACAGTTAAGATTTCATCTGTACCTATTTCCTTGTCATAGTTCAGATAGGCTGGAAGTCTCAAATACCTATAAACACTGAAAGAAAATGAAGAGGAAATAATTTCAGAGAATATAGCCAACCCATGGGTCAGCTCTCCAAATTACAGATTTCAGATCCTGAAGAAACCAACAGGAATAGCAAAAAACTTTCCTAGACCTAAATTCTCTAGGCCTTGACAGATTGCCTCTAATTTCCACCCCATTCCTTAGATTCAGCCACTGACATCTTATTTCCCATCCCATAGAAGTGACTGGCCTGATATCATTTCTCTTTAATAAATGGTAAGAAAAAGAAGAGAAAAAAAAGGAAAGAAAAGAAAAGAGATAAAAAAAGAAAAAAGAAGAAAAGGAAAGGAAAGTAAAAGAAAAGAAATACAGTTCAGACCTAGATTTCCAATATTTCCCGAGTTCCAGTTTCTGATGTCCTATTCATAACTGAGTTTCAACTCGATATACTCCCAAAACCATTAATTTCTCCCTAATTCCAGTCATCAGCTCCTTTGGAATCCCCTGTGAAAACACCCAGATAAGACCCCATCCATAGGCTCATGCAAGTGTGCTCTTAAAACTTCTTCTAAATCAAAGTCACAAAGTGAAAATATATAATATTATTATGCAATAATTCTTATATTGAGGTAATCTAAAATCCACCTTAGGACCTTGTAAATACACCTCCCCAACCTGATCATTCTGATGTAGCCTGTCTAAGTAGATCCTAAGAAGGAAGGTGATCACTAAACCGCAGTTGGAAAAATGTCACCCTACTGATACAGAGACCACGAGGCACACACAGTCCCTGTGGGGTCACTTTCTCTTTGAGGTCATGCAAAAAGGCCAGAGGAGGGCGCCTGGGTGGCTCAGTGGGTTAAAGCTGCTGCCTTCGGCTCAGGTCATGATCCCAGGGTCCTGGGATCGAGGCCAACATCGGGCTCTCT